>JALGQJ010000017.1:3077500-3487500 GCA_023055345.1 Quercus wislizeni | reverse complement strand
ATCTTGATCATGCCTTAGGTCTGTTTGATACAATGCTTCACATGCACCCTTTGCCTTCCATTGTCGATTTTACTCAATTGTTGGGTGCGGTTGCAAGAATGAAGCATTACTCGGTAGTTATTACTCTAATTCAACGAATGGAATCATTCGGAATCTCGCCCAATGTTTATACTCTCACTGTTTTGATTAATTGCTACTGCCATCTGAATCGGGTCGATTTTGGTTTCTCTGTCTTAGCAACAATTTTGAAACTTGGATATCAACCAAACTGTATAACTCTAACCACTCTTGTCAAAGGCCTCTGTCTTCAAGGTAATATTTCTGGAGCTGTGAGTTTGGTAGAGGAAATGGAGAACAAAGGGTATGAGCCTAATGTGATTACTTGTGGAACAATAGTAAACGGTCTGTGTAAGATTGGCCAGACTGGTGTGGCTGTTAGGTTGCTCAGGAAGATTGAAAAATGGAATTTTGCACAAAATGTGGTGCTCTATAACACGGTCATTGACAGTTTATGTAAGGATAAATTAGCAATTGAGGCTTTGAACCTTTTTTCTGAAATGATGAGTAAAGGCATTCAGCCAGATGTTGTCACTTACAGTTGCGTAATTCAAGGACTATGCAATTGTGGCCGGTGGAGGGAGGCGTCTACTTTGTTGAATGAGATGGTGTAAAGGAAGGTCGTGCCAGATGTACAAACATTTAGCATATTGGTGGACACACTTTGCAAGGAAGGGATGTTGACTGAGGCAAAAGAAGTTTTTGATGAGATGATTCAAAGAGGCATTGAGCCTGACGAAGTTGCTTACAATTCTTTGATTGATGGTTATTGTTTGCAAAACCAAATGGATGAGGCAGTTAAGGCATTTAATATGATGGTTGAGAAGGGTTGTTCACCCGATGTGTTTAGCTATAACATATTGATCAATTGATATTGTAGAAGTAAAAAATTGATGAGGCAATGCGTCTGTTTCATGAAATGTCCAACAAATGAACGATTCCCAATGTAGTGACTTACACCACTCTTATTGGTGGGTTTTGTCGAGTGGAGAGAGTCTAGGTTGCACTAGAGCTATTCAATACAATGCAAGCTTGTGGCCAACTTCCAAATCCCCAAACCTATGCCATCTTGTTAGATGGATTTTGTAAGAATAGACGAATTGCTGAGGCAATGGCATTGTTTCAGGAGATGGAAGAAAAAAAGTTGGGCCAACATATTGTGTTTTACAACATCTTGATTGACAGTATGTGCAATGCTGGGGAGCTTACAATTGCAAGAGATATCTTTAGTAGTCTCCTTGCAAACGGATTGCAACCTGGTGTTCGGACTTACACCATAATGGTCAAAGGGTTTTGCAAAGAGGGGCTAATTGATGAAGCGATTGAGCTGCTTGAGAAAATAGAAGGCAATGGTTGTTCACCTAACAAGCACACATATAACACATTAATCCAAGGGTTATTGCAACATGCTGACACAGCAAAGGCAATGAAATATCTCAAAATGATGGTTGAGAAGGGATTTTCAGCAAACGCAACAACTGCTGCCATGTTTATTGACTTGCTGTTGTCTAATCAAGTAGATGAAAATATTCGAGAACTGCTTCCAAAGTCTGGGTGAAGGTTATTTAGTTTCTCAAGATCTAAGACAACTTTTATATTTTAACCTCTCACTAGTCATTATTTGAGTAAAATTCTATACTTTTTACAAGATGGTATCTCTTTTCATTTATGTGCCCAAGATTTAATTGACGTGTATTGGCTTCATATAAAAGAAGTTGATATATCTTTCCATTTATGTCCATAAGACTATTTTGTTCCTTACAGTTTCATCTTTTGTTGTAATTTTGTCGTGCACTCATTTTATTGCTTTGAACCTAATTTCACCAATATTGTTTTTCAAATTTTGGTTGATTGGCAGTTGCTAAGTGTTATCCTGTAAAGTGTGGCATTTTTGTAGTTATATGTCCATTGGCTACTCGAATTAATGTGTTTGAGACTCACATCTAGTGATTCCCTTTTAGTGTTTATAGATTATCTTCTCTTACGTACATAGTATTGAGTTTTCTTTGTACTTTGTTTGCTGCTTTGTGTCCTTTTTGCATGAAGTAGTCCTTTTATTTTCAATAAAAAAAATTCTTATTAAAAAATAATGTCTAGCTGTTGCATGTTAAAATGTAATTCAATAAACTATATATTATGCTTAAACGTTGTATATTATTCTCTATGATAAGGTGCTGTGAATGCCTTACTCATATTTCTAAGCTGAACGTAGCCTACTTTCAAAGGAACTGATTTAGACCAGTGTAGCTTGAATAGCTTCTCAACTTAAGGAAGTTGCTTCTTTGTTCATCAACTAGAAGATAGGAAATTTAGATTTCATTCAGGTACAAAAGTAACATGATAGTTTGTTGATCATGAAATCCAGTGTCAATATCTTTTATGAATGTGGTAGATGTTTTAATGGAGCAGCAACAAGACCCCAACAAAAAAGAAAAAGAAACATGAAAACTGTTTTTTATTTGGCATGTAACAGAAAAAGTGCTGACATTGGAGCTTCACTAGTGGTTGGAGAATATTCAATATGCTATGGTTGTTATTTTGAAAAGTTAATGAGTTTTATCTCAAATGACACTTCCTCCTCCTTTAATTATGGGATGGAGGGTAAGGTCTTGGGTTCAAGATCCACGAGGTGTGTGTGTAACTTATCAATAAAAACAGTTTGTTATTGTGAGGAACAGATTTGGCATTTTGTAATGTTAAAATTTAAGGAAGACTAGTTACTTAGTGAATAGCTTATTTATCTAGCAGTTTACCAGCCATTTAAGTAAATTCTTATGGTTGTCTGTGTAAGGGGC
This sequence comes from Quercus wislizeni, assembly GCA_023055345.1. Lineage (NCBI taxonomy): Eukaryota > Viridiplantae > Streptophyta > Magnoliopsida > Fagales > Fagaceae > Quercus > Quercus wislizeni. The sequence continues at coordinate 3,484,648 of JALGQJ010000017.1, read as the reverse complement.
TCTAATATAATATTTCTGGTTTTGGAATTTTTTAGAAGAATTGCATGCAGCCTGACCTTTAGGTGTGATACTCAAGAATACTAATATATACTTGGTTCATAACTTCATATAGCTTCTTTCTCACTACAGCTAGCTTTACTATGTTCCAACCATCATTCAAAGCTAACCTATCACAGACAGCTAGTTGTCCAAATCACATGTGACCATCCAGCTCGGACTTTATATGCGAAAGACCCAATATTTATTTGCCAAATGGACGATTGTTGCGTCACACAAAAAAAGGGTTCTGAACAGTTGTGAAATGAAAGTAGGGAAAAGTGGAATTAGTTTGATGCTTTTATGAAATGATAGAAAGTTTATTTGCAATTGGTGATATTATGTGGGAAGGGGAGGAGGTACCAGTTGAGCTTGAGCTCATTGGAAGGAGAATTGACAAGTCTTTGTAAGTTTTTGGACTTACATCTAAATTTTGAGAAAAGATCTGTGATGTTTAAAGTCAGTGGACAAAATCTCTAACAAACTCCACAACTGGAAGGCCAAGATTTTAACCAGGCTGGTAGGCTAACTCTAATTAATCCCCTTTATCTCTTTTCTTTTTTAGAAACTCTTGATTGGAAAACCTGTGAATTCTGTTGGGGTCATACTGGCAGTAAAAGGAAAATTCCAAAATTCTCACTACAGCTAGCTTTTTGAGTTGAAAAACTTGATGCTTGACTAGGAGAGGGGGGACCTTGGGTGTCGGAGCAGTGCTGGGTTTTATAATTCCAAAATTCATTTCTATATGAAACACTTAGGGCCTATCTGGTAGTGTGTTGAAGAACCTTCTAAACAGCTTTTAAGTTGCAGAAGCTTTTTAACGTTCACTTCTCTGCTACTATTTCAGCTTTTTGAAATTAAAAAAAAAAAGAAAAAAAAAAATTTGAAAATGACACCCAATGGCCCTCCAATCTCTAATGTTAGTGTCAGATTGTAGATCAAAGAACACTAATCACAACTTATTATCTCATAAAGTGAAAAAAGTTTTAAAATTTGTTATGAATCTAAAATTTTTTTCATGAAAAAAGTTTGATTACATATGTGGAGATTTCTTTTTTCAACACGCTATATAACTATAGAAGGGACAGTGAATGTGTCATTTTTGTCACATAATTTTATTTAGAAAATATCTAAACATGTTTGGAGTGGATCTTTATCGCCAACTTTTCTCTTATAAACACAAACACTGCCTTTGTTTTCGCTAGACACAAAATCACAAAAGAGAAACACTAATTTGTGCTTGTTACTCATGAGTGGCGTATACTAGTGTGTGTGTGTGAGAGAGAGAGAGAGAGAGAGAGAGGGCAAGTGATATACATAACACTTAATGATATCAAAGGTCCATGTATATAAGCACACATGCACATGATGGAGCTGTCTGTTACATATGAGTTTTGATAATAGAACCCTCCCAATATTTAGTGCAAAGACTTTGTTGTTTGTAACAAAAAGTTCCCTTGTTTATAAGTGTGCGCGTCTTTTTTATTAGTGAGGTTTTATATATACAGCTTATGTATGTATTTATGTAAATTTTGTTGATACCAGCTAGTTCTTAGTATAAGTCCTAATGTGGTATCACCAATTCTAATTCTTGAACCACATTGCAATTTGTGTGGTCTGCACTCTGCAGTAAGAATTTGTAGGGATGTACTAAATTTTTTTGTGAATTGTCAACAGTACTGGTAGACTAAAGTGGGTTGCTTATCTAGATGTTTAGAAGAATCAAGTTTAGAAATTTGTTGTTGAATTTTTTAAAATTTTGGGTTCATGTTGCTAGCTCCCGTTGAATTTCATTAGGCCAACTAGTTGTCCATGTTTATACAATTCTTTTAGTCTTAGGGACGTATTGTGACTTGATGAGTTTGATGCCGCCTATGTGAGTGAAATTCTTGGATTTCATAACCAAGTTCTAGCGCAAGTATTCTCTCCTTTGCTTAATTCTGTAATTAGAAAGGGAGGAATGGAAGTAGTGGAAAAAGTTAAGATCAATAGTTGTCAAAGATATCAATGCTTAAGGAAGTACTAGTTTATTTTGATTTGAATGTGAAATTTTTGTATGTCCATGCTCTATGTTTTTGCAGGAAGAACTTAAGAATACTACTATTAAAATGGCTGAACAGAGTAAAGTTCTTAACACCTGGGGCAGAGAAACAAACCAAAAGAGAGTTGTTTGATGCGCCAAGGCAGGAACTTGAGTAAGTTTTAGTGTTTTTTGTCCTTTTTTCATTTGTCTTTAGAGGTAGAAATAGCCTCCCAGGTGCGCACTAAAGGCATTCACTTACATTTTGTAAAACTCATAGTTTTTATGTGGTTGTGAAAAGGCTTTGGTCATTTGTTGGACAATTGTCATTATCTTAAAGTTATCGCAGTATCAAATGTTAAATAGTGACTGCGTTTCCAGTACCATGAAATTTCCTTAACTTTGTCAAAAATTAATAAGGTGACCAATCTAGTGTAACCAATTTTGATGATTAATGTGGATGGATATATGAAAATAATGAATGAAACTTGAAAGTGGGTTTAGCAATTTTGGGCAGATACCCTATATGTGGGTAGATACCCTGTATGCACATACCTTAGGTGGTTCAAAACTTAAATCAACTCTCTGTCAAATTATAGTAATGCACATAAGGATAGAGCTTTCTTTGTCTATTGCCGCTTTTTTTACTCTGAACGTGGGATCTCTAAGTGGATCTGTAAGAACATCTCACATTTCCAGCATGTGTGGTTTGTTACAATGTCATGGTTTAGAAGGGGCTTCCAATGTGTGACAATACTAATTTTATGGCACTTGTGACTACTGAAGCTTCTGTAACTTATAATTTTGTATCGATTTCATACAGAGCTCCAGTGCTGGAGAAAGCTTCTAAATCAGTTTGGGAGCTAATTTTGGACGGTAATGGTCTGGGGAAGGAAATTAGTTTGATGGTTGAAAATGTATTTTCTTGACTGAGTGGCCGGGAACCTCCATTGTTTCCCCAGCCAGACGGTGAGACTCATACTAATAAAGAAATTGAGAATGAAAAAGAAAAAGGAAAAGGAGAAGAATGGGCTAATGAAAACAAAGCAAAGGAGAATTCTCCCTCTTCATTAAACTATTGCTAAGAATTATAGTCACGCTAGCCATTGGGTGCATTATACTGCCCCTCATAGGTGGATACTCGAGAGTCCTAGTTTGAGACTAGATTCATAGATCTTCTTTCTTGTACTAGTTACCTTTACTATGTTCCAACCATTATTCAAATTTTTCCAATCATAGAAAACTAGTATTCCAATTCAAATATAGCCTAAATATGAAACCTTCTATAGGTATGCTCCTCTCCCCAAACCAGCCCCAAAATTCTTAAATCCTTAGTGATTAGGTTCTGGACCAAATTAGATCTTGAATCAGTTTTAGTTTTAAAAAAGTAATCCGGTTGTAATTAGCTCATCAAATTTAGTTTTAAAGCAGATCATGGGTGCTTGCAAGTTAAACTATTGTTTTATTTTTTATTTATAAGTAACGTAAGAAATTTTATTAGAAAAAACCAAGTACACTGGAAGTGTACTAGAGTGGCACAAATCAAGAGCCCAGATTACAACGATCAGTAAGATTGGAGAGAGAAAAGCAAGAATAAAAAGGCAAAACTACACTCCAATCAAGGAGAGTACGGAAAAAGAAAGATTTAATGTCAAAAATAGACCGTTCACAATCCTCAAAGCATCTAGCATTCCAAGCAAAATCTATTATGTTGTTTGGAATATTTGTAGAAAAGGTACTACTTATTAGATTTGAACTCTCAAGAAGGAAAAATTATATTAATACCTATTGTCCTTTTTGTGGTAGTGAAAAATGAAACTCTTGACCCTTGTAGAGGCTTGTGGTTGGGCATGAAGATTAATATCATAAATATTGTATGTCACCTCCATCCCTACAGCAGTGGAGGATAAAACTGGTTACTGGGGGTAATGATAATCATAAGGAATATTTTGATTTTTCATTCATTTTTGCAGGGGAAGTTGTAAAAATTGTGGCATTTCAGGAGCAGTTCTGATTTTTAGTGAAGGCTTGTCAATGTTGAGGCTGTCCCCAAGCATCTACTCACATACATGTAAAACACTTTTGTGTCTTTAGCTGCTAGGATCACTGCCTTATACTCACTTCCAAAAGTATTTCCTATGCCATAAGTTTTCTGTTTGCTAGTTTGTGGCCTTGACTTATATTTATAAATAATAAATAGAAAAAACTGGGTAATATTTTTGTACAAATCTGTGGTAAAAACTAAAGTTTGTTGTAAGACAGAAGTGGATTGGGTTGTTAACGGCATCAGTGTTTTGTGGTTTCTCTGTGTTGTTACAGGCTTAATAGTTCCTAGATTTATCTTACAATTGTGTCACCCCGGAAATACTATCCATATTTGGACTTGGTGTATGTTTTAAAGAAATCTTTTTCTGAAGGGATCTATTGTACTTCTGTAAAGAGATTCATACAAGTTGAATACTGTCCTCTACATTTTGGTTTGAATAAAAATAGGCATAAATTTGTAACTGCCTAAGTTGCTCTCTTGCTATTAGGTAAACACTGTATTGCTTTCTTGATATGATAAATCTATGTCCTCAGGTGTTCATATTGTCTTAATTATTAACTGGTAGAGGGGTTATACCATTACTGCCATTACTGTAAATCATGCTCAGGACCCTTTGGAGCATATATTAATGCATGATAACCCATCTATTGCTAAATATACATTTTCATCGAGACTACAAATGTAGTATAGCTGGTGTGAGTCTTAAATTTTGACTTCAGTATGCTTTTGTATCATTTGCATTCATTTTTTAGTGTTGGATTTGAAGATTAATTTCTCCATAATCTCTCTCTCACACACACCCATACCCACAGTATTCATGTGCCTAACATTTATTTCCTACTCTATTAAGAGATGATATTTAAAGATTCTGATTTTTTTTTTTTTTTCCTTCTGGAACTCAACCCTGCAGGCATTGGTTGGAGGAAACTTGCATATGTCATTGAAGGATCAATGCTACACTTATTGTGTGATTCTCTGCTTGATTAACCTTGTTCCAGTGTCCAAGCAGTGCATTGTGCAATTCATGAGGGATAATTACCTTTAAACCACAATGCAAAATTTGGGGAGTGGTAAGATTTCTTGAGAAATATACTTACCAATTTTCTTAATGATTTATATATATATATATATATATATATATATGAGTTTATCAATGCATTCCCTTGGTCAGTTTTCTAATCATTCTAAATGTATGTGCATCATACATTGAAACTTGAAATTTTATGTTGCAATCATTAAGGACTGCGCTTTTGTGGTGGAAATACATGCCAAGATTTACGGAGGATTATGTCCATTCTATGTACTTGGGGTTGGCTACACAAATTTTATGAATCTTTTTGTCTCTCCACTTTATTTTTGACTAATATTTTTATTATATTGAAATCTTCATGTCCTACCCCATAATATTTTATTCTTTACTCATGTATGTTTTCTTTTATTTTTAAATGTAATCATTTACTTTTATTTTCAGATTCAAGTGGAGAAGCATTAAAAGAAACTAAACATGGATGTTTAGTTACATATAACCTTTACATCATTATATAATTTATAGAGTTGTGATTTATATTTTTATATTAAAAAAAAGAATTGTGATTTTTTCCCCTACTATGCATCAAAATTTTTATCCTTTCCCCCCTCTTTATTAGATAAATCACTGAACTCATCTGTTGTAATGTGATTTTAGCCATCAAAATCTTTTAACTTTTAGCTTTAGGGATGATCAATTAGCAATTGCTCAATTGGCACTTCCTTCTCCCATAATAATTGGTTGGAGGGTGAGATTGTGGGTTCTAGACCCACTGAGTATGTGTAACTTACCAATTTAAAAAAAAAAAAAAACATTAGCTTTAGAGATGCAAATGAGCCAAGTTGAATAGTACCAGTTGACTATTTATAATTCAGAGACCTTGAGCTAAATTGTTGCCAACAATCAATGCTTAATTCAGTTTGTTAAGTTTGATAAGATAGCCAGATCTGCTCGGTTTGTTAAAATCAATCACTCATAGCTTGTGTTAATTTTTTATTACTATGTATTTAAAATTCAAAAGATCTTAGAATATAGTTGATTGTACTCTATCTTTGATGGCATAACCTGTCAATTTGAAATACATGTCCTTTAGGCCTTTTTTGTTCACACACACACACACACAGACTTTTACCCTATTCAGGGCTTTTTGTTTCTATAAATCTTATAAAATTTTGGATGACAGAAAACCATAAATTGGAGGCCTGTATGAAAGTGTTATGCTTACGAGCCTATGAGCCAGACAAGACAGTTCAAGCATTGAGCTCGTTTTTGAAACAAGCTATATTAGGCCGAAGCTTCAGCTTCATTAACTTCATAACCGGGCCCAATCCAAGCATAACAGGTTCACATTCCAACTCATGAATAAATTAAGTTTATTATATTTGAAGGTAAAATTAGAGACCTTAATTAAATTTTTTTTTTGTCCTGTTGAAGTTCCTGGGACAGAGATGGGACCTCCCTGATAAGATTCTTACACCCAGATCTTGGAAACATTTACAAGGTTTGTCATTAGGCTTAATTGTGAGTATTTTAGTAAAGACTTGTTCTAAATTACTCAAAATGCTGGATACTATGTGATATCCAAGATCATCTCATTCATAAAGTGCATTTGAGTGAAGACATCTTCTGAATTACTTGAATTTTTTTTTGCTTACAGTTCTGTTGGTGTTGAAGTGCATGGCAGTTAAGTTATTGGAAATACTTGATTGTAGTAACTTGTGAATTGCCGCTGCCTCTCCTGCTCAGAATCTGCACCTTGTGTTGAAGTTTGAAAATCTGTGTATTTAACACATGAAAGTCCTGTCTGAAATTGTGAGCTCTTGTTCCATTTGGTTTTGTTGGGTTTAATATTTTGTATAGTATTGCACAGGTCGTAAACTAGAGGTGAAGTTAGTTACTCATTAGTTTCCTCGTATCCACTTGCTCTCCTTAATTGGGTGATTGGAGGCACTTCAAATTATCAAAAAAAAGAAAAAAAGAAAAAGGAAAAAAAAGAAAAGACCAGGCACTACGGATTGTAGGATTGCCAATAGGGCCAAAAGGCTCTGCAGTGAAAAGGATAAAGGTAGGTTTTCCCTTGCTCAATTACTTGTAAATATAAATCTTGTATTTGACTCGGGCATGATTTGATTATTGTTGTTAGATTTTGAAATCCCATGATGTATATTACTTGTATTAGTTTGACTTAAGTGTTATGATGCATGTAAAAATTAGATGCATCGACATAATTTGACTAAGGGATTCAGTTTTAATTGTCTCAAATTTTAACATACTTTGACATTTGTTCCATTATGGAATGAAATATTAGGCATCATGTTGTTGAAATGTAGACTCTTTTGTTCCATTATGGATTCAGTTTCAATGCCAAAACATTGCATGCAAGTTATGACTTACAATACGTGTCTTGATGACTTTTTCGATCTGTACTTGTGTGAATACTGGCTAGTGTGGCTTTCGCCTTTGACTTTGTGAAAACATTTCTTTTTTTTTGCCCACGTGTTTGTTACTTTACACATAAAAGTGTCCACGTGTTTGTGATCATTCTGCTGATAGACACCTATGATTCTCTCTCACCAAATTCTTGGCTTAAAGGTGGGGGTGGCATTCTCTGGCTTCTTAAGTTCCATGATTTCAGGCAAAGATTTAGCAACTTAGATCATGGTGAGGACTAAGGAGGGTCAAATTAATACTAGCAACATTATATTTTAAAATAATTATATTGAAAAATGTGATTTTTTTTTAATTAATGAATTGAAAAGAAGAAAAAAATTGAAAGGAAAGACAGACAAGAAATCAATACCATCAACTCAGATTTTTTTTTTTTTTTTTAAATAAATCTTTTATGTTTTATATCATTGCTAATGTTCCATGGTGAATGGTAAAACATGTCAATTTTTTTAGCTAGGTGGACATAAATCCTATATGAAACGCAAAGTATGTCTATGTATACTGAATTATATGTCCCATTTTAGCGACTAGTTGGTTGCAAAACATTAAAATGCTCATTTAAGGGTTACACGTGTTTGACAAACCTCTTAATGTGAAAAGGAAGTTGGATATCTGAGAGTAGGTTGAGTGTTGGGTGGACCCTTGGGGGAAAAGAGAAACACTTATTCGGTCATAAAAGCAATCTGTCGGAGAAAAGGGGCACTAAACTATATTTGTTTTTGAGAGAGAGAGAGAGAGAGAGAGAGAGAGATTATACATCAAAAAGTAAAGGAAATGCTATGCTGTATCTTAACAATTTTTTAGCCCACCAAATTTGGCGACAATAGCCAAATAGCATCTTTTATAAACTATGTTGTAATATACCACTATTTTAGAAATTTGTAGGATCTATCAATTTTTGGGTATTCGAGTTTGGCGAAATTGAGTTTTCCATGGTATTTGAGTTCATGAAACTTAAGTATCATAAAAAATTTTCTAGAAAATTTGAAGTATATTTTTTTAAAGATCTCAAGTTTTTGGAACTTGAGTTTCGCAGCAAACTTGAGTTTCAAAAACATGGTCGATCTTTGAATATTTTCAAAACAGTGGTAAATTACTATTTTGATTTTTGCTAAATAGTGGTAGTGGGCTATTTTTGCCCACCAAATTTTATGCATCTTTTGTCCCACAAATTGACTTCATATCTTTAATCCTCCACATCGCTAGCCAAGCATGCATATCAATGGTCAAACCGTGGGCCATACGTTTTCAAACTCAAAACATCAAAGAAAAAAAAACACAACCCATCTTCACCGCTAACTATATCCTACGATATCCAAAGTCAAAAAAACAGAAACACACCTTTTAACAACTCACCTCACCTCTCTTCTCTCCATCACCTTATATATTAGACTCTCCTCTCACTCTATAGTCTATAACACACCAAAAACCTTTAAGCCTCCAAGATTACTAAAAATAATGAAGGGACATTCTCTTACATGGGCTTTCAATATCATTTTCATCATCATCTTCATCCTCTTGCTCTCTTATTCCATGCATATTGAGGGTTTAAGAGTTCTCAAAGATCAATCTTCTTCATCCATGAAAAGTTTTATTATAAACCAAGCTTAGTCTGGACCAGCAAAGGTGGAAGTGGTCACTGATCACAACCATGGTTGGTTTAGCTATTTTACTTACAATATAAGGCTCAACAATTTTGCAAGAAAGGAATTAGTCAACAAACATTTCCTCTCTACAAGGGATCTCCTTAATGGAAAATTCTTTGTACGGAAATCTTTCATTAGATACTGGGCTTTCTTGTCTTAATCTTGAAACTTTGTACTTGGGTGGCAACAAACTTAGTGGTCATATCCAATCGGATATTTCAAATTGTTCCAATCTTGCCCTAGTAGATTTTGCAATAAACTTACTCTTTGGACCAATACCCAAAAGTCTTGGAAACTTGAAATACCTTCGATGTCTTAATCTGATACTAAACATTTTGAGTATTCTGGAATGTTTATATATCTTTGAATTATTGGGGAATTTGATGATTTGGCCATATACACAAGTTTTCAATGACTTGTAAAACTTAAAGCTGTGAAACAGTCATTAACAAAACAATTATGCATGTACAGCCATTATGCATATTGAAGACCCTGTAAATAGAAAAAGAACATTTGTAGCACTTTAAAATATTCAAACTAATAAATTTGAAGTTTCTGCTTTGCTAATTTGTTCTACTCCTAAGAAGCACTATATATATATATATATATATATATATATATATATATATTTTTTAAGGATAAAAGATAAAACTTTATTGATAAATTGAAATACAAAGATAAATTGAAATACAAATGTGTAGACAATCTCATGACAGCATAGCAAGACCATGCATTTGCTGCCAAGGAATAATATGCCATCTAAACACTTGAGGCACTATGCCACTCTCTCTCATAAGAAGCAACTCAAACACAAAATTCAAAACTTCGAATAGTCTAGATATCTTTGCTTATATACTCCTGTTAGCCCCCAGTTTTGATTATGCAGGCTTCTTAGAAACTATTGAGGAGATTATTTGCAACCACATATATCTATGTCAAATGCATATGATAAATAACAGTATTTGAACTTAAAATATCCTAAACCACAATGATAATGATAATAAATCCAATTTATCAATCCATTCCCAAATGCCAATCACAAATATAAAAGATCTAGTATCCCCATCACTCTACTCAATCAATAATCAAATCTCAAACTTCCAAGCCTTACCACAAAATAAATAATTCAACTTTTGTTTTCTTGCCCACGCTCCTAATTTCACATAACATTATAACCAACAAAACAATTCTACCATATGAAGTTCATTACACATAAATCAAAAGAAAATCTAAAATAAATTGATACAAATGTGAAGAAGGAAGAAAACCTCTTGCTAATTTATTGATTTTGGTCAGACCATGTATATACTATAGCAAGAAGAATAATGGACATTGTACAAAATCAATCAAATTCTGGGGAAAAAAAAAAAGTCAGGTATTTTATCAAACAATTTGGATGCAAGTAACAAAATTTTTTGTTAGTTACGTCAACAACAAAATATTAAAGCAAATTATTGAGAGAGGATTTTGTAGAGATTATATACCCAACTTCTTTTGCAGGAAATACTTATTTGATATTCAAGGTAATCGAATCGAATCATGCTTTGATTGGGTTAGAGGGAGGCCCGCAAAAACAACTTTGAGAAGGAGATGGATCATTCCAAGCAGATACTATCGATGGAAGAAGGAGGGGCAGAGTGAGAGAACCGAATTGAATTAGAATAATACAACTGGATTTGGAAATTGGGGTTATTCCAGAGAAGACTATTATGCATATTCAGAGAGAGAGAGAGAGAGGGAGAAGAAAGAAGTGAAGCTTTGGTTTCTCTATTCAAAGAAATATACCCATGCCAGCATATGATTCTTGCGGAGCCGGTTCAATCTTCATCACAGACACCAGCTGCTAATCTAGTATTCCATGAAAGAACAAAACATATCAAGGTAGGTTGTCACTTGGTGAGAGATAATTAAAATCATGGAGGGTATGATTAAAACATTTCATGTAGCTACTAATTCTCAAGTGGCTGATATATTCACCAATGCCTTGGTGTTTTCATCTTTTACATGACTTTCTGGAAAATAATTGGGTTTAAAGGACATTTTTACTCCGAGGGAATTAAAGACACAATCTTCAGTTCAAGTCTCAGAACTCAAGGTTCAGGACTTGAGCGGGAGCGTTGAAACTGACTCAGCTACACAACAACACAAGTCAAACGACAGTGAGCATCAGAAGATAAAGAGCAAAACGACATCAAGTGGTTTTGCTGAAAGGAATGAAGTTATAAAGAAAACGGTAGCCTATTGCTTAATGAAGGTACGTGGACATCATGTGCGTGGATGCAGGACTAAGGCAGTTAGAGGAAAGCACAAGTGTCACTCATCCAATGGTGCTGATAAGAGTTAGTTAGATCAAAAAGTTAGTTATGATATTTTTTTATTTTCCCGCCTGTGTTGTGTAATATAGAAGAGGAAGTTAATTATTTGGTACCTTTTGACATTTTCATTTGTGAATCAATAAGAATTCTCTCGGTTTTCAGAAGCTTCATTTTTTTACATCTCTTTCAACTATAAAATTTTCATTATATTGATGTAGCCTTATAGAGTAGATCTAAATGACAGTAGTCCATCGAATATTGGATTAGTGATTTACAAGATTTGTATGTTACCTCTAGAATGAAGACTAATAGGTTTAGGCTTGAATATAATGCAGTAAGCCTTCAATCGGGTTTGTAAATCCATAATTCTTCTTCTTTATCTCGTTCAAATTATCAACATTGTATAACCTGTTTAACAAATCAGGTTGGAAAATTCAATTTTCTCTGAGGTAGACATTTTTTTTTTTACATTTAGCCCACCATGTTGGCTTGGTACCACAAGTTTAGCAATTAAGGTACTGACCATTGAGCAATTAAGTATATCTTTACTACAAGAGCTTTGTAACTCAATTGATTTGCAATTCTTAGTATTTCCAATTAAGATATCTAGAGTTTAAATTTTTCTTGCCCCAATTATTAATTTATCAAAACATAAAAAGAAGTATGCCACTACTGTTGCCAATGCAGCTGTTTTTATGATTGTCATCAAGTTATGCCATTAAAACTTGATGAAATGCCCGTGTTACACAAGGGAAAACTAAACTTTAGTACCACACTTGTATAACTAGATATCAAAAGTTTTAGTGTATATATTAAAATCATGGTCTTTGGAGGTTAAGAAGAATAATCACAAATCAATACCTTGCCTTTGCCTCAATATAAAAATCGCCATGCATCTATGCAAGTGCTTTTCTTACTATAACTCTTGCAAGTACAACTGTACAAGAAGCATTGGTTTGAAGACGTTCAACTTCCACAAACTACGGCACTATCTTTTAAAAATATGTATATCGTACTGTTGCATGTTCTCCATCTCTCTCTCTCACTATCTCTTTAATTTTTTCTTTTCCTTTCTTTTATTATTTTAGGACTCACATCAAAGATTCCAAAATCGCTAAAATGCGTTTTAGCAGCCAGAACACTAAAAATCACCTACTTTAAGTGTGCCAAAAATCAAATTCTTTTCCTTTCGCACATTATTGTCGCTGGATGGTAAACACAAAATATATATTTAAATGTGACGGAGATTTAATATAATATATGTCACATAAATCGAGAAAGCTTGGGGAATTATTGTTAGTGGCACTGTCGCATATAGTGTGTATGTTACATGGACCACTCAATATGGATGAATGGATAGGCTATCATTTCATATCCATTATCTTGAGGCACCAATTAGTATTCCTAGTGTCACTTTCCCAGTGATAGGTTACCATGATTAATAATGGGAAATTTTCATTTTATGTCGAATTGTTAGGCTAGACATGGGTAAAGTATAGAATCTGTTTGGACATGGGATTATTAATTCCTACTTTAGGACAGGAGTGCTCAATCCATAGCACTAGCGGCAGCATGTTGAGTCTAGGGTGGTCGTAAGCACCTGTTTTGGAAAACAAAATAATTATTGTTTATAAATTTTAAATTTTTTTTATCTTTAAAAAATATTTGGGATCACCCAAAATTTTTTTAGGCTTAACATAATTACACCTTGGACAAAACTTGGCAATAAACTTAGTTGTAAAGTAAGGCCACAACTCCACTCAATATTTTTTTTTATTAGATGTGAATTTTGACAAATCCACAATTGGATTATATTTTCTTCTTATATATTTCATACTTATAAAATTTCAAAATCAAATATCAATAACTATGTCATCAATCAAACCGTTAAATTTTGGGTTTCTGTTGTCTAAAATTATACATAAAAAATAAGTTTATGGATCAAATAGTAAATACATTCAATTGACATGTATTTTAAGAACGTAAAAAACATGTAATTTAATATTTAGATTTTCAAAATATGTAGCAATGTTAATTTGTTCGGTGAGAGTTGTAGACTTAGGCTACAATTTAGTATGTAGCCAAACTTTTTCTTACTTGATCCTCTTAACAATATATTAGGTCCTTACAAACAAAATAAAAAGCCCAAGAAATTTTTTTTGAAACTAAAATTTTGAAAAAGATGTAACTTGAAACATTGATAATAAGACTATCGTGCGAATATTTCAAAATAAGAAAATTCGAAAAGGAAATTGTAAGACTTTATGTATTTTTATGTGTATGTGTGCGCTTTATCAATATATGAAGTTCTATTTTTATTAAATTTTATATAATTTAAGTTTTTTAAAGACCACCCTAGAAATTTTTTGCGAATAATGATTTTTCTCCAATGAGTGCAAGCTCTTAACTAATAAATTAATAAATACATGGACTTGATATCGATTTATAAATGAAAAAAAAAGTATTTGTTATACTATATTACAATTAATATTTTACTCATTATCCTGTGAAACATCTAAGCGGTAAAAGGAAGAATAAAAAAAGAATATTTAAATGAAGTTATAAAATAATAGAGTATTTGATACACGTGAATTGTAAAGTAGGGTGTTTATATATATATATATATATATATATATAGTGTTAAAATAGATAAAGTGATTTTAAATTATAAAAGTTAAATTTTTTAGCACATTTACTTATATGACATCAATTTATATGCTCAGTTTTTAACTTTTATGTGTAGCATTTTAAAACCTTACTTTTTCTCCCATTATCTTACTTTTTTCAAAAATTTTCAAGATACAAATATATTTTAGCGCATTTTAAGCAAAATTTATTAGCAAAAAGCTAAATGAGCAATTCCCAAACAGACATAGTTGTGGTCCTTGTGGATGACTAATAGAAGACTCTCACTTAGTGTGCCGACGGACTTGAAGTAAATATTGAATACTCCTCAATCTGATAAAGCAAAAGAGATAGACTTAAGAGTTAAGGCATTGTAAGAGTTAAAAAAGAGGTTAAAAAAAACTATAAAAAACTAAAAGATTAAACCTTCTAATTTTTTTTATTAAAAAGTTAAATGAGATTGATCCTTTTTTTCTTTTCTTTTTAATGGGCCCAAACATAAAGGCCCCTTTATGCATCTTTCAATTTCTTTTTCTTTTAAGGCTCTCTTTAGTCTGTTTTCTGTACATTTCTCTCTCTCTCTCTCTCTCCCTATAACTATACTCTATAGCTAGCCAAACGCTCTTGGACGTATGGACTCGATGTATGATTTAGAGTCTACACTACAAACTTTACCAAACCGTGTTGTAGGACGCGACTTTAAGAGTATCAAAACCACTAAATCATATGTAATCCAAATGCTGCTACTTTTTGTTGCGACTCGTTGCTTGATCATCCAGTTATGCCACTTATACTCAACTCCATGAACTCTTAAAAATTTCTGGCTGACGGGACTATTTGTCTTACTATTTGTCTTCTGAGTACAGAATTTGAAGAAAAGGTTAATAATATTCCATTTGATCGATGTGGTTTAAAATGGAGCTCAGGCGTTGAAGTCATTTATTTTGCTTCAAAGATGCTAAAGAAAGCCAACATTGAGAAGTATGGATTAGCAGAGTTGGCCGCTGACTGGACTGCTAGATTGTTCTCGCAAGATCGAACAGATCAAGTACGCAATCCACAATTCCTATACTATTTATGTTATTGGGAACAAGTTGGTGGAAATGTACCTCTAGTCTAAGCCTCTAAAGTCCAAAAATTCTAGTGTCACACTCAATTACATAACTTTGCCCACAACTTGCCTATGTGGCGAGTTGTGGTTGGTAGAGGAATGATGGTGGGTCCATATGAGGATATCCCTCCATCAATCACAACTCACCACATGAATGAGTTGTGGGCAAAATTGTATAATTAGGTGTGGCACTAGAATTTCTCCTCTATAGTCATCTTGATAAAGGATTTTCCAGCTTTTTTATGGTACTTTGGTTCTTGGTTTCAAAATATTTTGAATAAATTACTGATTGTGTTTGGTAGGATTCCATGTACTAGGGCCTCGTGTTAGGTGTGACTTAGGGCTGTAAATGAACCAAGCCATTCATAAATAGGTAGGGCTTAGTTTGATAAAAAGCTCGTTCATGTTTGTTTGTTTATAAACAAGCCAAACTTAAGTTTTAGTCTTAAGCTTGTTTAATAAACGAGCCGAGCCTAAGTAAAAAATATTATTCATGAATAAGCTTGTGAACACCAAGGCTCGATACAAAAGTAACAAAACAAGTTGAGCTTAGGCTTATTTATGAGTTTAGTAATAAAATTGATATGAGCTTAACAAACTCATATCCTTCTAAGACTTTAATTAATTATAAGTTGAGACCACTCATCCAAACCAAATAGGCTAGATAATAAACTTGATATAGGCTTAATAATATACTTGTGTTGGATCTCAAGCTCAAAAACATGATATTGAGTTTGAGTTTGGGTTTGATATAGAGCTTGAGCTTGGCTTGACTAATGAACTAAGCCAAGCCAAGCCGAGTTCAAACTTTTATATTTTATAACAAACTCAAGCTTGAATATTATTTGTAGGCTTGTATCAAGCTCAAGCCAAGTTTGAACATTCTGCTTTTACTGTTGAGCCGAGCTTGAACATTCACTACTCGACAAAACTCTGCTCGTTTACAGCCCTAGGTGTGGTTTCACACTTTCACTATAATATGTTTGATAAATTAAACTCCATCACATATTTTTTTTTCTTTTCCTCCTTCTGTTCCTATTTTTTCCCCCTTATTAGTTACTACAATTAAGAGGAGATGGTTTGAACCCTTATTCTCTCTATAGAAAAGACTATAATAATGTTACTAAATTTTAAAACTTGCAACCTTTTATGTGAGTTAAGAAATTTACAATACACCATTGACACTTAGTGTCTGTCTGACATCCTATAATTTGGGTAGCTTATTTGCCAAAATGTGAGATAATAAGTAAAATTAATTTATTAAATTAAAAAAAAATTCATAGTTTGTTTGGTAAAAGTTGAGTCAAAAAAGAATTTAGTTTCTAGCCAAATTGACACTAAATCTAATACAATAAAATGCACTAAAAGTAGAGCACAAGAGGTACCAAGTTCTTCCACCCACCACCCTATAGGTGAATGAGAGTTTCTAGATGTTTCTTAGGGGGGAGGTGAAATAATCTGACTAAAGGTTAAAACACCGTTCCTTTTCATAAAAAATAAAATAAATAAAAAGTAGAACATATTTATCGTATTGTGGCATGAAAGTTCAAATGGCTCCCTTTCTTTGTTATAAAAATTTACCCTACTTTTTTTAGAGAATTAAATGACCCTTTGATATTATAAATAATTTTGTAACAAGGATGCAATAGAAATTATATTAATATGGTTGCAACTTGCAAGAACTTGAATTTTTTTTTTTTTTGTTGCTAAAATAAAAACTTTAATGGCATACAATTTTATTAGTTTAGGCAAGGAATTAAAGTAGATGGTAATGCTTTAAAAATATGTCTTATGTAACACAATTACAATCCTTTATATATGTTAAATAAATACTAAATTTTACTTGGAAACCATATTAATGCGCCTTACATATTGTAAAGAAATAGTCAAAAGTTCAGATTATCCATTCTTATAATTAGTGTGAAGTATTTTTTTTTTTTGGAGAATCAATTAGTGTCACTACAAAAACAATGTTCTATAGCCACGTATTTAAAACGCGGCTATAGGTCAAAAAAATGTGGCTATAGTCCAATTTGGCCTATAGGCACGTTTTTTTAGGCTGCGTTTTCAAATATGGCCTAAACCCCATGACTATAGGCCTGAGGGGTCTATGACCGCACTTTTTCAAACGTGGCCTAAGGCCAAGACCTATGGCCGCGTTTAAAACGTGGCCTAAGGCGCATGTGTGGTCAATTGCATGAGGCATGCACTTGTTGTGATAGATACATTTATAAATGCCAAGGTTCAGGAGGAACTATTTCTAAGAAATTGTGATTTTTTTTTTTTTTTTGAAATAGTTACAATATGCTGCTAACTCTTGTATCTTGAACCTTTTTCCCCTAAGCAAGGCCGGTTGAACTATGAAAGTAATTGATGTAATCGCCTAAGGCCCCCAAATAAAACAAGGTCCCACTTGCATAAAATATATTTTAATTAAGAAAAAAATTTAAATACTTTTATTGGTCAATAAAATGTATTAAAAAGACCTCATTGTATCCTAAACTACACTGCACACTGCCCACAGCACATTATCACTGTAGCATATCACAACCACATGGCCCACACACTATCACTAAAGATACTAACCTATGATACCCACCCACTGCTCAAATGAGTTTGAGCATTTAAACTTTAAAGTATCAAGATTTTTTGAATTTTAAGTTTTATTAACAAAACATTCTTTAACCCACCCACTGTACACACAGTACTCGAATATCAACCCAAAAAATCTTGAAATTTCAAAACCCGAAACCCAAAAAACATAAAACCCAAAAAAATTTTAGTGATATAAATTTATTGAACCATGTAATAAATTAATATTTATTTGTGTAAGTTTAAACTTTAAAGTATAAAGTTTTCATAGCGTTAGAAAAGTTGCAATAATCAGATTCTATTACTCTATACTTCAAATTTTATTTTTACTTAAATTATAATTTTTAACTATAAATTTTGTTTTATTTATTTATAAATATTTACTCATTATAAATGTCTACTAGAAAATATCTATCTTTGGATATGAAATACTTCAAAAAAAGAAATGTAAGAGGAACTTAAATACAAAAACTTAATTAGTAATTTTGCATCACAAAAAGCAAGAAAAATAGATTTTAAATAAAAAATAAAAAAATTCAATGCATAATATACATTTCTTCAAGGAATCTAAATGATATTATAGTTGCCACCAAAATGATTTATACTTCATGTCAACTTAATTTGCCCCATTGAATTGCTGTTCTTATTTAGCCTGATTAAGAGAATTTGTTAATTCGCCATTTAAAAAAAAAAAAAATTTGATATGAAAATGTAAAAAATTGTTAAAAAATTAGTTTTTTTTTTTTTTCTTTTCCAAAAAAGTTTTTAAAAATATAGTTTCCAAAACATTGCCTTAGCGCATCTGTTAAAATTTTCCTTTATTATATGAGTTACTTTTTATGTACAGGCAACACTGGTTTGAATTAGTTCAACATGATGAACCTCATACCACAATCATTCCGATCAAAAATGGGCATGTATGACATTGAAATAGAAGGTGCAAACGTTAAGGTAAGCATAGTCGATAGTCCTGATTTGGTTGGTACTAAGATGGATGATTTAAGATCTTCATTACTATCTCGAAAAAATAAAATAAAAAATATCTTCATTACAAACTTCAGAAAGGCGTTTCTCAAAAACAAAAAAAGAAAATCAGAAAGGCAAGTTGTTGGACTCGACATTAAGTTTGTCAAAACTGATGGGAATTTAAATAAAGGCAAGTTTTTGCTTCTTTGTGTTGGGAGTCATTGCTTGATGATCCAATTACCCGACTCGGAGAACATATCTCATACCCTTGGGCGGTTTCTGTCTGATGAGACTATTTGTTTTCTGGGTACCGGAATGAGCAACAAAGCTTCAGAGCTAGGCAGCTATTATTTTTACCCAAACGGAAAACAGTATACACATGTAAGAAGGATATCAAACGGAATTACATATAGAGTAGAACCAAGGGTATCTGTAAATTTTAAGACAGGTGTTGAAGTAGGCTTTTTGGCTGCTAAAATTCTGAAGAAACCCAATGTTGAGAATTATGGATTAGCGGAGTTGGCAGGTGAAGTTGGAATGGATATAAAGGAACCAATTGGTGACTGTCCTGACTGGAATGCTAAGGTGTTCTCACATGAAGAGGTCAAGTATGCAGTGCACAATGCCTATACTTCTTATGTTATTGGGAATAAGCTCCTTGATATGCTCTAAGCCTCTAAGGCCATCTTCTCTATGGGTTTGACTGATTTAATTCTGCGTTGTTATATATGCTAATGTTGCATGTGATTTGTATTATTTGAACTACTTTAATGAAATTTCTGGTTGTGTTTGGTTTGTCCTAATTCATATATAATAATTTATTTTGCTTCATTCTTCTCTTAGAGAAAGGTCTCAAAATTTCTGAGTTAATAATTATTTGTCTTGGGATTTCTCCAAAATTGTGGAACAATAGAAATCCAACTCAATTGAAATCTTCAATGAGTGTATCGAATCATCATTGATTATCACTTTGACAACTTAAACTTTCAACTTTTGTAAGCTAGTTTAGCACACAGTAGATTGTCAATGTTTGTCTCCTAATCTCTCATATGAACATGCACCAAACAATTTCTCTCTTTCTCTATACCAAAATCAATAATGGAAATTATGTTTCAACTTGCCTTCACCATGTATCACTTTACTCAAGGTTAATTAAATTCATTTTTTTATTATCTCTTTTTGTTATATTTTATACATGAACCATATATTTGATTTTCTGTACAAAATTAATTTTAATTTTGTTAGTATTAATTCATTGAGTTATGCGTTGAATTTGTCTTCATTTGAGCAAGTTGAGACTAATAGGTGATTATAATAAAATTGTAATGGACTAATAGTACATAAGATAAATTAGATAATATTGTTAAATGCTTTAAACTTTATATTATTTTTGCCCCATTTTAATTTCATTTTGTAGATAATGTTTCTTTTATTTATAAATAGTTTTTAGTTAGAATTTTATTAGAAAATATCAATTTGAATATGATAAATTTGTTACTTGAATATAGAACTATTTGAATATGATAAATTTGTTACTTGGAACATTATAATATAAGATAAAATTTATATGAAAGTTCCAAGAATTCATTAAAATAAAAAATTTAGAAAATAATGAAATATGAAAAGATCACAACGAAAATAATCATAATGATATCCAGGCTTTTTATATAATCATTCTAAATTCTTTTTTCTAAATGCATGTCACTTACAAAATTTCACTAAACTACAAATGGAAAATATTGCTAAATTACAAGACTTGTTATCTTTCATGAGTTAAGAAACTAACAATAGACCATTGACATGATAAATTATGCTTAGAGTTTCATTAAACGATATTTCAATTTGTGGTATGAACAAAAATAAAGATTAAGTTTTAAGGAGCCCAAGCTAATAAAATATTTTCTTAATAAATACCAAGTTTAAGCAATCACTGATAACCGAAACTTCTATGAACTCTCAATTGAACATGAGTTTTACTTGGGTTGGGATAGAAGGAGTATACCATATTCTTACAGAACTTCCATCACTTGTAATAGCATCAGTTCATTACAATCACTCACCCTCCAAGTCATACTTTTACCTACCATATTTAGCACTTAAATACAATCTATGCGATGATTTTCGTAAAACTTGCTGATATTTGTCTGCGCATGGATGGTGTATATTTTGCTGCTTTGCATACCATACATAGATTCAAAAGTCATTAGATCAAAGGGTATCAAATTAGACAGTCTTATGAGCCATCCTCTCATAACATGCGTTGATCCTGTTAGTGTCAGCATTAGGATTAGGCCTAAGATTCCCATAAAAAAGGCTGCACTCCCTTCATAAAAAAGCTTCATCCTCATTATAAAAAAACCCAAAATTTTATGATAACAATTGCTTTATAAAATAAAAAAGGGTTTGTACACTATTTTTCCTGTCTACAAATTTTTTTTCAAAATATAAGATCAATAAAAACCCTAAATAGTTACACGTGCACACACACAAAGCATGTAGATGTGTCTAATAATCAATAAATAATATTTTCCCTAATAGCTTGAAACTTCAATTTTTGTACACCAATGCAATATCCTACTTTGTAAGTTGTCAGCATTAATCACCTATAATATCTTATATGATCACACACCAAATAATTTCTCTCTCTTAACTCTAAAATAAAAATTGAATATTATATTATAATTTTACTTAACCATATTTTGTTTTATTCAAGATAAAGTAGAACTCTTTATATATATATATATATATATATATATATATAGAGAGAGAGAGAGAGAGAGAGTTACACCTGCTGTAACAATGCAAAAGTTACACCTTGATAAATCTAATGGTTAAATCAATGGTGTAACTAAACAAGAGTTGCACCATTGATTTCTATAAAATCTAATGGTAAATAACACAATAATTGCCATGTTATCAACTTTAAAAAAAAAAGTGATGTCAAAGCGTTAAAAGTCATTAATGCATGTTATTAACTTGATAAATAATGTGGAAAGCAATAACCATTTGATTATATTTTTTTAACCGTTAGATCTATTAGAAATCTACGATATAAAAAAGGTGTAGCTCTTTAAGAGTCACACCAGATGTAACTTGAACTCATATATATACACACATTTTTTTGGTTAAATTTTATACTTGAACAATGATTTTGATGCTCTATATAAAATTAACCTTGGTTAGTTCTAATTTATTAATTTATGTTTCTTATTCATCAAAATAATATTAATTTAGTTAGTATTAGATAAATTTATTTAATTGAAATTTAAATATAAAAGTTTCCTAAAAAATATATATATTTAAATATAAAATATTTTATTAAAATTTATCATATTACATCTCAAATTATATCGAGTTGTTCTATGTATATATATATATATATATATACCTTATGTAAAAGTCTTACACGTATGAGATACACATATGTTGAGAGATCTTTATGACTATCTCATAATATTTTACCATGAGATTGGTGTGAATCACGTGGCAACAAAATTAAACTCCAAAAACAATAATTAAAACAAAACAAAAAAGGCAAAAAAACCAACCACAATAAAAAAGACAATCTAGGAAGATTACTATCCATTTTGGGGAACTTAAGTCAGCACCCCATTTATGGGGTTACACGAGCCAAAAGGAAAACCTTTTTTTTTTTTTTTTTAAGAATAATCAAATTTAAACTATAGAACCATATTTTTGTAACAGTATCAAGATAATATAAATAAATTCTATTAGTAAAAAAATAATTTAAATACATTACCTAAGTTAATAAAGTCTCTCCATTTTCCAATAGGGAGTGTAAATTTGGTATTGATTCATTTGATCACTCAACTCTATGTAAATTAAACTCCATCAAATTCACCTAGACTTGATGCATTTAATTCCTAGAAAATCCACCTGGACTCAGCCTCTATATATATAAACATCCCCATGTAAACAAGAGGCACAGTAGTTTCAATTATTTCAACATTATAAAAAACTGGGTACCTACAGTTCTATAGTAAAAAATGAGTAACTATAAAATTGAAATAGATGATACAAAGGATAAAGCAAGTGTAAGCAATGATTATCGTGTGGTCAGTTAGAAGATTGATGAATTAAAGTCTTCGTTACAAAGTTCATGAAGCCGTGTTGTAGATCTTGACGGTAGGAGTGTATATAACATAACCAACAAATCTTACTGACTTGAAATGGATTGAATGGACCAAATTGAATAAAATTGGCCAAATTGAACCTAATTAGATTGAAGTGGACCGAATGGACTGAATAGTACCGAATTACGTTGAACTGGACCGAAATGGACCAAATTGAATTGAAGTGGATCAAAATGGACCGAATTAGACCAAATGGACTGAATTGGACCGAAATGAGTGTTTATTATCTCCATCTCTTAAATTTTATGAAAATGACATATGATTTTCTAAGTAGAAGTAGAACGGAACCCTTCAACCTGGACTTAAACATTACATTAGCATACAGATATGAATTCCGTTGTGGAATATGATATATTTTAGGGTGAGTATATCACAAAAATAAATAAATGGTGTCTCCGACCAAGCTATTTGTATAATATGTATTTTCTATTATAAATTACATTTATGTTCAAGAATGTGTAAAATTATGGTAGCGAAAAGTAATGATCCTATCATGATTGGTAAGTTACAACTAGTTTTAAGAATGTATACAAGTATAATACATTATATATAAATGATGACATGGTCGTTGCTGATGTGGCCCAACATATATATAATAACAATAAGTGTTACACTTTAATTTTTAGATATTATATAAATAAGATGTTTTAAGTGCTATCTATCACTTTAACCCAAAAAAAAAAAAAAATTTGCAATCTACCATATAGTTGTCGTATTGACTCATTGTGCAATACAGTTGGCCCAAACATCATACTTTTTCATACAATATTTTGCATGTAAAAGGATAAATTACAACTTATCCACCTATGCTTTGGCTAAAATTTAAGTTGTCTACCTGTGTTTTAAAATTTGACATTTTACCCACTTGAGATTTAATCGAAATTTAAGTTCCCTACCTGTGGTTTGAAATCTCATGATGCTTGTTAGCATGACCCTATATATAAACATCCCCATGTGCAAGGGCATTAATTTCTTATGAGAAGCAACAGCATACCAGCATCTCTCCTCTCAAAAATCGGTGACTATGAAATCGAAATAAATGTTGCAAAGGTTAAGGTAACTGTAGTCGATAATTTTTATGTGGTTAGTGCTAAGATAGATGAGTTAGAGCATCCGTAGCAGATGTTCTAAAAATTTTATCATTTTACCACATCAAATGCTTACTTTATTATTTTACCACATTATTTTACAACATCCCATTTATCAGATGTTTTATAATTCAATTCTATACATTAAAATAATATTTACTACACCTTAAAATAATATTTCCTTCTCATCAACACAATCAACAGCCCTCTGCCAACAACCAACAGCCACCACCACATCCACTGCATCCAAAAATACAACTTAAAGCAAACCCAGCCAAATCCCAACCCAAACAAATCCACCCGCCAAACCCCGGCCAAACCCCAACCCAAACAAATCCAGCGCTGCCGCAACAGCCCATCAGCATTGCCGCAAATCCATTAGCGCTGCCGCAACAACCCAAACAAATCAAACAAACAAACTCATGAGCACCACCCAACCCATCAGCGCTGCCGCAAATCCAAACCTCGACCCACAATGCCGCCGACCCACAACCCATAGCCCGCCAACACCAAATCGGAAGCCCCACCACCACCACCTCAACCACAAACCCCGACAAACCCACTGCCTTCACACCCTCACCCACACCCACTTCTAAACCCAAAACCTTCATAACCCAAACTCCAAACCCATTATCTTCATCGCCGTCATCGTCATCGCCGACCCACACAACAGACCCACACCGACATCGTCGACCCATAGCCTAGCCCATCCGAACCCACCCACCTCCATCGGAACCGAACCCATCAAACCACAGCAAAAAAAAAAAAAAAAAAAAAAACAGAAAAACCATTGCTAGAGAGAGATCGGCGTCGACGTTGGCGTGGAAATGATCGTCGGCGTGGGCGTCGGTGTGGGCGAGAGAGAGAGGAGAGGAGAGGATTGGGTGAGAGAGAGGAGACTGACGGAGAAAGGGGAGAGAAAGAAATAAACAATCAATAAAATTTTTCCCACATCTCTTCCGTACCGTGGCAAATTTGTCACGGTACTGTTCAATGTTGGAAAAAAAATACAATATCCCACATCTGATAAATGGGCTTAAATTGGGTTTGGTGTGGGATATGTGCCAAATATTTAGCATTTGGCACATATCCCACATCTGCTGTGGGTGCTCTTAGAGTACATTACAAACTTTACCAAACCGTGTTGTTGGACTCGACGTTAAGAGTATCAAAACCAATAAATCATTTGTAGTCCAAATGCTGCTACTTTTTGTTGGGACTCATTGCTTGATCATCCAATTATGCCACTTATACTCAACTCCATCAACTCTCAAGAAATTTCTGGCTGATGAGACTATTTGTTTTCTGAGTACAAAATTTGAAGAAAAGGTTAATAATATTCTATTTGATCGATATGGTTTAAAATGTAGCTTAGGCGTTGAAGTCACTTATTTTGCTTCAAGGATTCCAAAGAAAGCCAACATTGAGAAGTATCGATTAGCAGAGTTGGCCGGTGAAGTTGGAATGGATATAAAGGAACCAATTGGTGAATACACTGACTGGACTGCTAGATTGTTCTCACAAGAACAGATCAAGTATACAATCCACAATGCCTATACTACTTTGTTATTGGGAACAATTTGGTCGAAATGTGCATCCAGTCTAAGCATCTAAACCCATCTTGATAAAGGATTTTACAGCTTTTTTATTGTACTTGGGTTCTTGGTTTCAAAATATTTTGAATAAATTAGTGATTGTGTTTGGTGGGACTCTATATACGAGAGCCTTGTATTAGGTTTGGTTTCACGCTTTCACTATAATAAATGTCTAATTTTAGCACGATTGATTTGATAAATTAAACTCCAGACACAGAATTTTTTTTTTTTTTTTTTTTCCCTTACTAGTTACTACAATTCGGAGGAGAGGGTTGAACCCCTTACTCTTTCTGTAGAAAAGATTGGAATAATCTTACTAAACTACAAGACTCGTGATGTTTTGTGTGAGTTAAGAATGTTACAGTACACCATTAACACTTTGAGTATGTTTGGATATTGCTTATTACTGAAAACTGAAAATATTATAGTAAAATAATTTTTAAATATGTGAATAATGCCGTTTTAACTTAATTTTTACATTTTTCCGTACTTGTAGGTCCTGTGAACAGTGTATAGAACCCATATTTAAAATGCCAGATGCAACTTTTTTTTTTTCTTTTCATTGCAATCCAAACATACACTTAGTGTCCGTTTTACATCCTATAATTTGGGTAACTTATTTGCAAAAGGTGAGACAATAAAATAATAGTCAATTTATTAAATAAATAATAATAATAATTTTGTTGTTTATTCGGTAAAAGATGAGATAAAAAAAAAAAAAAAAAGTTTCCAGTCAAATGGACACTAAATCTAATAATATCATGCACTAAAGTAAAGCACATGGGATACCAAGTTCCACCTACCACACTATAGGTCTATGAGAGTTTCTAGGTGTCTTTTAGACAAGAAGTGAAATAGTTTGGCTAAAGGATGAAATTGTTGGGAAAAATTCTATATAACTAGAAATAAATTTCAACAAATACAGTGAAAGCACAATTACACAACTACACAAGAACACAAAGATTTACGTGGAAATCTTTCTCTTTGAAGAAAAAAATCATGGGACAAACTCCGAATAATTTCATTATATTAAATAGAGATTATAACACTTAGAGATATAATTTGAACACAAAAAAAAATTTCTTTTTCTTTTCACTCACTGTGTATCTCTAACAATTTTCTCTTACTCTCACTATTTTTCTCTTTTCTTTTGCTTACTCTTACCCATGCAGTTCCTTGAGACTGCACCGTTCTCAGTCTCACTCAGTGGGACTTCTATCCTCTTCACCAACTCGCCGAATGGCCTTTGCTTTTATTTCTTCACCTTTTTCTTCTTTTCTTCCTTCTACACTCTTCACATCAAGTCACAATAAATGCAAACCAACTTGTCTTGACTTTTGTACGTAAATATGATTTTAATTCTTCTCATTGGAAAGCTTTTCCAACAAGTTCAATTTGCTTTGCTGACTTCTTGGCCATTTTTCAACAAGATCATTTAATGAGCCAAGACAAAGTGTGGGTTGGACCCACGTGGTGTAATGCACACCCAACAATCTCTCCTTCCAGCCCACAGAGGAGATCTTCAATCCAACTTTTCAGTTAGAATTCATTTTGGCCAAGCCAATACCAAACTCAACCTTCTTCATTATTTTCACTAACATTGAGAAAATTTCATCAAAATTAATTCCTTTTGTTCTCAAAGAATTTATTTCACTTTGGATATCCTTATCCAATTTCTTAGCTCCCTCTCATCAGAAGCCTAAATATTCTATAAGCTAACTACACGATGTTTTTCAATACACCTCTTTTCTAAGTGTTGTAATCTCTATTTAATATAGTGAAATTATTTGGAGTTTGTCCTGTGGTTTTTCCCTTCAAGGAGAAAGGGTTTCCATGTAAATTTTGTGTTCTTGTGTGGTTGTGCTTCCCCTTTGTTTACTAAAATTTATTCCCAGTTATATAGAATTTTTGTCAACAAGTGGTATCAGAGCATTGGTTTGATTGTGAGCAATGGCCAGAAAAGAAGGAAAGACATCAGGAATCGAGAAGTTTGACGGCATAGACTTTGGCTATTGGAAGATAGATCGAAGATTTTTTTGATGGGAAGAAATTACATCTTCCTCTTTTGGGGAAAAAACTAGATAGTGTGGAAGAAGAAGAATGGAGCCTTCTTGATAGACAGGTGCTAGGAGTTATACTATTAACTCTAATAAGATTAGTTGCACACAATGTTGTAAAGGAAAAGACCATAGTGGATCTAATGAAGGCTTTGTCTAGCATGTATAAAAAGCTTTCAGCTAACAATAAGGTACATCTGATAAAGAAGTTGTTTAATCTGAAGATGGTGGAAGGTACTCTTGTGGCTCGGCATCTAAATGAGTTTAATACTATCACAAATCAATTTTCCTCTGTGGAGATTGATTTTGATGATGAGATCCATGTATTAATTGTTTTGGCTTTTTGCTAAATAGTTGGGAGGCCATGACAATGACAGTGAGCAATTTTGCAAGGAAGAGGAGAGGAGAAGTCCTAGTGAGTGAGACTGAGGACGGTGTAGTCTTAAAGAACTGTGTGAGTGAGAGCAAGCAAAAGAGAAGAGAAAAATATAGATAGCAAGAGAAAATTGTGAGAGATACACAGTGAGGAAGAGAGCAGTGATTGAAAAGAAAGAGAGAGTTTTTTTTTGCTCAAGTTGTATCGAAGTGTTGTAATCTCTATTTAATATAGTGAAATTATTTGGAGTTTGTCCGTGGTTTTTCCCTTCAAGGAGAAAGGGTTTCTATGTAAATTTTTGTGTTCTTATATGGTTGTGCTTCTGCTGTGCTTGCTGAAATTTATTCACAATTATATATAATTTTTCCCAACAGAAACACCACTTCATTTCATAAAAAAATAAGATTAACTAAAATAATAAAAAAGTGGAGCATATTTAACGTATTCTAGCATGACTAACTTCAAATGGCCCTTTTCTTTGTTATAAAAATTGACCCCATTTGTTTTGGAGATTTGAATGACCCATTGATATTATAATTATAAATAATTTTGTAATAGGGAAACAATAGAAATTATATTGATATTTCTTTTTAAGAAACGAAATTATATTGATATGGTTGCAAGAATTTGATTTTTTTTTTTTTTTTTTTTTTGCAGAAATAAAAAATTTAATGGCATACAATTTAATTAGTTTTGGTAAGGAATCAAAATATAGGGCAATGCTTTAAAAATGTGCCTTACGTAACATAATTACAGTCCTTTTATACTAAATTTTACTTGAAAATAATATTAATTCACCTTACATATATGCAAAAAAATATTCAAAAGTTCAGATTATCCACTCTTATAATTAGTATGCCATCAATTGCAAGAGGCATGCACTTGTGATAGATACATTTATAAATGCCAAGGTTCAAGAGGAACTATTTCTAAGGATTATTATTATTCACTATTTTTTATTTTTGTGATAGTTGTAATATGCTGCTAATCCTATATCTCGAACCCTTTCTTCCTAAACACTCAAAACACTTTATACATAGAGAGGTGCAAATAGCCAGTTTAACATCTCTTTCAACTATGAAATTTTCATTATATTGATGTTGCCTTATAGAGTATATCTAGATGACATTGGTCCATCGAATATTGGATTAGTGATTTACCAGATTTGTATGTTACCTCTAGAATGAAGACTAACAAGGTAGGGCTTGAATATAACGCAGTAAGCCTTCAATTGGGTTTGTAAATCCATAATTCTTCTTTTTTATCTCATTCAAATTATCAACATTGTAGAGCTTGTTTAACAAATCAGATTGGAAAATTCAATTCTCTCTCTAAGATAGACTTCTTTTTCAAGAAGCCCACGATGTTGGCTTGCTAAACTTGTGGCACCAGGTATTGGCTATTGAGCAATTAAGTATATCACTACTGCAAGAGACTAGCCTGTAGCTCAATTGGTTTGCACTTTTTAATATTTCTAATTGAGACATCTAGATTATAAATTCTTCTTGCTTCAATTATTGATTTATCAAAACAAAAAAGAAGTATGCCCCTGTTGTTGCCTTTGCAGTTGTTTATATGATTGTCATCAAGTATGCCATTAAAACTTGATGAAATGCACGTGTTAGTGTTACACGAGAAAACTATAGTACCACACTTGTATAACTAGATATCAAAAGTTTTAGTGTATATATTAAAATCATGATCTTTGGAGGTTAAGAAGAATCACAAATCTATACCTTGTCTTTGCCTCAATATATAAATCCCCATGCAACTATGCAAGTTCTTTTCTTACTATAACTCTTGCAAGTACAAGAAGCATTGGTTTGAAGATGTTCAACTTCCACAAATTACGGCACTATCTTTTAAAAATATGTATATCGGTGTATGTGTATTTGCAATACATGGTGCAAATTTAAAGTTGAGTTTATTCAATAATTTTGCTGTGGTTGTTGCTAAGGTAATTAAATGAGTTGAAGTCTTCATTGCAAAACCATATATAGAGGCCAAGAATGACAATTTTGTACCATACCAACCGGTACGGCTTTTTTTTATAGTTCCAATATATAGATCAGTACATAATACTAATGTTTCGTACCGATTCATACAGCGGCTGTATCAGACTCATTTTGGCTGTACCGAAAAATATATCAAATTTCGGCCGATAAATGCATATATACCGGCCAAAATTAGACAAACACTTTCCTTTGTATTTTTCTTACCTTGATATCAAATTTGTCCCCCATTATCAGGATCTAATCCCTTTCTCTCCTTTTCTTTTTCTTTGTTTGTTCTCTACTTTTTCAAATTTCCAACTCTGCATGTTTCTTCCGCGCGCATTGCACTATTGCATGTTCTCCATCTCTCCGTCTCTCTCTCTCACTATCTCTTTAATGTTTTCTTTTCCTTTCTTTTATTATTTTTTTAAGTATTCACGACAAAGATGCTAAAATAACTAAAATGCATTTCAGCATCTTAGCACACAAAACACTAAAAACCCATTACATTAAAGGTGCCAAAAATCTAATTATTTTCCTTTCACACTTTATTGCTGCTGGATCCTGGATGGTAAACACACACACACACACATAGAGAGAGATATATATAGAATCTTGTTTTTATTGTGTTGGCAAACCGAGGACAAAACGTGTCTAGTCTAGGTGATAGGCAATATTAAAAAGTGTTTGTTTCATGGTTCAAGTTCAGCTGACTGCAGAAAAAGGAAGTATGTTTCTTCCTTGCTCAACCGATCGAGAAATTAGGCTCGACCCATCGAAATCCCAAGAACCGAATTCTGTAGAATTTTTAAACCAAGCCCAAGCTCACAAAAACGTTTAGGATTTCATTCAAACTTCTCCACATATAAAAGAGAAACCCTAGCTACATTTTTCAGACTTTTTAAAAGACTTGTGTGTTACTCTTTGTGAGATGTGAGAGGCTCTGTACCTTCTAACTACACAAGAATCTACCAGAGCAAGAAATACAATCAAGCGTTAGTAGAACATAGTTGTTGCATCAATATCATTACTAATGATGATCTGAAACCTTTAAGTGGGATCTCAAAATCACAAGCAAGGGTGCTTTTGTTAGTGTAAATCCAAGAAAAGGAGGAGTCTGTGGATTCGAAGCTTGCACATGGTCGTGTCAATAAGTTACTACATGAGTTAGTAATAGATTTAGGATTAAATCTGATTGTAAAAAATTTTAATTCTCTTATAGTGCATTTACTTTACCTTGAGGATAGTTAGGTCAAATCCTCCCTAGGTTTTTACCTTGAAACGGTTCATTTCATCGGATTTCCTAGGTAATCATATCGTGGTGTTATTTACTTTTCCGCTTTTATGCATGATATAATATATGCTTGTTTAACTTAGATCTAAATAATAAACCTGATAATCAACTTGGTTAATTAATTAGGTTAAACAATATGGTTTAAAGAGTTTAAACGAACAAACATATATATATATATACACATAAATCGAGAAAGCTTGGGGAATTATCGTTCGTGGCACTGTGGCATATAGTGTGCATGTTACATGAACTGCTCAATATGGATGAATGGATAAGCTAGCATTTCATATCCATGATCTTGAGTGTTAGGACATATGTGATTCACTTGCTAGGAACATATATTACTATTTTATATAATTGACTAATCCTTTGACAAAACGCACTTTATTTGTATTTGGGTAGATCTAGAATGTGTTTAATATTTCAAAAAACAGGGTTTTAAGTTCAAGTGTTAAAACCATGCAAGTCTATCCAAGATTCAAGAAAGAAAAATGTTGTTCATTAAAACTCGACAGCTAGCAATCTATCGAGCCTTGAAGAGCTATTCTAGCCCGTGGCTCAACAGCAGCTCAATAGATAGATATCTGTCGAGGTTTATGAAGTTCAGTTTTTTAGGATTGTTTTTCATTCAATCTGTGATTGTATGTTTGGGCCTTCTTTCCTCACAACCCTAGACATATAAAATGATTATTTTAAGAGCCGTCAAAAGTGACACAAGTTGCACAAGGATTGAGCAAAGTTTGTTCAAGCAAATTGTGATCGGAGACGGAATTTGCCCTAGTTCATTTTTCTTGTGAAGAAGCTGCTGTGTTTGTACACCATAGGGTTCTGTAACCAAGAAGTTTCTCGATCTTCATCATGTGATGAACTGAAGAACTTTGCAGCCAACAACCTTTTCTAGTTGGTGATTAAAGTCTCGTACTAGGATTCGTGCAATTGGTTAGTCACGTACTGGGATCCGTGTATTATAAGGAGAGATTGTCACTACAGAACAAGTCTAATTGGGTATTGGGGTAAGGATTCAACTATAGGTTGGTATAAGGTACTGAGATTCATTTACTTGTAACCACTTGTTTTAATAAAAGTGGATTCTCGGGAGTGGTGACCTTAAAATCACACAGTAGGATTTTTGCCGTGTAAGTTTTCCTCATTCGTAAATAAATCACCTGTGTCAAATTTATTTTCCGCTACATTTAGTTTAATTGGTGATTTGTTTGTACTACCACACATCTTGCAGGTTAATTTGATTAATTAACAAACTTGGCTAATTAATCAATTAGTTCATCACAAGGGGTTAATACGCTTTTGGCCTATCATTGAGGCACCAATCAGTGCTCTTGGTGTCACTTTCCTAGTGATAAGTTAGCACGATTAATAATTGAAAATTTTCATTTTAAGTCAAATTGTTAGGCTAGAAAGGGGTAAAGTATAGAATCTGTTTGGACATGGGATGGTTAATTCCTACTTTAAAACAGGAATGCTTAATCCATAGCACTAGCGGCTCCACGTTGAGTCTAGGGTGGTCATGACTACCCTAACTTGGAAAAAAATAATTATTATATATAAATCTTATAATTTTTTTTTATCCTTAAAAAATATCTGGGATCACTCCAAATTTTTTTAGGCTCAACATAATTACACTTTGGACAAAATTTGACAATAAACTTGATTGTAAACTAAGGTTACAACTCCACTTTTTTTCTTTTTATGTGAATTTTGACAAATCCATCATTGGATAACATTTTCTTTTTATATCTTTCATACTTGCAAAATTTCAAGAAAATCAAATATCAATAGCTATATCATTAATCAAATTTTTGAATTTCGAGTTTTTGTAGCCTAAAATTATAAATAAATAATAAGTTTATGGATCAAATATTACATAACTTCTAATTGACATGAAATTTAACATGTAGTTTAAGAACATAAAGAACATACAATTCAACATTTAGATTTTGAAAAGGACAAATTTTAGTTACAAAATTGGTTATTACCTAAGACTATAACTTTACTCAATATCTATTTATTGGAGGTGAATTTTGACAAATTTACTATTGGATTACATTTTCTTCTTATATCCTCCATCCTTGTAAAATTTCTCAAAAATTAAATATTAATAGCTATGTCATTAATAAATTGTTTAAATTGTAAGTTTTTGTAGTTAAAAATTATGCATAAAATATAATTTTACAGATCATATAGTAAATAATACCCGATTGACATAAAATTTAACATGTATATTAAGAGCATAAAAAATATACAATCCAACGGTTAGATTTTTAAAATATGTAAAAATGTTAATGATATTTAAGTAAGGTTGTTTCCTTCAGTTACAACAAATTTTATAACTAAACTTTGTCATTTTCAAAATATGTAGCAATGTTAATTTGTTAAGTGAGAGTTGTAGCCTTAGGCTACAACTTAATATATAGCCAAACTTTTCCTTAAACTTTATTCCCCTTAACAATATATTAGGTCTTTATAGACAAAAATTTTCTCCGAAAAAAAAAAGAAAAAAAAAGAAGGTCCTTACAAATAGAAGAGAAAGCACAAGAAAATTTTTATCACACTAAAATTTTGAAAAAGATGTAACTTGAAACATTGAAAATGAAACTATCATGCAAATATTTAAAAATAAGAAAATTTGAAAAGGAAATTGTTAGACTTTATGTATTTGTATGTATGTGTGTGTGTTCTTTTTTTTTTCTTTTTTTTTTTGGTCAATATATGAAGTTTTCTATTTTTATTAAATTTTTTATAATTTAAGTTCTTTAATGACCATCCTAGACAATATTCATGAAGCATGATTTTTCTACAATGAGTGCGAGCTCTTAACTAATAAATTAATAAATACATTGAATTAATATCGATTTATAAATGAAAAAAAAAATATTTGTTATACTATATTATAATTAATATTTTACTCATTATCCTGTGAGAGACCTTAGCAGTAAAAGAAAGAATAAAAAAAGAATATTTAAATGAAATTGTAAAATAATAGAATATTTAATACTAGGTATATTATAAAGTACGTAGGGTATTCTCATAACAAAAATAATAATAATGTAGGGTGTAAAAATAAATAAAGTAACATTTTAAGTTGTTAAAAGTTAAACTTTTTAGTACATTTATGTTTGATATCTGTTTATACACTTAGTTTTTAGCTTTTATGTACAGCCTCTTAAAATCTCATTTTTTCCCTTGATTTTCTTATTTTTTTTAACAATTTTTAAGGTATAAATATATTTTACTATATTTTTAGTAAAAAGTTAAATAAGTCTTTCCAAATACACATCATTGTGAATGATTGACAAATGACTCTCACTTGAGCAGCGTTTGGATAAAGCTTATAATGCTAGCGTCTTGCGTCTGGCATTTTTTTTCTTTTTTTTGAGAAGCGCATTCTGTGGTTGTCCAGTGGGTCTCGTGCACTTTTTACAGAATCTACAAACCTTTTTTTTCATCAAAACTTTTATTAAAAATTGGTAACACGGTACTATTTATATATTTAAAAATTATTTTATTATAATATTTTCAATTTTCAGCGAAATAAACGATATGCAAACAATTTAACTACGGACCTCAAGTAAATATTGAATTGTCTTCAATCTTATAAACTTAAGAGCTAAGGCGTGAACAAGAGGTCAAAAAAGTTAAAAGATTAAACTTTGTTCTTTTTTGAATTAAAAAGTTAAATGGGACCGTTCCACGTTTCTCTTCTTTTTAAATAGGCCCAAAGATAAGGCCACTTCATGCTTCTTTAGTCTGTACTCTATACTCTGTACATCTCTAGCTTTCTTGCTTTCCCTATAACTTTACTCCATAGCCAAACGCTTTTGCAGGAGCGATCGAGAAAGATAGAGAGATCTCTCTCCATTCTTAACGCAAGAAGTGAGTGTCTCTGTGATCTCTCTCTATTTTGTGTAGTATTTTAGCTTGTGAATTGTTTGAATATCAGGTTTCACTTAAAGCATGCATATGTAGTCAGTTAAACATCTCTCATGAAGGGTTCGTTACTCTTTCCAGTAACTTGTTTGATATCTGCTACAAAATTTTGTTTATAGTATGGGCACGTACTTTTATTCGATGTGTACGTAATTGTTTTAAAAGAGCTAGTGTAAACACTAAATTTCAATCTTTCACTCGCTACAGCTAGATTTGCCAAAGAATTGAATTAGTTTTTAGTGCTTGAAATGAAGAAAGATCAAATTTGGTTTTAGTTCTATGATTGATTGGCTTATCAAATTTGCTACTGTTGACTTGAAAAAGATATTATGGTTGCCACCAAAATGATTTATACTTCATGTTAGCTTAATTTGCCCCATTGAATTGCTATTCTTATTGAGCTTAGTTCAGAGAATTTTTAATTGACCATTTAAAAAAAATATTGATATAAAAATATAAAAATTTGTTAAAAAATTAGTTTTATTTTTTTCTTAAATTTTTTTAAAAATATAGTTTCTAAAACATTGCCTTAGCGCATCTGTTAAAATTTTCCTTTATTATATAAGTTTCTTTTTATGTACAGGGAACACGTACTGGTTTGAATTAGTTCAACATGATGAACCTCATACCACAATCAGTCCAGTCAAAAATGGGTGTGTATGACATTGAAATAGAAGGTGCAAACGTTAAAGTAAGCATAGTCAATAATCCTGCTTTTGTTGGTACTAAGATGGATGAGTTAAGATCTTCATTACTATATCCCAAAAAAAAAAAGAAAAAGAAGATCTTCATTACAAACTTCAGAATGGCGTTTCTCAACAAAAAAAAAAAAAAAAAACCTTCAGAAAGGCAAGTTGTTGGACTCGACATTAAGTTTGTCAAAACTGATGGGAATTTAAATAAAGGCAAGTTTTTGCTTCTTTGTGTTGGGAGTGATTGCTTGATGATCCAATTACCCAACACGGAGTACATATCTCATACCCTTGGGCAGTTTCTGTCTGATGAGACTATTTGTTTTCTGGGTACCGGAATGAGCAACAAAGCTTCAGAGCTAGGCAGCTATTATTTTTATCCAAACGGAATAAAGACTAGACCTTTAACAGTGAGATCAATAAACGGTCCTGCACGTACAGTAGATCCAAGGGTATTTATAAATTTGAAGACAGGAGTTGAAGTAGGCTTTTTGGCTGCTAAAATTCTGAAGAAACCCAATGTTGAGAATCATGGATTAGCGGAGTTGGCAGGTGAAGTTGGAATGGATATAAAGGAACCAATTGTTGAATGTCCTGACTGGAATGCTAAGGTGTTCTCAAATGATGAGATCAAGTATGCAGTGCACAATGCCTATACTTCTTATGTTATTGGGAATAAGCTCCTTGATATGCTCTAAGCCTCTAAGGCCATCTTGTCTATGGGTTTGACTGCTTTAATTCTGTGTTGTTATATATGCTATATATGCTAATGTTGCATGTGATTTGTGTAATTCGAACTACTTTAATAAAATTTCTGGTTGTGTTTGGTTTGTCCTAAATCATACATAATAATTTATTCTGCTTCAATCTTCTCATAGAGAAAGGTCTCAAAATTTTTGAGTTAATAATTATTTGTCTTGGGATATCTCCAAAATTGTGGAACAATAGAAATCCAACTCAATTGAAATTTTTAATGTGCATTGAATCATCATTGATTATCATTTTGACAACTTGAAATTTCAAATTTTGTAAGCCAGATTAGCACACAGTAGATTGTCAATGTTTGTCTCCTAATCTCTCATATGGACATGCACCAAACAATTTCTCTCTTTCTCTATACCAAAATCAAATTTGGAAATTATATTTCAACTTGCCT
The DNA here is from genome assembly GCA_023055345.1 of Quercus wislizeni. NCBI lineage: Eukaryota > Viridiplantae > Streptophyta > Magnoliopsida > Fagales > Fagaceae > Quercus > Quercus wislizeni. Next base: position 3,447,464 of record JALGQJ010000017.1, on the reverse strand, counting down.
ACACCATTAATCCCTTTAGTCAAGGTTAATTAAATTCATTTTTTTTTTTATATATCTGTTTTTGTTATATTTTATACATGAACCATGATATTTGATTCTGTGTACAAAATTAATTTTCATTTTATTAGTATTAATTCATTGAGTTATGCATTGAATCTATCTTCATTTGAGCAAGTTGAGACTAATAGGTGATAATAAGAAAGTCGTAATGGACTAATAGTACTTAAGATAAAATAGATTATCCATACTACTATTTAAGGGGTTTTTCCTGTTTGGATTCCTCAATTTTTATGCTTAAAATACTCTTAAATTCATCTGTTTTGTATAGCTTAAATATAATAGAGTTAGACATATAAAATTAATAATTTAAAAACTCCTAATTTTTAGCAAAATTAAAAAAAAAAAAAAAATTGTTTTTTTGACAAATGTACTTTTTCCCCCCTAATTGCTAAAATGAAATGATTATAAGTTTTTATCACTAAACTGTTTTTTTCCCACCTTCACATTTCTCTCTCACGTTAATAGTCAAGTAGTAATACAACTTCTTCTTTTTAAATATATGTATATATATATATAACTGTTTTTTTCTCCCACAAATGTACTCCTTTTTTTTTTTTTTTTAATTGCCAAAATGAAATTTGTATGCAACTTTTTCTCACTAAACGGTTTAACAAATTTCAAAAGTTTGACACATCTTTTTTTTACTAAAAGTTTGCTATATTATCTCTTTAGATATATCCCACACACTTTTTACATATCCTATACATTTTTGACACATCCATATGTATTCATGCATATATATAATGATCATATTTGTTTTAACCATTATTCTAAAGCTTCCTGTCCGTATAGCAATAAATCTGTTGACTCTAACTTTTCTCCCATTGATAATTTTGACAATGTTAACCAATTAAGAGTTTTGACTGTTTTAAACAATAATTTTGAAATTGACCTAGTTCCTTTGTATGATGAGTTTAAGCTTTCAAAAAACCAAATTAAACGAAAATACTTCCAAAATAATTTTGCTCAGTCTGAGAAAAACCGTGTCAAAAGTAAATGGTTAGAAAAGATGAAACAATTGAAAAAACATATTTTGTTTTTTGATTTTCTTGAAAACCATTATGTTTCAAATGATGAAGTTTCAAAACAACATTTGAGTGTGATAAGAAAATCAAATTTTGTTAAAACATCTGATAAAGCCATTGTTAGGTCTAGTCACCCGCCTCTTGAGACAGTTTTGATAAATTGCCAAGATCAAAAGACGGAAATTAAGGCCACTCCTTTCAAAATTTATGATGATCAAACTCCTATCACTAGTCTTATTGAACAACACAATGAATCATTGCATGTCATTGGCCAACAACCTGACCATATTGAAAATACTGTTTCTATTAAAAAATCTACTTTTGAAAAATCTGTTTTTGAAAAAATTGAAAAACCTTTACTTGATTTATCCAGTCAAAGAGAGAAAGTTCTGTTCAAAACCTCTCAGTCTAAAATGCTTGAAGTTGTTGATAAAATGCTTTCTGATTTAAAAATTAAAATTGAAGGTACTTCTAGAAGCACAACTTGCACTATTTCAAAGAATGAAAAGGAAATTGTTTCTGATGAACATACTGATTCTGATACTGTTTCTTCTGTTCTTGCTAAAGAGGTTTTAAATGATGAATTACCAGAAATTAAAAGATTTGTTGAAAATTCCAAACCCATGTCTTTTACACAAAATTGGTATTCCAGACCTATTCCTCCTGATATACAATTTAAAGAAAGAGTTTTTCAACCACAATTTTCTGTTTCTACTGATAAGCTTTACAAATGGAATATTCCTGGATTGTCTAAACAAAAAATCATGAGTCATATGTCTAAAGTTGGTATTGCTTACCAAAATAACCATGACATTGATCAGCCTGATATTGTTAATTTACTTGTTAATGAATTTTCTAGCACTCTTCGTAAATGGCGGGATTCATATCCTACAGGTTTGCCTATTTTTGCTAAACGTATTGGTTGCAGTATTCTTGATGACCTAAATACTCCGATTTATACCATTCTTAAATATTTTGTTGGTACTCCTTCCAATATTTCACCTCGAGTTTCTGATTGGTTGAATTTTTTAAGATGTTCTACTATGACTGATTAGAGTTGGTATCAAGATGTTTTTGTTTCCAGGATTATGCTTTGGAAAGATTGCCATAAGCCTTATTGGAAAGAAAGGTTCATTGACGATCTACCTCCAATCTTTGCTCATAAGGTAAAACAAGTGTTAATTGGTACAAATGATTCTCTTAATTATGATAACCTAACTTATGATGACATTTTTAGTGCTATTAAAAAATTTGGTAATAGTATGTGTAATAATAAAAAACTATTAACATATCAATTGCAAATTAAGAAAAAAGCTAATTTTTGTAAACAAAATGGTTTGCCTCCTATTGCTCCTTCTAGACAAAAAGGGAAGAAACATGATAAGAGTCACAAAAGTTATAGTCATAAAAAATATAAAAGATACAAAAACAACTTTGTTAAACCTAATAATTTTCATGTTAAAAAGAAAAATGTTTCTGGAAAATATAAACAACTTGGTAAGTTTAAAAATAAGTTTAACATGTTAAGAATTGATAATAAAAATCAAAAAGAACTATTTAAAATCCTTGATGATTTTTCTTCTTTAAACTTGTTAAATCTGTTAAAAATGATTCATTGTAAAAATATTAAATTTGTTAAAACTCTGACTAAAAGTAAATAAAATGAAAAATCAACTTTAAGTTTTGAAGAAACTTTAAAAAGCCTTAATAAAGAAAAATCCAAAAATTTAACTGTTAATGATTTACAGCATGAAATTAATATTATTAACCAAGAGATGCGAGTTAAAACATGAAAATAGAAATAATAACAATCATATTAAACCAAAGCTGATAATGTTAAAAGTTGGTAAATCTGATAATAAACATGATGAGCACAAAGATGGAGATGAATCTAGTCAACAGGCTCTTCTTTCTGATAAAGGTATTACTAATGCTTCCATTGATCCCCAACTTGCTCTTGTCAATAAAATACTTCTTCCAAAATGGTTTACAAAAGTTAAAATTGTTGTTTCTCCTAATTATCATTTCACTGTTATTGCCATGATTGATTCTGGTGCGGATATGAATTGTATCCAAGAAGGATTAATTCCTTCAAAATATTTTGAAAAATCAACTAAAAGATTGGTTTCTGCTAATGGTTCCCAAATGAAGATCAAATATGAATTGAATAATGCTCATGTTTGCCATGATAATGTCTGTTTCAAGATTCCTTCTGTTCTTGTTAAAAATATGACTGATAAAGTGATTCTTGGTTTGCCTTTTATAAATGCTTTGTATCCTTTTCTTGTTGAACATAATGGAATTACTACTAATCCTTTTGGACAAAAAGTAAAATTCAAATTTGCCTCAAAAACTGAAATTGATGATGCTTTAAACCTGTTCCATGCTAAAATTAAACATCTTAAATTCCTTCAACAAGAAGTTAGATACAAGAAAATTGCCGAACAAATTTCTAATAAATTATTACAATCAAAAATTGATAATCTTCAGAAAATGTTGATTGATGATGTTTGTTCTGATGTTCCTAATGCTTTTTGGCATAGAAAGAAATATATTGTTGACTTGCCTTATGTTAAAGATTTTAATGAGAAAAATATCCCCACCAAAGCTCGTCCTATTCAAATGAATGCTGAAACTGTTGAATTTTGCAAAAAGGAAATTAGTGATTTATTACAGAAAAAATTGATTAGGAATAGCAAGTCCCTTTGGTCTTGTTCTGCTTTTTATGTTCAGAAAAATGCTGAGATTGAAAGAGGAACCCCTCGATTAGTGATTAACTACAAACCCTTGAATAAAGTTTTAGAATGGATTAGGTATCCTATTCCCAATAAGAATGACCTGGTCCATAGGTTGAGTGAAGCTGTGGTATTTTCCAAGTTTGACATGAAGTCTGGATTCTGGCAAATCCAAATTAGTGAAAAGGATAGGTACAGAACTGCTTTTACCACTCCTTTTGGACATTATGAGTGGAATGTTATGCCTTTTGGTCTTAAGAATGCCCCAAGTGAGTTTCAAAACATTATGAATGATATTTTTAACTCATTCAGTCATTTCACCATTGTTTACATTGATGATGTTTTTCACTATTGATGAACATTGGAAACACATGCATTCGTTTCTAGATACTATCAAAAGAAATGGTCTTGTTGTCTCTGCTAAAAAAGTCAAATTGTTTCAAACAAAAGTTCATTTTCTTGGCTTTGACATCTCTGAAGGACAGATTCGTCCTATTGATAGGGCCATCCAATTTGCTGATAAGTTTCCAGATATTATCACTGAGAAAACTCAGCTCCAAAGATTTCTTGGGTCATTAAATTATGTTGCTGATTTCTACAAAGATATGAGAAAACAATGTAAACCTTTATTTGATCGGTTAAAGAGTAATCCTCCTCCTTGGTCTGATATCCATACTTCCCTTGTTAAACAAATTAAATCTCATGTTAAGACATTGCCTTGTCTTGGTATTCCTACTGTTAGTGCTTTCAAAATTGTCAAAACAGATGCCTCAGATTTTGGTTATGGAGGTATTCTGAAACAAAGAGTTTCTCCTGAGTCGCCTGAACAAATTGTACCTTTCTATTCTGGTATTTGGAATAATGCACAGTTAAACTACAATACTATTAAAAAGGAGATTTTATCTATAGTACTATGTATTTCAAAATTTCAAAGTGATTTATTAAACCAAAAATTTTTGTTACGAATTGATTGCAAAAGTGTTAAATATGTTATTGAAAAAGATGTTGAAAATATTGCTTCAAAACATATTTTTGCCAGGTGGCAAGCTATTTTGAGCGTTTTTGATTTTGATATTGAATATATTAAAGGATCCCAAAATACCATCCCTGATTTCCTTACCCGTGAATTTCTGCAGTGTCATAATGGCAAGTAGCAGGCGGAGTGACAGGACGCCTGACAGTAACAATCAAATTGTTAAAATTGAGCCTGCTTTCCCTATAAACACTGTTAACCGTTTCACCACTTTATGAACTATTCCCAAACCTAATTATTCTTCTGTTCTAGCCTCCACATATGATCCCTATGCTCTAACCAATATTCATCGACCTGTTCAAACTATTTTCCCTAGGAACCCTAATGCTTCCCAATATGTTAAAAAACGTTATGTTCAAAACCTGTTTTCTGTTGAGCCGAATAGGGCCTCCATTACTAACCCTTTTAAACTTGCTACCAGCTATTTTCCTCCACTATTTCACTGGATCCCTGAGCACGGACAAAAGAATGTGCAATACTATTCTGCAATATTACAACATGAGAATTCAATTACTATCAAGCCCATAAGAGATAAGGCCAATGGTGAAAAAATTATTTACCACAGTGTTTACTTAAACCACATTATTTCCAAAGAAAAGTGGGGCCCCAGTCCTACTACTACAAGGACATTACCAAATTTCCCTATTCCCTACTCTTATCATGATTATATTACTGTCTGGTTCAGATTCATGCTCCACCAAAATGAAACTATGTCCCACTCATGGTTTGTCAATTTTCATAAAGACTTTGACTCTGTTTTCTCCCTCTAGTTCATCCGATGGTGGACTCAGTTTGGTTCAGCTGTTGAAATATTTCCTGCACAATTAAAAGATTGTTTCCTAAATTTCTTAATAAGGCTCAAAACTGACACTTATGGAGCTAAATTTACTCCTCTACTGCATTTTATCAAAAAATATAAGATTCCATGGATCCTAAAATGGCAATATGCTAAAGAGGATGATGTTCTCGCTCGATGTTGGTATGTTAAATGGCGGGATAAGTTTTCACACACTGATTCCATTATTAACAATGTCGACAGGGACTTCCTTGCCTCAAATGTTTCCCCATTAAGAATTACTACTCCAGTGCAAAAAGCTGTGATTGACGCACCTGATGCACCTGATGCACCTGCTTCCTCATCAACCAAAAATGCTGCACCTCCTGTTAAATCCAAAAAGAAGAGTTCTCCTTTGGATGCAATCCGCAAAGATCCTGATGCTTTATTCGCCTTGCTATCTAAAATGATTAAGGAAGATGAAGCTGCCAATTCAGATGATGAAAAGTCCTCTCAGGTCTCTGTTACAAAAGATCCTTACTACCAGACTTATCCTTACCCACAAGATTGGTTTGGACATGATGAAGAAAATGCTGATGACTTGGCCAAAGATTGATTCCCTTATTTGACTGGCCTGCACAAAGGCCAAAATGCTTCAAAAAATTGTGTTACTAGAACTGTTTCAAGATATCCCGAATTTGGCGGAACTCCCATTTGTCCGATATGCTCTTTAGTCAAAAGCTTCAATGAGTACTACTGCTTCAAGATTGTTTCAATATTCAAAATGTGATCCCATGCTCATGACAAAAGATATTGCTTCTGACAAGGGTCACCCATGCTCATAACAAAAGATATTGCTTCTAACAATGGTCATTTTGAAGTCTTTCCAAATGAAAAAGAAAGATTCTTCATTATGCCTTTGGTCATACTTTTTTGATTTGGTCATGCTTTGTTACACTTTGTCATGCTTCTCCTGACATATTCTGCTCTAAGGACAAAAATTTTGAGTTCTACAACTCATTCCCCACGTTTTGGGGACAAAAATTGAAATTTACTATTCACTGTCACTATTCACCTGTTACTATTCATGACACTGTTTACTCCGTATTTTTGCCTATTTAAGGGGGGTTGTCCCTCATATTTCAAGTAAGTTTTAGTAGTACTTAGTTCAGGACTTCTTTCCTAGAGAGAGTTATCATTTGTGAGCCTTTCTTTGAGAGATTTCCTTACTTACTACAACTTCCTTACATCTCTACTATCCCTACAAAGCTTGTAACTAGTTCTAGTTCCTAAGCCTTGTAATTGTTGACAACTTATAATCACTACTACTACTGTAAGTGTTTTATTATACTTTCAATAACAAGTAATTTCAGTTTTATGTTCATTACATTCATTATACTACTTGTTGCTACCGCCACCTTGAACGGATCACCGCCATTCCGGACGGTTCTAAAATTCTTTCGTTTTCTTTAACTAATCAAGCTATACCCCCTACTTGGCTGGCTCTACCGCCTACCTGGCTGGTCTTATAGCCTTGCATTTACTTGTATTACTTTCAAGTTATATTATTATTATCACTATATAACTGTGCTTCCGCTTACAACGCCGTGTCCCTTCCCCCTTTATGGCACCATAAAGGGGGAAAGGACACGGCGTTGGAAGCGTGCCATAAAGGGGGAAGGGACACGGCGTTGGAAGCGGAAGCACAGTTATACAGTGATAATAATATAACTTGAAAGTAATGCAAGTAAAAGTAATGCAAGTAAATGCAAAGTTATAAGACCAGCCAGGTAGGCGGCAGAGCCAGCCAAGTAGGGGGTATAGCTTGATTAGTTAAAGAAAACGAAAGAATTTTAGAACCGTCCGGAATGGCGATAACCCGTCCAAGGTGGCGGTAGCAACAAGTAGTATAATGAATGTAATGAACATAAAACTGAAATTACTTGTTATTGAAAGTAGAATAAAACACTTACAGTAGTAGTAGTGATTACAAGTTGTCAACAATTACAAGGCTTAGGAACTAGAACTAGTTACAAGCTTTGTAGGGATAGTAGAGATGTAAGGAAGTTGTAGTAAGCAAGGAAATCTCTCAAAGAAATGCTCACAAAGGATAACTCTCTCTAAGAAAAAAGTCCTGAACTAAGCACTACTAAAACTTGCTTGAAATATAAGGGACAACCCCCCTTAAATAGGCAAAAATTCGAAGTGAACAGTGTCATAAACAGTAACAGGTGAATAGTGACAGTGAATAGTAAATTTCAATTTTTGTCCCCAAAACGTGGGGAATGAGTTGTAGAACTCAAAATTCTTGTCCTTGGAGCAGAATATGTCAGGAGAAGCATGACAAAATGTAACAAAGCATGACCAAAAAGTGAAGCATAGCATAATGAAGAATCTTCCTTTTTCTTTTAGAAAGTCTTCAAAATGACCCTTGTCAGAAGGAATATTTTTGTCGTGAGCATAGGATCACATTTTGAATATTGAAACAATCTTGAAGTAGTAGTACTCATTGAAGCTTTTGACTAAAGTGCATATCGAACAAATGGGAGTTCCGCCAAATCCGGGATATCTTGAAACAGTTCCAATTTTTTAGTAGCACAAGTTTTGGAGCATTTTGGCCTTTGTGCAGGTGCAGGCTAGTCAAGTAAGGGAATCATCTTTATTGGTATAAACCACTAATCAGTGGAAGCAGCATCGGAAGGATAACCATCAAAAGGGCCTCGTGGAGAACTACAATCATGATCGTGGGAAATGGCATATTTATTACAGAATCCACAATAAAAAATTGGTTGAAACACTGGAGGCCTCCCTGGAGTGAGAAACTTTACGGGATTACAATGGTCAGCCACCCTTAAATGACCAACAGCATCAGAATATGGTCTGGGACCAAAGACAACAATTCTATATGTGCTACCCATGAAATGGTAGTGTTTCCATAGACTGTAAGCAATATTAATAATTTGGTTATTAAAATAATTTCTCCAAAATTCTGTAAGAGTAAAAGGATCAGCAAAAGATAAATGAGAATTTCCATCAAACCATGGCCCTTGGTGAGTATGGCCATTAATGAGAATGAGATGCTTTGAAGGCTGGACATCCATCCAGTTATCTCTCTCCCATTTTGGTAACGTACTCCAACATCTGATGGTAACAAAAGGAGTATTAAATTTTTTAACTGAATCCTGAATAATTTGTGGGAGTTGGCTGGCTTGAAGATGGCTTGTTAATCTTATGTACCTAACGAAACCATATTCAAACATTTGAGAAAGCCAGTAAGGGTCCCTATCATTATCATCATCATCATCTGAAACATCAGCAATATATGAACCATCATCATAATTTATCAGGAGTCCAGGAAATGGGTGTTGCTTTTCATATACTCTGAGACTGCTCCCAAAGTGTTCTTCCCATTCAAGTTGGAGAAAAAAATTATCATCTTCATCTAACTCATCTAGATCAGGAATAGTAGCAGTAACAAGTGTTTTGAAACTTTTGAACCATAGATCAAAAGATCTAAACATAGCCTTGCTTTCCAGAATACGTAATTGTATATCTGTTGGCAAGTTAGCAACAACACTTCTTAATACGGATTGGTTCTTAAGACTCAATCTAGCATAATCTGTGCCCATTATAGTCATTTTATCCTTTAAATGGATATCTTCTTTGCCAAAGAGTTGACTGAGGTAAAGATCATTTGTAATATTTGAATGGTTTAACAGGATGGCTTCTAAAAGCCTCATTTTCTAGAATAAAGTCATCTTTTGAAGTAAAGGTTTTTTCTGAAATACGATTAGCATAGTAGTGTGTATAAACTTCATTTTGAGCAGTAAGGTTAACAAGGTGGATTTTGAGAGCTCGAAGAGTTTGTTGAAAAACTTCATGGTGTTTTTCGATAAAGGCAGATTGCAGGTTATCAAGAATGAGTTTAATAGAAGCTGGTAATTCTGAGTAAGTACCATTGTGGAATTGTAAATTTTTTGCCAAAACTTCTTGTAAAGCAATTATTATATCACCATTAGAGTATGTCACCTCTGCAGGGACATCTCTTTGAAGGGATGTTGTTCCATTGGATTTTACCCCAGAAGAAGCGCCTTCATGCATTTTGAAAGGACGTCTCGTTGGGAGTCTTTTGGGTTGGGAATAGTCCTGTACAGGAGCTTTTCCCTTTGAAGCCATAATAATCCACTTACTAGTGGTATAAATATTATTATTATCCCACTTATTAGTGGTACTTATCCCCGCATTATCGTCCAATTCCTGCAAAGATGTATTGACAATGTTAGGACGGTTGATAGTATTAGCCGTATAAGTATTACCTTCAAGAGTATCAAGGAAACATTGACAAGAACTCATCACAATTTCTTGTATAAGAGCATTCATGGGGGAATCTTTTTCATAAGACAGATTGTCAATATCTATTTCAGTCTTAGGAGCAAATTTGAATTTTACTTTCTGTCCAAAAGGATCAGTAGTAATTCCGTCATGTTCAACAAGAAAATGGTATAAAGCATTTATAAAAGGTAAACCAAGAATCACTTTATCAGTCAAATTTTTAACAAGAATAGAAGGAATCTTGAAATAGACATTATTATGGCATATATGAGCATTATTCAATTCATATTTAATTTTCATCTGAGAACCATTAGCAGAAACCAGTCTTTCGGTTGATTTTTCAAAATATTTTGAAGGAATCAATCCTTCTTGGATACAGTTCATATCTGCACCTGAATCAATCATGGCAATAACAGTGAAATGATAATCAGGAGAAACAACAATTTTAACTTTTGTAAACCATTTTGGACGAATCAATTTGTGGACAGGACTAAGTTGTAAGTGATCAACAATACCTTTTTCAGAAAGAAGGGCTTGTTGACTGGATTCGTCTCCATCCTTGTGCTCATCTTGTTCATTATCAATTTGTTGGTGATCAAGGCTTTTATCAATTTTTAACATTATTAATTCTTGTTTAATATTGTGATTATCTTTTTAATATTTTTAAACTCATTTTTTAAAGCAAGCATTTCTTGTTTAACAACAGTGATTTCCAGGTGAAGATCATTAACAGTTAAGTCTTTGGATTTCTTTTTATTAAATCTTTCCAAAGTTTTTTCAAAGTTTATGGTTGATTTTAATTTTTTACTAGTTTCATCTTTTAACAAATTCTTCTTAAATTTATCCAAATATTCTTTTTGTAACTCAGGATTTTGAATTTGATTGATTAATTGGATTATTAATTTTTCATTTTCTTCGCTTTTAGTGAGAGTATCAACTGAGTTAATAACATTACAACAGGAATCTCGACAACTAATTTTAATATTAGGAGAATCAGAAGAATCATCAGCAGATTGATAGCAAGAATTAGACGAAGAAGAAAAATCATCTTCCAAAGAATCAGACGAATTGTTTAATTCAAGGATTCTAAACAATTCTTCTTGCTCTTTATCATTAATATTTAACATGTTAAACTTATTCGTTGATTTACCAGGTTTTTTATTGCAATCTTTACTGAAATGACCAGGTTTTCCATAGTTAAAACATTTACCTTTTCCTGACATTTGTTTATCATATTTTTTGGAAACATTTTTCTTTTTAGCATAAAAATCATTAGGTTTGGCAAAATTATTTTTGTATTTTTTATATTTTTTATGGCTATAATTTTTGTGACTTTTATCATGTTTTTTCCCTTTTTGTCTGGAAGGAGCAATAGGGGGTAAACCATATTGTTCACAAAAATTACCAATTTCATATTTGGCTTTTTTCTTATGTTGTAAATGGTATTTTAACAATTTTTCATCATTATACATATTAATACCAAGTTTTTTAATAGCACTAAAAATGTCACCATAAGTTAAGTTTTCATAATCAATAGAATCATTTTTTCCCATTAACATTTGTTTTACCTTATGAGCAAAAGATTGGAGGCAGACCGTTAATAAACCTTTTTTTTCCAATAAGGCCTGTGGCAATCTTTTCGAAGCATTACTCTGGAAATAAAAATATCTTGGTACCATATGTAATCAGTCATAGTAGGACATCTCAAATTATTCAATAAATCAGAAACACGAGATGAAATATTAGATGGAGTACCAACAAAATGTTTGAGAATGGTATATATCAGAGTATTCACACCATCAAGAATACCACGACCAATACTTTCATCAAAAATAGGCAAACCTTCATCATTCTTTTTAACAACATTTTTAATAGATTCTTTGGAATCTTCTGTGAGATATGAATCCCACCATCCACGAAGAGTTCCAGAAAAACTAGTAACAAGCAAATTAACAATTTCAGGCTGATCCAGATCATGGTTATTTTGATAGGCAATACCAACCATGGACATATGACTCATTTTATTAATGATTTCTTGCTCAGACAAACCATCAATATTCCATTCATAAAGCTTATCAACAGAAACAGAAAACTGTGTTTGAAAAACTCCTTCTTCAAATTGCGTATCAGGAGGAGTAGGTTTTGAATACCAATTTTTTGTAAAAGGCATGGGTTTCGGATTTCCAACAAATCTTTTAATTTCTGGAAAATCATTACCGAAAATCTTTCTAGCAGAAATAGAAGAAACAGTATCAGAATCAGTATGTTCATCAGAAACAATTTCTTTTCCTTTTTTTGAAATAGTGCAAGTTGTATTTCTAGAAGTACCTTCTGTTTTAACCTTTAAATCAGAAAGCATTTTCTCAACAACTTCAAGCATTTTAGACTGAGAAGTTTTGAACATAACTTTCTCTCTTTGACTGGGCAAATCAATCAAAGGTTTCTCAGTTTTTACAAAAACAGATTTTTCAGAAACAGGTTTTTCTATGGAAACAGTTCTTTCAAAAAATATTTCTTCAATACAGTCAAGCTGTTGACCAATAACATGCAAGGATTCGTTAGTAAAATTGTTTTGTTCAACAATACTGATAGTAGGAGTTTGATCATTAGCAATTTTGAAAGGAGTAGCATTAACTTCCGTCTTTTTATCTTGACAAGTTATCACAACTGTTTCAAGAGGCGGATGAGTAGACCGAACAATAGATTTATCATTTGCTTTAACAAAATTTGATTTTTTTATTACACTCAAATGTTGTTTTGAAAGTTCATCATTTGAAACATAATGGTTTTCAAGAAAATCAAAAAACAAAATATGTTTTTTCAATTGATTCATCTTTTCTAACCATTTAATCTTAACACGGTTTTTCTCAGATTGAGCAAAATTATCTTGGAAATATTTTCTTTTAATTCTGTTTTTTGAAAGCATAAACTCATCATACAAAGGAATCAAGTCAACTTTAAAATCTTCATTTAAAGCAGTCAAAACTCTTAATTGCTTAATATAATCAGAAGCCTCAATAGGAGGGAAGTCTCTTTCAGATGGATAAACAGATTTACCATCATCTTCTTCTTCACTAGCAGGTTTGCTAACTTTATCATTTGAAATTCCTTTTAATTTTAAATCAACAGGTTTTTCAAAATGCTGTTCCAAAAATTCATTGAGATCTTGGTCTCTTTTAGAAATACTTTCAGATTTTAAATCAGTGAGTTTTGAAAAATTCTTTTTCAGAAATTCATTGAGATCCTAGTCTCTTTTTGAAATACTTTCAGATCCAGCAAAGGAATGTCTTCCTTCGTTGAGTCTTAAGGGTTGATTATTTTGAAAACTTATTTTAACAGTACCGTCAAGATATTGTTGAATATGAGTAAGATCAAGCTCATCAAAAATGGGTTTAGCAATGGGAGATTCTTGTTCCAAGAACCATTCAGTGGGAAGTTTGATGTCTTGCCATTGAATCATTTTTGGAATTTGAATTTTTGCATCAGGAGTTGAACATTTAATTAACATAGTTTTACCAGAAGGTTCTCTATGATTTATAGCACTAGGATTTAATTGAGTACCCAACAATCTATAATAAATGCGATAAATCAAAGCAAAAGGTTTACTACCTTCTTCCATGTGATAACCAAATGAATCAATATTCAAAGTCAAAGCTTTAATAATGTTAGCATCATCTAAAGCCAAAGTAAGATCAAGATAATAGCTAAAGTAAACAGGACCATCATACAAAGAAGCAGTAATCATACCAAGAATGCTATCTTTAAAGTTCTTAAATCTAGCATCACGTAAACACATGAGAACAGAAGCATTAATGCCCTTTCGGGTAAGAGGTTTAATAGCAACTTGAACCATACCAATATGCAAATAGCTGAATTTTTTAGAAGCAAGAAATTCACCAATATTCTTTTTAGTAAACAGGCAACATTTTTCATGAGTTTTTGAAATAGAGAATATTTGTTCAACAGTTCTAACTTTATATACAGAATGAAAAGTATTTTCAGCCCAACATATTTTATAAACATTGTTTGTATCAACCTTAGGAATAGTCCATTTAGTAAAATCAGGGATCTCACTATCATCAACATTGTGATCTTCTTCATTTACAATATCAGGAGGACAACCAGTCCTGGAGCTGATAGAAGAGTTGGATCTCCACAATCTATCCATACTATCTTAGTTTTAACACTCAATTATCATGTTTTTCTCACAATCGTTGCATTTCGTAACACATACCCTAACCAACCTTATACCTCTCATGCCCTACACGCCCTCTCTTGGCTCAAATGGGCCTTACAGTTCGGTTCTAGGAATTCACTTTACGACAAAAATATAAGGGACAACCCCCCTTAAATAGGCAAAAATACGGAGTGAACAGTGTCATGAACAGTAACAGGTGAATAGTGACAGTGAATAGTAAATTTCAATTTTTGTCTCCAAAACGTGGGGAATGAGTTGTAGAACTCAAAATTCTTGTCCTTGGAGCAGAATATGTCAGGAGAAGCATGACAAAGTGTAACAAAGCACGACCAAATCAAAAAAGTATGACCAAAGGCATAATGAAGAATCTTTCTTTTTCATTTGGAAAGACTTCAAAATGACCCTTGTCAGAAGCAATATCTTTTGTCATGAGCATGGGATCACATTTTGAATATCGAAACAATCTTGAAGTAGTAGTACTTATTGAAGCTTTTGACTAAAGAGCATATCGGACAAATGTGAGTTCCGCCAAATTCGGGAATCAATCTTTGGCCAATTTTGGCCTTTGTGCAGGCCAGTCAAATAAGGGTATCAATCTTTGGCCAAGTCATCAGCATTTTCTTCATCATGTCCAAACCAATCTTGTGGGTAAGGATAAGTCTGGTAGTAAGGATCTTTTGTAACAGAGACCTGAGAGGACTTTTCATCATCTGAATTGGCAGCTTCATCTTCCTTAATCATTTTAGATAGCAAGGTGAATAAAGCATTGGGATCTTTGCGGATTGCATCCAAAGGAGAACTCTTCTTTTTGGATTTAACAGGAGGTGCAGCATTTTTGGTTTATGAGGAAGCAGGTGCATCAGGTGTGTCAGTCACAGCTTTTTGCACTGGGGTAATAATTCTTAATGGGGAAACATTTGAGGCAAGGAAGTCCCTGTCGACATTGTTAATAATGGAATCGGTGTGTGAAAACTTATCCCACCATTTAACATACCAACATCGAGCGAGAACATCATCCTTTTTAGCATATTGCCATTTTCGGATCCATGGAATCTTATATTTTTTGATAAAATGCAGTAGAGGAGTAAATTTAGCTCCATGAGTATAAGTTTTGAGCCTTATTGAGAAATTTAGGAAACAATCTTTTAATTGTGCAGGAAATATTTCAACAGCTGAACCAAACTGAGTCCACCATCGGATGAACTAGAGGGGGAAAACAGAGTCAAAGTCTTTATGAAAATTGACAAACAATGAGTGGGACATAGTTTCATTTTGGTGGAACATGAATCTGAACCAGGCAGTAATATAATCATGATAAGAGTAGGGAATAGGGAAATTTGGTAATGTCCTTGTAGTAGTAGGACTGGGGCCCCACTTTTCTTCAGAAATAATGTGGTTTAAGTAAACACTGTGGTAAATAATTTTTTCACCATTGGCCTTATCTCTTATGGGCTTGATAGTAATTGAATTCTCATGTTGTAATATTGCAGAATAGTATTGCACATTCTTTTGTCCGTGCTCAGGGATCCAGTGAAATAGTGGAGGAAAATAGCTGGTAGCAAGTTTAAAAGGGTTAGTAATTGAGGCCCTATACGGCTCGACAGAAAACAGGTTTTGAACATAACGTTTTTTAACATATTGGGAAGCATTAGGGTTCCTAGGGAAAATAGTTTGAACAGGTCGATGAATATTGGTTAGAGCATAGGGATCATATGTGGAGGCTAGAACAGAAGAATAATTAGGTTTGGGAATAGTTCCTAAAGTGGTGAAATGGTTAATAGTGTTTATAGGGAAAGCAGGCTCAATTTTAACAATTTGATTGTTACTGTCAGGCGTCCTGTCACTAGACCTTTTACTTGCCATTATGACACTGCAGAAATTCACGGGTAAGGAAATCAGGGATGGTATTTTGGGATCCTTTAATATATTCAATATCAAAATCAAAAACGCTCAAAATAGCTTGCCATCTGGCAAAAATATGTTTTGAAGCAATATTTTCAACATCTTTTTCAATAACATATTTAGCACTTTTGCAATCAATTTGTAACAAAAATTTTTGGTTTAATAAATCGCTAAAGATATATATATATATATATGCATTCCTGGCCAAGAGTTTCCAAACACAACATCAAGAAGACAAGAACATCTATTTCTTTATTGTTGATAATTACATCGCTGTAGATTCGAAAACTCAAATCCAAAGTTTTTTGTTTTGTGATTTTTTTAGTGGGTTTAATCATTAATGCTGTTTTGAAAACCATAGGTCACAGTTTAGTTTTATGTTGTTATTTTTATGCACCCTGTAGATGGCTTTGTTGGGTTAGGTTCAGGGTATTTATTTTTATAGAAACAAAGGAAGCGGAAAATCGTTTCGGTACAGTTAAGTATGATTTTTTTTTTTATATAAAAAAATTTCCGTTTGTTGGTGTCAATGTAGGCGATATGGTCCATATGGATAGAACAATGTTGGCTTAAATTGCATTTCTGGACATTACGTAGATCTTGATTGCATTTTTTAATTCCTCTTTCTCTCTCTCTTTTTATTTTTGTTTTTGACTTCATCTACATGAATGTGACAAATCACGAATTTCCTGAGCATCCAGGCAAAAAACTTGCCATTGTCAAGAGCTTTTGAATTGAGAACCCTTGGTGGTGAATGGTTTACCTTCTAGAAAATTTCTTTCAAATGGCATCTAAAGATCAGTGTCCACTATGCCCCGGAGCAACAAAATGCATAAAATTTGTTTGGAGGGAAAGGATCCAGACCCAAATAAGTTCTAATGACACAATTAAAGTTGGTAAAAACACTGGCCATAAAAGAATATATTCATGCACAAATTTATAATTTTACATAAATCCAAATTTAATTCTCTTTACAAATTTTTTTTTTTTATAGGTAAATAGTGGATAGGAGGAAGTGTGGTTTGAGTCACAAACATAAAATACCATTACAATTAAAATTATCACTTGAACCCGCCTCTTTCACAACTTAGTACTTAAAGCATATACCAATTCACATGCTTCAAGTTTCAACTTATTAATGTCTTTTTTTTTTTTTGAGAAACAACTTATTAATATGTCTTACTATTATAAATACTGGATAAAGAGGTCAATGAACGTGATAGTAAAAACACCAAATAAATTAATTATAAAATATTTGTATTTTTGATAATAATGAAGTGGGGCAATACATATACCTTACATGTGCCTAAATGAGACTTCTAGTTGTTAGGACTAGCCTTCCTCATTTGATAATTAAAAAAATATTTACCTCTGGGTGACTTTATATAAGGCCAAATCAATTATTTTAAAAAATCATATATATATATATATATATTGAGAGAGTTATAACAAAAGTTGGGTCCTTAAAAATTGAAAAATGGTTCTATATTTGTGTTGCATGCATGTTATTCAGTTGACTTTTTATCATATGACTTATTAATTATATTATATAAGATAATTTTTAATTAAAAATTAGACTTATAAAAAAAAGTATTGGATAATTGATTAAAAAAAGGCATTGGATAATAAACACAACATTTTATTTTGTGAAAGAATCACACAATAAACACAACTTAATTATCTATAACACATCTCTAAGGTACATTATTTTTTGTAATCAAATTTATCTATTGTTCATCAAAACATTACCTCTTTGCTCTAAAAGGAGAGAGAACTCCTAAAATAGAAAAAAGTTGGAAATCTTTTGTAAAATTCGAAAAGAAAAAAAAAAGGTGAAGAAAAATGAAAAGTTAGAGGATCTAAAATTATATTCAGAATAATTACTCAATTTATAATATTCTTTTTTATTTTATTTTTAACATTTTTATTAGTCCTTCTTTTATTATTAGCTTTTTGATCTTTAAAGTTTAAACGGCTAGCTAGGCCGCTAGTGCCATATATGTACTTCTTTTACCATTAGATCTTTTCTCTCTTTGGTTCTTAAAAAAAGAAGAAGATATTTTCTCATTAAATGTATTGTAAATAAATATAATTTTAAACCATCATACAAATTTTTAGAAGATTTTATCTTATAAAAATAAATAATTAAAAATAAATAAAGAGATAGTAGTATTTAAAGAGATATATAAACAATTATTCATCAAAAGATAAAAGTGAGATGGAGGAAGATGATCATGATAAGTAAATACAAGATTATCAAAAAAGAAAAAGAAAAAGATAAGTATAAACCGTACAATACATCATACGTTTTATAAAATAATATAAAATAGATCAATTAAAGAAAAATTTTAGGAGGGAAAAAGGAAAAAGAAATAATTAAATTAATTAATGAACCATGACAATAAGAAACTTTATTTATTTAGAAGCAAGTTATACAATAAGAAAGAAAAAAGAGGGACATTATTAATCATTTATATTAGTTAGTGTTTAACTTTTTAGCAATAAAACCATATATATTCTATAAGTTTATAAAAAAGAAAAGAAAAAAAGAAACCCAACATTGAAAAATACGGATTAACAAAGTTGGCAAGTGATGTACTTGGAATGGATATAATGGAACCATTTGGTGAATGCCCTGACTGGAATGCTAGTGTTCTCACATGAACAGAACAAGTATGCAATCCACAATGCCTACACTTCTTGTGTTATTGGGAACAAGTTCTTGGAGATGATTTAATGTGCGTTTTAATTAGCCATTTTAGATTCAGTGGTTTGAATTAGTTTTTAGCCTTTTACCTTTTTAAGTTTTTTTTTTGAAAGGTTTTGCCTTTTTAAGTTTTTTGTCACTCTAAAATTTTTTTCCGAGTTCTAGCTTTTTCTAAGTGCAATTGTAGTTTTGTTTATTTTCAATAAATCACCAAAAAAAGTTAATCTAAGTGCAGAATGCCTATATTTGTAGTCCAAATGCTGCTACTTTTTGTTGGGACTCGTTGCTTGATCATCCAATTATGCCACTTATACTCAGCTCCATCAACTCTCAAGAAATTTCTGGCTGATGAGACTATTTGTTTCTGAGTGCAGAATTTGAAGAAAAGGTTAATGATATTCTATTTGGTCGATATGATTTAAAATGTAGCTCAGGTGTTGAAGTCATTTATTTTGCTTCAAGGATCCTAAAGAAAGCCAAAATTGAGAAGTATGGATTAGCAGAGTTGGCTGGTGAAGTTGGAATGGATATAAAGGAACCAATTGGTGGTGAAAGCCCTGACTGGACTGCTAGATTGTTCTCACAAGATCGAACAGATCAAGCATGCAATCCACAATTCCTATACTACTTATGTTATTGGGAACAAGTTGGTGGAAATGTGCCTCCAGTCTTCCTCTAAAGCCAGGATTTTACAGCTTTTTTATGGTACTTGGGTTCTTGGTTTCAAAATATTTTGAATAAATTACTGATTGTATTTGGTGGGACTCTATGTATGAGAGCCTTGTGTTAGGTGTGATTTCACACTTTCACTATAATAAATGTTTAATTTTAGCACGAATGGTTTCATAAATTAAACTCTGACACAGATTTTTTTTTCTTTTCCTATTTTTTTTTCCCTTACTGGTTACTACAATTAAGAGAAGAGTGTTTTGAACCCTTATTCTCTTTATAAAAAAGACTTGAAATAATGTTACTAATTACAAGACTCACGACCTTTTGTGCGAATTAATTAAGAAAGTTACGGTACAACATTGACATTTAGGGTCCGTTTGGAAACTGTTTATTTAGCTGAAACTGAAAACTTTTTGCTGAAAGTACATTAAAAAGAGCTAAAAGCTAGCTAAATAAACAATGAGACACATAAATAATACAAAAAAATGCAATGAGACCCATTAATAATACCAAAAAGAAACTAAAAACTCAAATAATTTAAAGCTTGCATCACATCCCAAATCGGGTTCATAGTGTCCGTTTGACATCCTACAATTTGGGTAGCTTATTTGCTAAAAGGTGAGATAATAAGATAAAAGTTAATTTATTAAATTTATAAAAAAAAAAAACTAATTTTGTTGTTTATTTGGTAAAAGGTGAGTAAAAAAATGATTTAGTTTCCAGCCAAATGGACACTAAATCTAATACGATAAAATGCAATAAAATTGGAGCACAAGAGGTACCAAGTTCCACCCACCACGCTATAGGTCTATGAGGGTTTCTAGGTGTCTCTTAGGCGGGGAGTGAAATAGTTTGACTAAAGGTTGAAACACCACATTTTTTCATTAAAAAATAAAATAAATAAAAAGTAGAGCATATTTAACGTATTCTAACATGAAACTTCAAATGGCCTGGTAGACACCATATTTTATACCCCTTACGACTCGAGTCCTCGTTCACTAATTAATGACGTTAGAACTCTAAAGCCCAAGATTGGTTTAGAGTCCGATCAAATGAAAATTGACTTGAAAAGAGTGTTTATGGAAAATGTAGGGTCACAAATTGTAGCCCACACCTTGATGAAAACAGGAGATGGGCCCAATAAGCCCAATACAATAAATTTGTAAGAGAGTGGGTCAAAGAATTGGGCTAATAGCGATCTTTACAACAGTTACTGAAGATTAAGTGCTTGGCCGAGGAGGCTAAAACACACACATAAGTTAAGATCTCGTGTCCGAGGAGTAAGTTTTGGACTAATTGATGGATTCGAGTTAGGTCCGAGGGGTATGCACTTGGATAGAATGCTTTTCTTTGGGTTGTATTTTTCCCAGATGCTACAGTAGTTATTTCTTGAGGTTTCTTCTATTTTTCTTTCGTCCCTTTCTTCTGGAGGTCTTACTCCATTATATAGTCCTTCATTGTTCGATCCTATCGTCCACTTGTCTGCCATCTAGCCTGGTACTTGAGTTTCCCACTTCTTCTCCCACAGCTTTTTGGTTTCCTAGGGGTAAAGATGATTTTAAACACTGTTCAGGGGTCTTCTCCACATAAATGCGGCCAGGAAAGCTGCTGTAATGCATTTAATGCGGTGGCAGCAGCTTTTGCTCAAGATATTTCTGCATCCTTATCCCTTCCACGTGCATTGACCATCTGTCTTCACCTCTGGAATTTCCTGGAAGCTGGACTAAAGGGAAGCCGAGGCCTCTTTCACCGACATATGCCAGACCCGAGGAGGGTATCCCTCTCGGATCAATATCCCTGGACACTTACGCGTTCTACTATTAGTTACAAGGGTTCCCTATAATTTCTTCTCTTCGGACTTATTGTTGATGAAAAGTTGTATCTGAGCCCACCTCATGGGCCCAGGTTTTATTCCCCCACAATAGCCCCTCAAAATTCTAATTTTTCTTTCTAATCCGAGAAGGAAAGTTAGGATTTTGACGTACACTAGTAATTACAATGCAGTCCTTAACAGTATCTAAATTTAGGCGCGTGTAAGGGCCATTTCTGCCATTTCGCGAGGGCTCCTGACGCTTGGGAACTCGCACAATCATCATTAAACGCTTAGAATTGCGTTTCAACCCAGGCATCCTACGGTGAAATACGAATCCAACGGTCCAGATCTCAACTGCAATATTTGGGCGGGATTGTGGTTTTTCTTTTTTCCATCCCTACTATAAAAATCTCCTGGCGTTACTTTTTGTTTCTCATCAGAGCTTGCAACTTCAGTGTTCATATCCAGGCATCCATCATTTTTCACAAGAAAGAGAGCTTGACGATCTTTCAGCGACCAGAGGAAAAAACCGTGTTCATTCTCACGTAAGTTTCGCACTCCGACTTCCGTTGTATCCTCGGCTAACCTCCTCGGCTAACCACTCCACCTTATAGAGATTAACAATGGGTAGATTCGAGCGCTTAGTAAACACTCCGGCCATGATAGAGTTGTTCAAAGAAAAGTACCACATTCCCCCGGAAGTAGTGGTACGTCATTGCACCACAGAGGGAGTGGAGTTTGACCGGAAAGTAGGAGAGGTGGTCATCCCTATGATTGCCTTCATAGAAGGGGGGATGACCATCCCTATGGGTAGGATTACACGGGACTATCTTCGCGCCCATAGGCTCTGCCCCCATCAGTGTGCCCCCAACTTCTTTAGAGTCCTAGGGTCAATCGACGCTTTGGACCGGCATCTGGGGCTAGGATTGACGTGGCACGACGTCGCCCACTTATATGAAGGTCATATAGAGACTCGGGCAGGCTTTTACCTTAAGTCCCGTAGCAATGTGGTCAAACTAATATCCTGCCTCCCCAAATCTAATAAGGGGATGAAAGACGACTACTTAATCCTGTCGGGGCCTTGGAGCGACGGCTTAGCCTGCCCAACCAAGGCCGGGACACCAGGTGGAGCAACCTAGACTTAGGATTTCTAACTTTAACATTGAGGAGTATTCTGATGCCTTTATGCTTATTTGCTTAGTTGTTTTATGTTAGTGTTATTATTGTTATATTTTTTTATAGTCGAGGCTTAACAATGTGATTTACTTGCTTGACAGATAAATTTTTTACCAACCCAAAGCTTAGCCTGATCAACGTTCCAGCACTGAATTACCTGCTGAGATCAGAGATTTTTGTGAACGACGACGGGCAACTACGAGCGGTTCACCTCATTTTGGATTTCGAGCCCATTTCGAGATCGTATTTAGACGTCGGCAACTCCATTCGAGCGGGAGACCACCGTTTGGCACGTATAGACGTGTCTCAGCCAACTTTCCTCGCCAACTACGATCTTCCTCCAGTTGACCATCCCATTCCACAGGGAATTCCCCTTGCCGCCGAACCACTGCGCGAAGTACCACTTGGGGAGGCTATTCTCCGAGAAGGCACAGCTTCTTCTTCTTCCCTAGAACTAGAGATTGACAAGTTTAAGTTTGAAGAAGAAACAGTCTTCATAACAGAGGCCGAGGAAGGAGCGGACGAGCAGTCGTGCGTGCAAACTCCAGCTCAAGCGGTAACATACATTGCCGATACAACTGACGAGGAGGAAGACATGGCTCCCCGGACTGGCCCTCCTTTAAGAGAGTTGATGAAGGGCAAGAACAAGGGGCCATCTTCTCAAGATAAGGGCAAATCCAAACAAACTGCACACCCTCCCCCTCCTCCGCCCCAGGTGCCTGTAGACCTCGGGCTCAAACCAAACCCAGATCTGAGGAGGAAGAGGCCAGTGGAGCCCCCCGAGGAGGGGGAGCTAGGCCCATCAAGGGGCAACAAGCAGGCCAGACCTACTCAGGAACGTCGGAGTAGGAGGGCCCATTCAGTGGAGAGCCGAGAGGAGCACCCACCAACCCAGGTTCGTCAGTCAACACGAACTTGGTCGCCAACGCTGGAGGTTGATGGTGGCCCCATCTCAGTGGATGCCTCACTTAGGCACTTCCGCGGTGGTCATGCAGGCCGACTAGCTGATGCCTTGCTGCAGCCCCTTCTCCTTCCTACAGACTTGGCGGCTTACAGGAGTTTCGATTATCCTGACTTACTCCTTTCCATGAAAAGGGACTTAGCTATGGTAAGTACAATTTTGTTTCTTTTTATTTGCCTATTATTTTTTAACTCTAAGCCACTTTTAACTTTCCATAACAGGTCGCGCAACAAGTGTATGTGGCCGAGGAATGGGCGAAGCGCTTTCGTGATGAGACAAAAGCCTCCCACGAGGCCCGAGAGACTGTGGAGGACCATCTGAGTGTGCTAAGAACTCAACAAAAGTAGATGGCCGAGGAGGTGAAGAAGGCTAATCAGGAGAGGGCCAGCGCTGAGGCTGGACTAAAAACGACTGAGAAGCAGGCCGAGACTCTTCGCAGCGAACTACACCTCTGTGAAATCAACTTAGAAACGGAGAGGCAGATGGTGAGAAGCCTGCGCGAAGAGCTCCATAAGGCTAGGGAAGCTGCACAGCTACAGAAGGAGGCAGCCGAGGCTGAAAAGCAAGCTTCTTATACTCTGGGGGTTGAAGAGACTCAGAGCAGGTTGACTGAAGAGTTTGCCTCTGTCGCCAGGGACTACTGCGACATCACTTGGGAAAAAGCCCTTGACGCCGCTGGGGTCCCTGCTGACTCCATCCTCAGGAGGCCTGAGAGCGTGTACTATGAACCTGATATTCAATCGCTCCCAGATTCTGATTCTCCTCCTTCAGAGCAGCCAGCCCCAGTATCCGAAGCTCCTGCGACAAACCAAGCTGAGCCCTCCTAAAGTAGTGCTCCAGATGCTGCCCATCCGCAGTCTGAACAAGTAACCGAGCACCAAGACCCCAAGACGAAGACTTAGGCTGTTTTGTCTTAGCGTTGTTTTCTTTTTGTTGTTTTTTTTATGCTTATTATTTTAAAGATTTGTATTACGTTTTAATCATTAATGAAGATATATATTCCCTTTGTTTTACGTGTTATGACAAGTAATAGTGAATCCTTCTGCTGCCATTTCATTTCATTTCTTTTTTTTTTTTGCGTCGTATGGATGACCAATTTGATTAAGGGGTTTTGGAAGTTGGATTATCATACTGGCGAAATAAATATAACTAAACAAGAAATTTGAGTCATGCATTCACATCTATATTTGAATGCTTAAAAAGGGAAATAGAACAAGTGTTAACTAACCCAGATCATCTGGTCCGAGGACTCATGCATGACTGGATTTAAGTTCAAACACTTTATAAAACCGTGAGGGTGTTAACTAACCCAGATCATCTGGTCCGAGGACTCATGCATGACTGGATTTAAGTTTAAACACTTCATAGAACGGTGAGGGTGTTAACTAACCCAGATCATCTGGTCCGAGGACTCATTCATGACTGGATTTAAGTTTAAACACTTTATAGAACGGTGAGGGTGTTAACTAACCCAGATCATCTGGTCCGAGGACTCATGCATGACTGGATTTAAGTTTAAACACTTCATAGAACGGTGAGGGTGTTAACTAACCCAGATCATCTGGTCCGAGGACTCATGCATGATTGGATTTAAGTTTAAACACTTCATAGAACAGTGAGAGATACGAAAAGAGGCATACATATTTAGCATAAAGAACGAATATTGATTAAATACAGTTTTATTAATAATAATACCTTTTCAAATTATTGACGTTCCAAGGGCGGGGTACTACAAGTCCGTCCAAGTCTTCCAAGAAATATGCTCCAATGCCAGCGTTGGAGGTGATGCGATATGGTCTTTCCCAATTCGGCCCTAGTTTTTCCCATGCAGAGTTCTTTGCCGAGCCCACGACTTTGCGCAGCACCAGGTCACCTGGGACCAAAGGCCTTGTCTTTGCATGGGCATCATAACCTCGCTTCAGCTTTTGTTGGTAATGAGCCAATTGAACCATTGCGTTTTCCCTTTTTTCATCAATCAAGTTCAGACCTCTTGCCAAGTTTTCATCGTTGTCTTTTGGATTGAATGAGCTCGTTCTCGTCGTTGGGAACCCGGATTCCAAGGGTATGACTGCTTCAGCTCCATAAGTCATTGAAAAAGGGGTCTCTCCAGTGGACCTACGAGGTGTGGTCCTGTACGTCCAAAGTACATGTGGGAGTTCTTCTACCCATCTGCCTTTCGCATCATTCAGTCTTTTCTTCAATCCATTTAATATGACCTTATTCACAGCTTCAGCCTATCCATTCCCTTGAGGGTATGCCGGAGTAGAATATCTGTTAGTGATCCCCAATTCTCCACAGTAATTTCTGAACATCTTACTGTCAAACTGGAGTCCATTATCCGTAATGAGTACACGAGGGACACCGAATCGAGTAACAATGTTTTTCCAAACGAATCTTTTCGCATCCGCATCTCGGATATTGGCTAGAGGCTCTGCTTCAACCCACTTTGTGAAATAGTCCGTGCCGACTATGAGATATTTTTTGTTTCCTACAGCCTTAGGAAATGGTCCGACGATGTCCAAGCCCCATTGAGCGAATGGTCATGGGCTGGATATTGGATTGAGGACTCCTCCCGGTTGGTGTATATTCGGTGAATACCGTTGGCATTGATCACACTTTTTGACATATTCCAAAGCTTCTCTCTGCATATTCGGCCACCAATAACCCTGAGTAATGGCCCTATGCGCTAAGGACCTGCCTCTAGTGTGGCTTCCACAGATTCCCTCATGCATCTCTTCCAAGAGCAAATCCGTTTGATCGGGATGAACGCATAGCAGATAAGGCCCAGAGAAGGAACGCCTATATAGCTTGTCATCCTGCGACAGCCAATAGTTAGGAGCCTTCTTTCTTATTTTGTCGGCTTCAACTTTCCCCTCGGGTAGAATATCATCCTTTAAGAATTGCATGAAAGGATCCATCCAGCTTGGCCCCATTCTGACTTGATTGATCTGAACTACGTTTGCTATTGTCGAGGGTCGATGCAGGTCTTCAACGAGGATTATGCGAGGCAAGTTTTGCGCCGAGGAAGTTGCGAGGGTGGCCAAAGAGTCCGCATGCATGTTGCCACTTCTTGGGACATGCAGCAAGCTAAAGGATTCGAATTCCATCTGCATGATTTTCACTCGGCTAAGATAACCTCGCATTCTCTCGTCTTTGGCTTCAAATTCGCCTTTGACCTGACCAACAATTAGCCTTGAATCCGAGAAGAGTTCAATGGACTTTCCTCCCATCCTTAGGACCATAGCCATACCTTCTAGTAGTGCTTCGTACTCTGCTTCGTTATTCATGGCAGGAAAGCTTAACCTTAGTGACTTTTCAATAGTGATCATTTCTGAAGATGTCAGCACTAACCCAACTCCCGCTCCTTTTTGGTTTGATGCTCCGTCTACATGTACTTCCCAAGTCGGAGGGATACGCTTGGAGATACTACAGGCTAGTTTTACATCCCCTTCTTCTGATGCTAATAGACTATCCACTTCTGGTTCGGTGAACTCTGCCACCAGGTCGGCCAGCACCTGGCCCTTCACTGAGGTGCGAGGCATGTACTTGATGTCGAAAGCTCCCAGAATTGTGCCCCACTTGGCTATCCTTCCCGTGTAATCTGCACTTTTAAGGACGGCCTTTAATGGGAGTTGCGTAAGAACAATCACCGTGTGCGCTTGGAAATAGTGAGGCAGCTTGCGTGTGCCAAGCACCACCGCCAAGATAGCCTTTTCCAGTGGAAGATATCGCACCTCTGCCTCATGCAGTGATTTGCTCACGTAGTACACTGGCCGTTGTACGCCGTTATCAACCCTTATCAACACTAGACTTACTGCATAGGAGGCCACTGCAATGTAAGCAAAAAGAACCTCATCTGGCTCGGGACTCGACATGACCAGCGGCCGAGCGAGATAGTCTTTAAGTTGTTGAAAGGCTGCGTCACATTCCGTCGACCATTCAAAGCTTTTCCATTTATTAATCAACAGGAAAAAGGGTCGGCACCTGTCCGCTGATCGAGATATGAATCTATTCAGAGCAGCGGCCATTCCGGTTAGTTTTTGCACCTCTTTTGGGTTCCGAGGAGTTCGCATACTGGTGATGGCCTTAATTTGGTCGGGATTGACTTCAATTCCCCTATGAGTGACCATATAACCCAAGAATTTGCCTGAGCCAACACCAAACGAACATTTGGAGGCATTCAAGCGTAGTTTATGGCTTCTGAGAATTTCGAAGACGACTCGAAGATCCTCTAGGTGTTCAGATGCTCTTTTGCTTTTCACCACCATGTCATCTATGTAAATCTCCATATTTCTTCCCAATAATGGTTCAAACATCCTCGTCATCATCCTCTGATAAGTGGAGCCCGCGTTCTTCAAACCAAAAGGCATCACCTTGTAGTGGTAGTTTCCTACTGGCGTGACAAAAGCAGTTTTTTCCTGATCGTCCAATGCTAAAGGTATCTGATGATAACCCTGGAAAGCGTCCAAGAAACTCATCCGAGGATGGCCGACTGTGGCGTCTACCAGCTGATCAATTTTGGGCATGGGGAATGGATCTTTTGGGCAGGCTTTATTTAGATTTGTGAAATCAACACATACTCGCCACTTCCCAGTCTTTTTCTTGACCACCACCGTGTTTGCCAACCACTCGGGGTAGAAGATCTCTTTGATAGCCCTTGCCTTCTTTAGCTTCGTCACTTCCTGACGGACTGCTTCTGCATGCTCTTTAGATGCCGACGAGGGAGCTGTTTCTTGGGGGTCATTGCTGGATTAACATTCAAATGGTGACAAATGAAGTCTGGGTCTACCCCCGGAGCCTCATAAGCACTCCATGCAAAGACGTCTATGTTTCGTTTGAGGAACTCTACCAATTCCTCCTTTTCCAACTGGGGTAGTTGAGATCCGACTTGAAAGAATTTCTCAGGGTCATCTCCTATTGTGACTTTTACAAGATCTTCACATTTTGCTTCCTCGGATAACCCATCTTGCGGCAGCATTAAGGATTTTAATTGCTATAATTCTTCTTTTTGAGCCTCAGATTCTGCTTCAGGCTTATGTCGGATAGCTGCTATCATGCATTGCCTCGCCATGGTCTGATCACCCAGTATCTCTTCTATCTTACCTCCAGAGGGGTATTTAATCTTCTGATGCAGGGTGGAAGAGACTGCTCCCAAAGTATGAAGCCAAGGCCTCGCAACAATTGCTGTATAAGGGGAGTAGGCATCCACCACTATAAAATCGACCTCTACTATCTCCGTTCCGGTTTGTACTGGCAGTCTGACTTGCCCTTTCGGGATAATAATCTTCCCTTCAAAGCTTACTAAGGGGGAGTTATAAGGTGCCAAGTCTTCAGCCCTTAGGTTCAGCCCCTTGAAGAGGTCAGGGTACATGATCTCGGCTGCACTGCCTTGATCCACCATTACCCTCTTTACATCGTAGCCTCCAATTCGGAGGGTAATTACTAAAGCATCGTCATGTGGTTGAACAGTTCCGATCTTGTCTTCGTCCGAGAATCCCATGACTAGGGACCGGCTCGATTTAGCCCTCTTCGACTCATGAGAGTCATCCTCAGGGTACAGACGAGCCACCGACATTACTCTGGAGGGGCATGACCCTGTTCTGCCAGGTGCCGCAAAGATGACAGTAATAGTTCCAATTGGAGGTCTCGGAGGATTCTCCCTTTCTGATCGAGTATCCGCATGGCTACCCAGATTATTGGAATGATGCAACAGCTGTTTCAATCTGCCCTCCCGGACAAGCTGGTCCAGGTGATCCCATAAGCTTCTACAATCCTCGGTGGTATGACCGTGGTCTCTATGATATTGACAATAGAGGTTCCGGTTTCTCTTTTCTGGGTTTCCCATCATCTTATTGGGCCACTTGAAGAAGGGTTCGTTTTTTATCTTTTCTAGGACTTGGTGCACAGGCTCTCGAAATACAGCTCCTACTATTTGGCTGTTACTGGATATCTGCTGCTCGGCATAATCCCTTTTCGGCCGGTTATTATTGTACCTGTCCGGCCTAAACTCTCTTCTTTCTTGAGGGACAAGCTTATCTTTCCCTTTTCCTTGTTGCTGCTGTTGTTGATCATCTTCTATCCTTTTATATTTATCCACCCTATCCATTAATTGTTGCAAGCTGGTGACCGATTTCCCTGTCAGGGACTTCCTCAGACCATGATCGGAAGGAAGACCGACCTTGAAGGTTCTGACAGCGACCTCATCAAAATCTCCGTCAATCTCGTTAAACATCTCCCAATACCTCTCGGCATATGACCTCACAGACTCCCCTTCCCTCATTGTCATGGACAGCAGGGAATCAAGGGGTTGAGGAACTCTGCTGCATGTAACAAACCGGGAGCAGAATGATTGAGTGAGCTTCTTAAAGGAGCCGATGGAGTCAGTCTTCAACCCATCGAACCATCTCATCGACATCGGTCCTAGGCTAGAGGGAAATACTCTACACAATAAAGCCTCGTCTTGAGAGTAAACTGCCATCTTTTGTCTGAATTGGCTCACGTGTTCTACAGGATCGGTACGTCCGTTGTACATAGAGAACGTAGGCTGATGAAAACGTCTGGGAAGCTTTGCCTTTTCTATTCCCCTAGTAAAGGGGGACTTAGAAATTTGGGTCAGAGCCTTCTTCATGTCTTTGGTCCCCACTCCCCTTCTAGACGAACTTTTTCTCCTTCTCTTGTGAGAATGCTCTTCTTCATAGGAATAGGATTCACTGGGGGGAGTTTCTGAAGAATCCCTGTAACTGTCCTCTCCTTCACCGTTGGAGGAGACATCAGAACTTGAAGGGGTGTGATTTCGTTGTGCTCGACGAAACTTCTTTTTCAAGCCTTCTATTTCACGCTGCAAGTCCTTTTCATCAGCGTGCCCTTGCACCAGATGGCTCTTTCGTCGATAGCCACTTTTCCCAGCATGGATCGTTCGCGAACTACCCTCACGCTGGTTATCTACGTGGTTCTCCCGTTCAAGATTATGGAGTTCATCTTGCTGACTGACGTTTACTGACTCTGCATAGGGCGGACTGGCCTGTTGCGGTCCTGAACCTGCCATAACTGCCGTAACTTTCTACTAGCGCTAATTCTTTCCCACAGACGGCGCCAATTGTAGGGTCACAAATTGTAGCCCACACCTTGATGAAAACAGGAGATGGGCCCAATAAGCCCAATATAATAAATTTGTAAGAGAGTGGGTCAAAGAATTGGGCTAATAGCAATCTTTACAACAGTTACTGAAGATTAAGTGCTTGGCCGAGGAGGCTAAAACACACACATAAGTTAAGATCTCGTGTCCGAGGAGTAAGTTTTGGACTAATTGATGGATTCGAGTTAGGTCCGAGGGGTATGCACTTGGATAGAATGCTTTTCTTTGGGTTGTATTTTTCCCAGATGCTACAGTAGTTATTTCTTGAGGTTTCTTCTATTTTTATTTCGTCCCTTTCTTCTGGAGGTCTTACTCCATTATATAGTCCTTCATTGTTCGATCCTATCGTCCACTTGTCTGCCATCTAGCCTGGTACTTGAGTTTCCCACTTCTTCTCCCACAGCTTTTTGGTTTCCTAGGGGTAAAGATGATTTTAAACACTGTTCAGGGGTCTTCTCCATATAAATGCGGCCAGGAAAGCTGCTGTAATGCATTTAATGCGGTGGCAGCAGCTTTTGCTCAAGATATTTCTGCATCCTTATCCCTTCCACGTGCATTGACCATCTGTCTTCACCTCTGGAATTTCCTGGAAGCTGGACTAAGGGGAAGCCGAGGCCTCTTTCACCGACATATGCCAAACCCGAGGAGGGTATCCCTCTCGGATCAATATCCCTGGACACTTACGCGTTCTACTATTAGTTACAAGGGTTCCCTATAATTTCTTCTCCTCGGACTTATTGTTGATGAAAAGTTGTATCTGAGCCCACCTCATGGGCCCAGGTTTTATTCCCCCACAGAAAATATAACTTATTTTGGAAGTATAAAACTATTTTTGGAAAAGAAAGACCATGAAAACCCTAGGGCATGCATATGCACACACGCGTATGCGTACGCATGCTCAATTTCTGCGTATGCATACATGTGCATGCGCACACATGCTAGGTTCCAGAAATTATGGAAGACAAGTTTTCTGCATTTAAACTTGGTTTAGAATGAATCCTACATTGTCTAGAAGTTGCCCCAAAACCCCTATTTTTCGACTATATAAAGTCATAAAAGGTACTTTTTTCAAAGAGAACGGATTTTGGTGGTAAAAAACATAAGATTCATTAGAAAATAGTGAATTAAAAAGGGGGTTTTTCACAAAACATTCTCAACTCAATTTTGCTTGATTGGGGCTTTTTCTGGTTTTGATCCTTGAGTTTTAAGTTTATTAATCGGTCTTTGATTTGGTTTTGAATAGATTGACTACTTAGAGGAACAGTCAAAATCAAGCTCTAGAGAGTTCTAGTGTTGAGGTAAAGTTTTTAACTTTGATTTTTCACTTTTCTTTACTCTTCCTTTGTTTTTATTTTATTTATTTTTTGTTTATATATTTGTTTTAATTGCTTTAATATGTTTGTTTAGCTTAGTTTTACTTCTTGTTTATATTTGAGGCATGTTAGGTTTGTTGGGTTAAGATAGCTTGACTCTGGTTTATTAATTCAATTACCCAAGTTGATTAATTAGGTTCAATTACATGCAAACTGTGGAGGCACCAACGAATCACCAAAAATACTAAATGCAATGGAAAATAAATTTGACACGATGATTTGTTAACAAATGAGGAAAATCTTATAGTAGATTTCTTTCCCTTGATGCATAAAGCTCCAATTTATGACTAACTCTTTTGCACGGATCTCAGCACGCGACTAACTCTAGCAACTTGAATGATTGTTATTAGTTGCAAAGTTCTTCACTTCATCAACAATGAAGATCAAGAAGCACTTGGTTACAAAACCCAACAACGTATAAACGTAGTAGCTTCTTACAGAGAAATTAAGCATTTAGTCAATGTCTAGGGTTGTGAGAAAAGAAACCCTACACATACACATAAGGTTGGGCTGGATTTCAGATCTAAAAATTATGAAATCGTAATTCTCAATAGATTGAGCTGGTGTCGAGCTATCTATCGAGCTTCGAATTAAGTCTCAATAGCAGCTATCTGTCAAGAATTAATGAGCAGCTTTTCTTCACTTGTTTCTTGGATTAATCTTCATGTTTTTAATACTTGACTTGAACAACATGTTTCTTGAAGTACTAAACCCATCTTAGATCTATCCAATTACAAGTAAAGTGCATTTTGTCAAAAGATTAGCCAATTACAAAAAATATGACCCTAACAAGGTTGTTAGATTTATTATTTCCATTGTGTTTTCTTTGCTCTTTGTTTTGGTTTTATGGGTTTAAGGTTTCAGTTGTGCATGCGTACGCATACTCGTAATATGTGTATGCATATTGTTGGGATGTGCACGCATGCCTTATGTATGCGCATACATACTCTATCCTAGAAACCCTAGATTAGTTTCCTATTAGTTTTCTTTTGTTTTATTTATATGTTTAGCCTCTATTTAACCTAATTTTCACATCTGTATGCATTTATTTACTTTGTTTTGTTCTGTTTAATTGTTTCAACTCTTCTATGCTTACCAGGGTTCCTATTTGTTTAGATGCAATAACATGCTTGTCCAGATTTGTTTGGTGATGTCTTTTCCCTTGTTAATATATGCTTAAATGCCATAATAGATGTATGTTAGGTTTGGGATGACTATGTCATGTTTGTTTGCTCTTAGATGCATGCTAGTGTGTGTGTGAGTTAAAATAACGTGTTTAATATGTCTTTAACAAGATTAAGACATGAAACACAATGAATGAAAGCCGACCCACAGGTCGGGTGGACTAGATGCCTAATACCTTCCCATCTCCATACCTAAACTCCAGAAATGTGCCCTAGTAAAGATTAGTCCTTCCACGAAGAGCGCTATATTTATGGTTCCTAGAGCTAAACTAGGTGGTGACTCCATTTACACCTTCCATCATAGTCTTCCCTAGGCTAAGGCGTACTTTCCATGAAAGGAGGATGAAGCCTCGTCGCGGGCACTTGCGCCCACAAGCACCCTTTCTTTGTTATAAAAATTGACCCTATTTTTTTAGAGAATTGACTGACCCTTTGATATTATAAATAATTTTGTAATACCTTCCCATCTCCATACCTAAACTCTAGAAATGTGTCCTGGTAAAGATTAATTCTTCCACGAAGAGTGCTATATTTATGGTTCCTAGAGCTAAACTAGGTGGTGACTCCATTTACACCTTCCATCATAGTCTTCCCTAGGCTAAGGCGTACTTCGCATGAAAGGAGGATGAAGCCTCGTCACGGGCACTTGCGCCCACAAGCACCCTTTCTTTGTTATAAAAATTGACCCTATTTTTTTAGAGAATTGACTGACCCTTTGATATTATAAATAATTTTGTAACAAGGAAACAATAGAAATTATATTAATATGGTTGCAACTTGCAAGAGCTTGATTTTTTTTTTTTTTTGCTAAAATAAAAAAGATAATGGCATACAATTTAATTAGTTTTGGTAAGGAGTCAAAATAGATGGTAATGCTTTAAAAATATACCTTATCTAACATAATTACGATCCTTTTATATATGTTAAATATTGTTTTTCAAAAAAAAAAAAAATGTTAAATACTAAGGTTATGTTTGGTAACAATTTTTGTTTTCTATTTTCAAAAACTTGTTTTTGAGAATATAATAAAAAAACAATTTTCTTATATTTTTGAAATAAAAAATATGTTTGGTTAATTAAAATTAAAAATATAATTTTTTTGAAAAAATAGAAAATACTAAAATATGTTGTTACTAAGATTTGAACTCTAATGTTAACTCATTAAATGAGATAGATTCATTAAATTAAATGCTTGTTTTCATTAACTTTTGAAAATTAGAAATTGAAAACAGCTTTTTGCATGTTTTTAGTTTTCTTCACAAATTGAGTTTTGAGAATAATTTTTGTTTTCTGTCCATTTTAGGTTGCCAAATAAGTTTTTTAGTCTCAAAAATAGAAAATTATTTTTGGAAACAGAAAATAATAGGAAAATACAATTACCAAAGATACCCTAAATTTTACTTGGAAACAATATTAATACGCCTTGCCCTTCTTATATTAGTGTGCCCTCAATTGCATGAGGCATGCACTTTTGAATCTGTGATAGATACATTTATAAATGCCAAGGTTCAAGAGGAACTATTCCTAAGAAATTTTGATTTTTTTTTTTTTGGCGTAAATGCACTTTTAGTCTCTACATTTTGATATTTTTCCATTTGAGTCCCTACATTTTATTTTTACTACTTTTAGTCCCTAAACCAATTAACGCCCTTCAATTAAGTCCTTGAAGTACTATTCCGTCACCAAACTAATGGGAAAACTGGACATGGCTGACGTGGACATTAAAATATTATTAAAAAAATTATTTGGCATTTTTTAAATGCCAAAATTAAATATAAAAAAAATTACTCAATTTTCTTTTCATTATTTGTGTTCTTCCCGTGTTCTTCCCTATTCCAACAAAAAACAAACCCTAAACCCAGATCCTAACCAAACCCCAAACCCATATCCCCAGTAAAGCAAACCTTAGCCTTCAAATCCATAAATTTTCTTGGCAAACAAACACAAAAAAAACCCACAGGAAAAAAAAAAAAAAAAAAAAAAAAAAAAAAAAAAAAAAAAAAAAAAACCCAAATCACCACCACTGAATCAAAGAACATGAAGATCAAACTCAGCAACAACATCAAACCCAGAATCAAAGAGCAAACCTAGAATAAAAGAACATGAACATCAAATCTAAAAGGGGGAAAAAAAACATGAACATCACCAAATCAAAGAGCATAAACATCACCGCAATGTGTCCTAGCTGTCCATCATCATCCACGCCTAAAAGAAAACCCAGATGTAGATCCACCAAACCCAGTTTCAAACTAATTCTAGATATTTCAAACAAAAGCCCCAAATCCTAAGATTCAAACTAATCCCAAAATCCTTGGCTACAAACCCAAATCCACCAATACCCCAACCGACCAATACCATCCTAAACCCAGATCCACAACAGAGCTTGATCTGTGGCCAACAACCCTAAAGAAAACCAGATCCAATCGATCCCGATCCTGATCCTGATCCCGCCCAACCTAACTCGGATCTCCTCATCTCAAGCTCGAGCAGCATGGACCTAGCCTCGGATCGTCGCCACCTTGTGCAGCAATAGCATCCCACGAGCTCCTCATCGCACATGGACGTTGGTCAAAATGACGGAGATTGAGTCGAAGGATTGGCTATAGCGTTTGAGTGACAATGATTGTTGTTGGCTTTGGCTCTTCATCATGCCAAAAGAGAGAGAGAGAGAGAGAGAGAGAGATTGTACAGCTTTTGGTTAATGAATTTTGGGTCTCAGTTGTTTGATTTGGTGGCTTGATGGACAGTGTGGGTGTGGTTGTTTTTCATGGGTCTTAATCTTTCTTTTTAGTGGCAGATTTCAATTGTTTCTATTATTTTGCTTGTGTTTGATCTTCATGTTCTTTGATTCGGTGGTGGTGATTTGGGGTTTTTTTTTCCAGTGGGTTTCTTTTGTGTTTGTTTGCCAAGAAAATTTATGAGTTTGAATGCTAAGGTTTGTTTTACTAGGGATATGGGTTTGGGGTTTGGTTAGGATCTGGGTTTAGGGTTTGTTTTTTTGGCTGGAATAGGGAAGAACACGGGAAGAACACAAATAATGAAAAGAAAATTGAGTAATTAATATTTTTTTTTTTTAATAATATTTTAATGTCAACGTCAACCACGTCCAATTTTCCCATTAGTTTGGTGACGGAACAGTGCTTCAAGGACTTAAATGAAAGGCGTTAATTGGTTTATGGTCTAAAAGTGGTAAAAATAAAATGTAGGGACTAAAATGAAAAAAACGTCAAAATGTAGGGACTAAAAATGCATTTATGCCTTTTTTTTTTTTTTTTTGAAATAGTTATAATATGCTGCTAACCCTTACATCTTGAACCTTTTTTCCCAAAACACTCAAGCACTTTGTGCATGGAGAGCCATAAATAGCTAGTTTAACATCTTTTTCAACAATGAATATTTTATTATATTGATGTAGCCTTTTAGAGTAGATCTAGATGACATTGTCTTGGGAAATTTAGACCCCAGTTGATACAATTAACAAGTTTTTAAACTCAAGTTGTTAATTAGATTTATTATGAATAAACCTTATTAAAACAAACAAACATCAATATCATGTCACTATCATACAGTGGAAAAAAATAAATAAGACAAGATATGATGACTTAGGAAAACCAATGAAACGAACTAGTTTCACAGTAAAAAACCTAGGGGAAACCTTCCCAAAAAGCAATCCACTATAATAAAGAGAAGTTTAGATCTAGTACAAAACCTTTGTCCCTAGACTCTACAATCCTCATAAATGAACTTACAGCAGAAACTTTCTACCGTTTCAGAACCTCTGAACTCTTCAATATATGAACGCCACCCTCACCAATTTGAAGAAGATGTTGGCTGCAAAGTTTTTCACTTCATCAATAATGAAGATCAAGAAGCACTAGTTACAAAACCTTAAGGCGCAAAAGACTCAGTAGCTTCTTTCAGAGAGAATAAGGCATCGGTCACCGTTTGCATGTATTCTCTTTGTATTCTCTAATGTGATGGCTTTTAAAATAAGTCTTATATATATCTAGGGTTGTGAGAAAAGAAACCCTACACAAATACATAAGCATGGGCCTGAACTCAGATCTGGAAATCTGAGTTTTGTAATTCTCAATAGATACTTCGATAGATAGCTATCTGTTGAGCCTCGATAGATAGCTATCTGTTGAGCTATCTATTGAACTTTAATGAATCAACACTTCTTCATTTGTTTCTTGGACAGATTTGCATGACTTCAATACTAGACTTGAACTCTTGTTCCTGGAAATATTAAATCCATCCTAGATCTACCCAAATACAAGTAAAGTGTATTTTGTCAAAAGATTAGTCAATTACATAAAATATTGACATATGTTCTTAACATGATTCACATATGTCCTAACACATTGGTTCATCAAATATTGGATTAATGATTTACCCGATTTGTATGTTACCTCTAGAATGAAGACTAACAAGGTAAAGCTTGAATATAACACAGTAAGCTTTCAATTAGGTTTGTAAATCCATAATTCTTCTTCTTTATCTCGTTCAAATTATCAATACTATAGAGTCTATTTAACAAATCAAATTGGAATATAACCCCACATCTCAAATCCTTTTTCCCTAAACCCCTAAACACATTGCGTAAGGGGAGGTGTAATTAGCAAGTTTAACATCTCTTTCAATTATATTATTTCATTATATTGATGTAACCTTATAGAGTAGATCTAGATGACATTGGTCCATCAAATATTGTATTAGTGATTTACAAGATTTGTATGTTACCTCTAGAATGAAGACTAACAGGTTAAGTCTTGAATATAACACAATAAGCCTTCATGTCGGGTTTGTAAAGCCATAATTCTTCTTCTTTATCTTGTTCAAATTATCAACACTGTAAACCTGTTTAACAAATCAGATTGGAAGATTCAATTCTCTCTTTGAGATAGACTTTTTTTACAAGAAGCCCACCATGTTGGCTTGCTAAACTTGTGGTATCAAGGTACTAACCATTGTGCAATTAAGTATATCATTATTGCAAGAGCCTTATAGCTCAATTGGTTTGCACTTTTTAGTATTTTCAATTGAGATATCTAGAGTTTAAATTCTTCTTACCTCGATTATTGATTTATCAAAACAAAAAAGAAGTATTCCACTATTTTTGCGTATGCAGCGGTTCATATGATTGTCATCAAGTTATGCCATTAAAACTTGATGAAATGCACGTGTTACGCAAGAAAAAACTAAACTTTAGTACCACACTTGTATATCTAGCTATCAAAAGTTTTAGTGTATATATTAAAATCATGATCTTTGGAGGTTAAGAAGAATAATCACAAATCAATACCTTGCCTTTGCCTCAATATAAAAATCCTCATGCAACTATGCAAGTGCTTTTCTAACTATAACTCTTGCAAGTACAACTGTACAAGAAGCATTGGTTTGAAGATGTTCAACTTCCACAAATTACGGCACTATCTTTTAAAAATATGTATATCGGTGTATGTGTATTTGCAATACATGGCGCAAATTTAAAGTTAGACTCTGTTTGGTTGGAGTGAAAATAGGAAGGATGGAAAAGGAAGAATGGAAAACAAGGAAGAAAATGATGTTTTTCCTTATTTGGTTCAAGAGAGAAAACACAAAAGATGAAAAATATTGGGGACAAAAATCCACTCGGGCTCACAAATATTTATCCTCCCGATTTGGGAGGAAAAGTGAGAAGAAAATAGAGAAAAGTGGGGATTAGCACTTGAATTACATATTTACCTCATTGATGTGTTATATGTAAGTTTTTTCTCTTTTTTATTTTATTATGGGAACTTACGTGCTTGTGACTTGTGAGTCAGGTCCTTGACTCCTTGTCTTTTCTTCCATTTTGTTCCTTTTTTTTTTTTAATTCTTTTCATTTGTGTTCGTAAAACACCCTTTCTTTTTTCAATTGTTTTGGTTTTTATTTTTTGAAAATTTTTTTTTGGGTTCTTGAACTTCTTATCCTCTTTTTATTTTATTTTTTTAATGAAGAAATCATTCATACATATTTTTTTAATAAAAATATAATGTATTATTTTTGTTTTACCTAAATTGGATATAATGGTAATTTTATACAAACTTTATTTTCTATCCTCTCACTTTTTTTCTCAATCAAACAAAAGAGTTTTCCATCCCTCCATTTTTCTACCCTCCCAACCAAACACATAAAAGAGAAAACTAAATCTTTTCTATCTTTCCATTTTTCTATCATCTCTCAATTTTCTATTCTCCTACGTTTCCATTCCTCTAGCCAAACGGACCCTTAAGGTCATTCATAATTTTGTTGTGGTTGTTGCTAAGGTAATTAAATGAGCTGAAGTCTTCATTGCTAAGGTACGACTGGTATTTGTCCTTCCAATAGATAGATCAATATATAACATTGATGTTTCGTGCCGGTTCAAATACCAACCATATCAGATTCATTTTGGCTGTATTGAAGAATATATATATATCAAATTTCTGCTAGTAAATGCATACCGGCCAAAATTAGACAAACACTTTCCTTCGTATTTTTCTTATCTTGATATGAAATTTGTCCCCCATTATCAGGATCTAATCCCTTTCTCCCATCTTCTTCTTTTTCTTTGTTTGTTCTATACTTTTTCAAATTTCCAACTCTACATGTGTCTTCTGCATTGCACTGTTGCATGTTCTCCATCTCTCTCTCACTATCTCTTTAATGTTTTCTTTTCCTTTCTTTTATTATTTTCTTAGAGGACACGTCAAAGATTCAAAAATAGCTAAAATGCATTTTAGCAGCAGAAACACTAAAATATCCACTACTTTAAGAGTGCCACAAATCAAATTCTTTTCCTTTCGCTCGTTATTGTCGCTGGATGGTAAACACTATATATATATATATATATATATGCAAGAGAGATTTCATATAATATATGTCACATAAATCGAGAAAGCTTAGGGAATTATTGTTAGTTGCACTGTGGCACATAAATCGAGAAAGTTTGAGCAATCATGCATGGACCACTCAATATGGATGAATGGATAGACTATCATTTCATATCCATTATCTTGAGGCCCAATCAGTTTTTTTAGTATCACTTTCCTAGTGATAGGTTATCATGATTAATAATTGAAAATTTTCATTTTATGTCGAATTGTTAGGCTAGACATTGGTAAAGTATAGAATCTGTTTGGACAAGGGATGATTAATTCCTACTCTAGGACAAGAGTGCTCAATCCATAGCATTAGCAGTTTCACGTGGAGTCTAGGGTGGTCATAATCACCTAACTTGGAAAAAAAATAATTATTATATATAAATTTTAAATTTTTTTGTTTCTGTTTTTTTATCCTTAAAAAATATTTGGGATCATCCTAAATATTTTTAGGCTTAACATAATTACACTTTGGACGAAATTTGGCAACAAACTTGGTTATAAACTAAGGTTACAACTCCACTCAATATTTTTTTTATTATTATATGTGAATTTTAACAAATCTATAGTTGGATTACATTTTTTTTCTCATATCATTCATACTTGTAAAATTTCAAAATCAAATATCAATAACTATGTCATCAATTAAATCTTTAAATTTCAAGTTTTTGTTGTCTAAAATTATACATGAAAAATAAGTTTATGGATCAAATAGTAAATAACTTTCGATTGACATGACTTTTGACTTGTATTTTAAGAACATAAAAAACATGTAATTCAACATTTAGATTTTCATAATATGTAGTAATGTTAATTTGTTTAGTGAGAGTTGTCGACTTAGACAACAATTTAGTATGTAGCTAAACTTTTTCTTAAACTTTGATCCCCTTAACAATATATTAGGTTATTATAAACAATCAGTTTCTCCAAAAAAAAAAAAAAAAAAAAGGTCTTTACAAACAAAAGAAAAAGCCCAAGAAATTTTTTTTTTAAACTAAAATTTTGAAAAAGATGTAAGTTAAAGCATTAATAATAAGACTATCATGCAAATATTTCAAAATAAGAAAATTCGAAAAGGAAATTGTAAGACTTTATGTATGTGTGTGTGTGTGTGTGTGTGTGTGTGTGTGTCAATATTTGAAGTTCTATTTTTATTAAATTTTATATAATTTAAGTTTTTTAATGACAACCTTAGAAAATATTCGTGGAGCATGATTTTTCTCCAATGAGTGCGAGCTCTTAACTAATAAATTAATGTAAGGACCAATTTTGACTTGAACCTAGAACAGGAATGGACCCAGGCCCAAAGAGCCCAAACAATAAATTTGTAGAGAGTGGGAGAAAAGCTAGTCTGAATCTAGGGTATAGATATTGGTAGATAGTGTTAAATGGAAAGAGTTACACATGCACACATGCAAAAAGCATCCTCGGACATGGTCTAACAGTATGATCGATAGTGAAGAATTCTTCCGTTTTACTGTTGTATTTCTTCAACCTTTTACTCTCTTTTCTTTTCTATGTTTTTTTCTCCGTCCCCCTTCTTTGAATCCTTTTTCGTGTTATATACTATGGTTTTTGCACCATTTTCTCCATCCACGTGCGAGTCAAGTGTTGGGAGTTTCCTAATTCCCTATCGCCCCTCCTTGAACCTTCTACTCTTAGCTGTAAGGCTGCTTGTTTACTGTTCAGGCATCACCTCCATATTAATGCGGCCCGAGAATTAGCTGGGCAGCATTTAATGCGGGGGTAGTAGTACTTTTAAATATTTGTTATCCCTCATCCACATCCCTGATATTAGCTAAAGGCTCAGCTTCTACCCACTTAATGAAATAATCAGTGCAAATAAGGAGGAATTTTTTATTTCCCACTGCCTTGGGAAAAGGTCCCACAATATCCAGGCCCCATTGAGCAAAGGGCCACGGACTAGAAAGAGGGTTGAGAACCCCTCCAGTCTAGTGACTATTAGGTGCAAACCTTTGACATTGATCGCATTTCTTGACATACTCCTGCGCCTCTTTTTGCATGTTTGGTTACCAATATCCTTGGGTAAGAGATCTGTGCGACAGGGATCTTCCTCCCATATGACTTCCACAAACCCCTTCGTGCAGCTCCTCCAAAAGTGATTCTGACGCTTCAGGGTGCACACAAAGCAAGTGAGAACTAGAGAAAGAGCATTTGTATAGTTTTCTATCCTTGGAGAGCCAGAACCGAGGAGATTTCCTTCGCACTTTATCAGCTTCAGACTTTTCCTCAGGTAGTACGTCCTTTTCTAGGAACAATGATATAGAATCCATCCAGCTCGGACCCAGTTTGATTTGGTGGATCCGAGGAGCACCATGATGTACTGAAGTATGCATATATAGGTCTTCTACCAATACTACTCGAGGAAAATCCTGCGCCGAGGACGTGGCAAGGGTGGCCAACGAATCCGCATGTGTGTTTCCACTTCTAGGAACATGAGACAAGTCAAAAACCTCAAACTTTTCTTGTGTACTCCTGACTTGACATAAGTATTCCTGCATTCTTGAATCACGCGCCTCTAGATCACCCTTTACTTATCCCACCACCAGTTTTGAATCTGAGAAAACCTTCACTGCCTTTCCTCCCATTTTCTATACCATCACCATCCCCATCAGCAAAGCCTCGTACTCGGCTTCATTATTTGTAACCGAGAAATTCAACCTTAAGGATTTCTCGATAGTAATCTTTTCAGGTGACACCAGAACTAGCCCTACTCCTGATCCTCGCTGATTAGTTGCTCTGTCAACATAAAATTCCCAAGGCGGTAGGCCTTGAACAGAGGCCACGCCGACTAACCTTTCACCCAGTTTTTCATTTCCCCTTTCCATCTCTTCAGGACACTTAGCAAATTCAGCCACCAGATCAGCGAGCACCTGCCCCTTTATAGAAGTACGAGGCATATACTTTATATCGAAAACCCCTAAGATTGTACCCCACTTGGCTATTCTTCACGTATAATCAGCGCTCCTAAGCACTAACTTGAGTGGGAGTTGAGTTAGTACGATCACAGTATGCACTTGGAAGTAATGGGGAAGCTTTCTTGTGGCATGGACCACAGCCAATATTGCCTTTTCTAGTGGCAAATAGCGCACCTCGGTTTCATTAAGTGACTTGCTCACATAATAAACTGACCGTTGTATACCACTATCCACCCGTATGAGCACAAGGCTTATGGCATATAGAGCAACGGCGATGTAGGCAAAAAGAACTTCATCCACCACTAGGCTAGACATTATAGGCAGATGGGATAGATAACGTTTAAGCTCTTGGAATGCTATGACACACTCCTCGGACCATTGAAACTCTTTCCATTTATGTAATAGAAGGAAGAAAGGTCTACATCTTTCTGCTGACCTGGATATAAACCGATTCAATGTAGCCATCATTCCAGTAAGCTTCTGCACCTCCTTTGGATTCCGAGGTGGTTGCAAGCTATTAATTGCTCTAATCTGGTCTGGATTTATCTCAATTCCCCTATGAGTCACCATGTACCCCAAGAACTTCCTTGACCCCACTCCAAAAGAGCATTTAGACGCATTCAAACGCAGCTTGTGTCTCCTCAGGATTTTAAAAATATTCGAAAGATCTGCTAGGTGTTCGGACACCAATTTGCTCTTTACAACCATGTCATCAATATAGACCTCAACATTTTTACCTAACTGTGGTTCAAACATTTTAGTCATCATCCGTTGATAAGTTGACCCTGCGTTTTTCAAGCTAAAAGGCATTACTTTATAATGGCAGTTCCCCACAATAGTGACGAAGGCTGTTTTTTCCTGATCATCTGTTGCCAAAGGTATCTGATGATATCCTTGAAAGGCGTCCAAAAAACTCATTCGAGGGTGGCCTACTGTTGCATCTACTAACTGGTCTATCCTAGGCATAGGGAATGAGTATTTAGGACAAGCCCTGTTGAGATCTGTAAAGTCCACACAAACAAGCCATTTTCCTGTC
Organism: Quercus wislizeni; assembly: GCA_023055345.1. NCBI lineage: Eukaryota > Viridiplantae > Streptophyta > Magnoliopsida > Fagales > Fagaceae > Quercus > Quercus wislizeni. The sequence goes on along the minus strand of JALGQJ010000017.1, from coordinate 3,403,523 downwards.
TTCTTCTTGACCACCACGGTATTTGCCAACCATTGAGGGTAGAATACCTCCTTAATAGCCCCTGCCTATTTAAGTTTAATTATTTCACTCTTGATTGCCTCTATGTGTTCATTAGAAGGGCGTCGAAGTGGCTGCTTTTTTGGAGTGACTGAGGGGTCTACATTCAAATGATGATAAATGAATTTCGGATATAAACCAGGGGCTTCGTAGGCATCCCATGCGAACACATCTCCAATGATCACCTTATCCAGGTCTTCACATTTCACCTTGTCGGCTGGCCCACAGAGCAGTGACGACGAGATTTCTAACTGCTATAAATCATTTTCTTTAATGGCCGAGATGCCAGTCTCTAGTTTGTGTTGAATTGCCGCAATTAAACATTGCCTAGCCATAGATTGGCTTCCCACTATCTCCAGCACTTGACCTCCAGAAGGGTATTTTACCTTCTAATGAAGGGTGGATGAAACAACACCCAAGGAATGCAGCCAAGGCCTGCCCATAATGGCTATATACGAGAAAAAAGCATCTACCACGATAAAATCTACCTCGACCACGTCTGACCCAGTTTGCATAGGCAATCTAATCTGTTCCTTAGGGACAACCATCTTACTCTCGAAACTCACCAAAGGTGAGCTATAGGTCGTCAAATTTTCAGGCTTTAAACCCAGACCCTTAAAGAGATCAAGATACATAATTTCCGCTGCAATTCCCTGGTCAACCATGACTCTCCTTACATCGTATCCACCAATTCTAAGGGTAACCACCAGAGCGTCATCATGTGGCTGTATGGTTCCCTGTTTGTCCGCATCCGAAAAGCTTAGCACTAGAGGAACGTTTGTCTTGATCCTCTTCGGCACTGAATTAGGTTCATCATCGGAATAATAGGATACCGACATTATCTTGGAAGGGCAGGATCCAGTCCTCCTAGGGGCAGCAAATATGACATTTCTGGTACCGAGAGGAGGCTTCAATGCAGCATTTCCCTAAAACGCCGAACCAGTCTGGCCTCCTCGGCCACTGGAATGATGCAATAGATGTTTTAACCTCCCTTCTTGGACCAACTGCTCCAAATGATCCCACAAATTCCTGCAGTCTTCAGTGGTATGACCATGATCTTGATGATAATGGCAGTACAGGTTTTGGTTATGATTGGTTGGATCTCCTGCCATCTTATTCGGCCATTTAAAGAATGGTTCATTCCTTACTTTCTCTAAGATTTTCTGTACTGGCTCCCGAAACACAACGTTGACCGCCTGGGAGTTGGCAGATGCAGATTGTCCTGAAAAGTCTCTCCGAGGTCGGTTGTTCTGCGACCGATCCGACCTGGAATCCCTTCTCTCCTGAGGGATCACCTTCGCTTTCCCCTTTCCCTGCAACTGATCCTCCTCAATCCTCTTGTACTTATCAATCCTATTCGTCAACGAGCGTACATTGGTGACAGGTTTACTAGTGGGTGACTTTCTCAAATCATGCTCGGCCGGTAATCCAGCCTTAAATGTACTAATAGCCATATCGTCGTAGCTTCCATCTATCTCATTGAACATTTCACAGTACCTATCTGAGTAAGCCTTTAAAGTCTCTCCCTCTCACATAGACATAGATAGCAAAGATCCTAAAGGTAATGAAACCCTGCTACATGTGATAAAGCGAGCGCCAAAGGACTGGGTAAGTTTCTTGAAAGAGTCAATAGAATTTGCCTTCAGGCCATTAAACAATCTCATCACCATTGGACCTAAGCTGGATGGAAAAATCTTACACATTAGGGCCTCATCCTTGGAATGGACAGCCATTTTTTTATTAAAATGGCTAACATGCTCCACCGGATCTGTCCGACCATTATAAAGAGAGAAGGTCGGCTGATTAAATCGCCGAGGAAGGCTTGCACCCTCAATCCGACGCGTGAAAGGCGATTTAGCGACCTGGTTTAATGCTTCATTCATGGCCTTATTTCCAAGGCCCTTGTGCAATGTACTTTTGCTCTTACGCCTATAGCTACTATATTCCTCATCGTCAAAGAAGGCTTCACTGGGCGAAGTTCTGGATCGTTGCTTGTACGTGACATCCTCTGTATCCCCAGATTCAAATGATGATCGCCTTCGCCGTGCACAGCGTAACTTCTTCTTCAACTCGTCAATTTCACGTTGCATGTCTTTCTCATTCTCTACATGGGACACTTGACTTTTCCCACGCGACTGACTCCTATTAGTGTGCATGGTTTGTCCGCTTCTCTCACGATCTCCCCTTTGTTAAGGGTTTACCTCCGATTGGCTATGTTGTGAACCTCCTGATTCCGCCTGGTGCGGATTATCATTACCCTGATGTGGCCCGATCGTCAGTTGATGCGAACCTGACTCTTCCATTTTGTGCACTAAGCCAAAATCTCTTTCTGATCAGATCAAGCCTTTCCCACAGGCGGCGCCAATTGTAAGGACCAATTTTGACTTGAACCCAGAACAGGAATGGACCCAGGCCCAAAGAGCCCGAACAATAAATTTGTAGAGAGTGAGAGAAAAAGTTAGTCTGAATCTAGGGTATAGATATTGGTAGATAGTGTTAAATGGAAAGAGTTACACATGCACACATGCAAAAAGCATCCTCGGACACGGTCTAACAGTATGATCGATAGTGAAGAATTCTTCCGTTTTACTGTTGTATTTCTTCAACCTTTTGCTCTCTTTTCTTTTCTGTGTTTTTTCTTCCGTCCCCCTTCTTTGAATCCTTTTTTGTGTTATATACTATGGTTTTTGCACCATTTTCTCCATCCACGTGCGAGTCAGGTGTTGGGATTTTCCCTGTTCCCTATCGCCCCTCCTTGAACCTTCTACTCTTAGCTGTAAGGCTGCTTGTTTACTGTTCAGGCATCACCTCCACATTAATGCGGCCAGAGAGTTAGCTGGGCAGCATTTAATGCGAGGGTAGTAGTACTTTCAGATATTTGTTATCCCTCATCCTTATCCTTTATCTAATATTTTTCCATCCCCTTGTCGCAAAGTTCCTCTAATGTGCTACATTAAGGGATTGAGAAAGCCCCTGGCCACCTCGGACAGATGTTCCGAGATGGCTATTATCCTCGGACATGGTCAAGTCCTTTGTAAATATTCTTTACCTCTTCCTAGAATAAAGTTTTCATTTCTTCCTTTGCTGATTGTCCTCGGATATGCTCTTATCTTGGGACTGGGTATTGGGCTATAGGCCCAGCCCTTTCCCATGCGAACAGTACCTATGGGATCAATTGGCCCCCACAATTAAGAAATACATGGATTTGATATCGATTTATAAATGAAAAAAAAGAAAAAGAAAAAGAAAAAGTATTTGTTATGCCATATTACAATTAATATTTTGCTCATTATCTTGTGAAAGACCTTAGTTATAAAAGAAAGAATAAAAAAAGAATATTTAAATGAAGTTGTAAAATAATAGAGTATTTGATACTAGGTGTATTATAAAGCATGGTGTTTTCATAAAAAATAATAATAATAATAATATAGGATGTTAAAATAGATAAAAGTAACTTTTTAAATTGTTAAAAGTAAAATTTTTTAACACATTTATATTTGACATCAATTTATAAGCTCAACTTTTAGTTTTTATGTATAGCTTTTTAAAATCTCAATTTTCCCCACATTATCTTATTTTTTTAATTTTTTCAAAAATTTTTAAAATATAAATATACTTTAACACATTTTCAGCATAATCTTTACAAAGAAGAGCCAACCAAGCTATCCCCAAACCAACATCACATAGATGACTCTCACTTGATGTGACTACGGACTCGATGTAAATATTGAATACTTCTCAATCTAATAAAGCAGCAAAGAAAGACTTAAGAGTTAAGGCATGGGAAACAAGGAAAGACTTAAGAGTTAAAAAAAAAAAAAATTATAAAAAATTAAGGTGGTGTTTAGTGAGTGTTTCCAAACAATAATTTTTAGTTTTTAAATAACATTTCATATATTTTCACGTACTTTTCATCCACATATATTTCCACAAAAATTTTTAAACAACAATTTTCAATTTTTAAACATATATACCAAATAGACTCTAAAACTTCTAATTTTTTTATTTATTAAAAAGTTACATGGGATTGCTCCTTTTTCTTTTCTTTTCTTTTTAATTGGCCCAAACATAAAGGCTGCTTTATGCATCTTTGAATTTCTTTTTCTTTTAAGGGTTTCCTCAGTCTGTACTCTCTCTCTCTCTCTCTCTCTCTCTCTCTCTCTCTTTTCCTATAACTATACTCTATAGCTAGCCAAACGCTCTTGCAGGAGCGATCGAGAAAGATAGAGAGATCCCTTTCCATTTTTATCCTAAGAAGTGAGTGTCTCTGTGATCTCTCTCTCTCTCTCTCTCTCTCTCTCTCTCTCTCTCTTGTGTAGTATTTTAGCTTGTGAATTGTTTGAAAATACAGCTGTATGTTGCTCACTTTGCATATCAGTTTTAATTTGAAGCATGCATGCATTATGTAGTCAGTTAAACCTCTCTCATGGAAGGGTTCGTTACTCTTTCCAGTAACATGTTTGATATCTGCTACAAAATCTTCTTTATAGTATGGGCACGTACTTTTATTTGATGCGTACGTAATTGTTTTAAAATAGCTAGTGTAAACACTAAAATAAAAATCTTTCACTCTCTACAGCTAGATTGCCAAAGAATTCTTCTCAAAAAAAAAAAAGATTGCCGAAGAATTGTAGTAGTTTTTAGTGCTTGAAATGAAGAAAGATCAAATTTGGTTTTATTTCTATGATTGATTGGCTTAACAAATTTGCTACAGTTGACTTGAAAAAGATAGTATAGTTGCCACCAAAATGATTTATACTTCACGTCAACTTAATTTGCCCCATTGAATTGCTATTCTTATAGTTATAGAGCTTGGTTCCGAGAATTTGTTAATTGATAATTTTAAAAAATAAAATTGATATAAAAATATAAAAATTTGTTAATTTTTTTTTTTCCATAAAAGTTTTAAAAAATATAATTTCTAAAACATTTCCTTAGCGTAACTGTTTAAATTTTCCTTTATCATATGAGTTTCATTTTATGTACAGGCAACACTGGTTTGAATTAGTTCAACATGATGAACCTCATACCACTATCATTCCTGTCAAAAATGGGTATGTATGACATTGAAATAGAAGGTGCAAACGTTAAGGTAAACATAGTCGATAATCCTGCTTTGATTGGTGCTAAGATGGATGAGTTAAGATCTTCATTACAAACTTCAGAAAGGCAAGTTGTTGGACTCGACATTAAGTTTGTCAAAACTGATGGGAATTTAAATAAAGGCAAGTTTTTGCTTCTTTGTGTTGGGAGTCATTGCTTGATGATCCAATTACCCGACCCGGAGAACATATCTTATACCCTTGGGCAGTTTCTGTCTGATGAGACTATTTGTTTTCTGGGTACCGGAATGAGCAACAAAGTTTCAGAGCTGGGCAGCTTTCATTTTTATCCACAAGGACTTGAAGTTTTCGCAGCAAGTGGGCTATCAAACGTACTTACAGCAGAAAGTAGGCAATCTGTAAATTTTAAGACAGGTGTTGAAGTAGGCTTTTTGGCTGCTAAAATTCTGAAGAAACCCAATGTTGAGAATTATGGATTAGCGGAGTTGTCAGGTGAAGTTGGACTGGATATAAAGGAACCAATTAGTGAATGTCCTGACTGGAATGCTAAGGTGTTCTCACATGAAGAGGTCAAGTATGCAGTGCATAATGCCTATACTTCTTACGTAATTGGGAATAAGCTCCTTGATATGCTCTAAGCCTCTAAGGCCATCTTGTCTATGGGTTTGACTGCTTTAATTCTGTGTTGTTATATATGCTATATATGCTAATGTTGCATGTGATTTGTGTAATTCGAACTACTTTGATGAAATTTCTGGTTGTGTTTGGTTTGTACTAAATCATAAATAATAATTTATTCTGCTTCAATTTTCTCATCGAAAAATGTCTCAAAATTTCTGAGTTAATAATTATTTGTCTTGGGATTTTTCCAAAATTATGGAACAATAAAAATCCAACTTAATTGAAATTTTTAGTGAGTGCATCGAATCATCATTGATAATCATTTTGACAACTTGAAATTTCAACTTTTGTAAACTAGTTTAGCACAGTCTAAAAATTAACCCTACCTTTTTTAGAGAATCGAATGACCCTTTCATATTATAAATAATTTTGTAACAAGGATGCAATAGAAATTATATTAATATGGTTGCAACTTGCAAGAACTTGAATTTTTTTTTTTTTTTTGGTTGCTAAAATAAAACTTTAATGGCATACAATTTAATTAGTTTGGGCAAGGAATCAAAATAGATGGTAATGCTTTAAAAATATATCTTATGTAACATAATTACAATCCTTTTATACCTGTTAAATACTAAATTTTACTTGGAAACCATATTAATGCGCCTTACATATGGTAAATAAATATTCTAAAGTTCAGATTATCCATTCTTATAATTAGTGTGCAATCAATTGTAGGGATGGCAATGGAGCATGACGGGGACAACTTTCTCACCCCATCTCCGCCCCTTGGGGCCTTGCGAAGTCTCGCCCCACCCTGTAAAACTCTATTTTTTGTTAATTTGCTCTACAACTAGTACAATTTTTTTAATGAAGCTTATTTTATTAATAAAAATATACTTGAAATTACAACTAAATTTATCCCATCAAATCAAATCAATTTTTTTTTTAAATAGAATAATATATCCAAACGTTTAATAAAACAATCACCCAAAAAAAAAAATCTTATAGTATAACACATAACAAAATAAAAGCAGATAACCACATTGAGTAGAATAAAATAAGTTAATGTTGATATGTTTGTTTAAATAGTAAAGCTTTAGGGTGTGAAAAATTTACAATTATAACCCTTAGTAACACGGGACAGTGCGGGGACGGGGAGGGCCGGGGCAGGGTGGGTTTAAAAAGTCTAAACCCATTCCCGTTCCGCCCTGTGGTGCAGGGCTAAAATCTTGCACCATTCCCGCCCCACCACTTTTGCAAAGACGGGGAAAACCCGTGCGGGGCGAAGCGGGTTAAGCTGGGCGGGCCAAAATTGACATCCCTAATCAATTGCACAAGGCATGCACTTGTTGTGATAGACACATTTATAAATGCCAAGGTTCAAGATGAACTATTCCTAAGAAATTTTGATTTTTTTAAAAAAAAAAAAATAGTTACACTATACTGTTAACTCTTATATCTCGAACCTTTTTCTCCTAAGCAAGGCCGGTTGAACTATGAAATCAACTTATGCAATCACTTAAGGCCTCCAAATAAAATAAGGTCCCACTTGTATAAATTTTTTTTTTAATTAAGAAAAAAATATAAATACTTTTCTTGATCAATAAAATGCATTAAAAAGACCCCATTGTATCCTAAACTACACTACCCATAGCATATTATCACCATAGCATATCACAACCACATGGTCACACAATATCACTAACGACACTAACCTACGGTACCCACCCACAGCTCAAATGAGTTTGAGCATTTAAACTTTAAAGTATCAAGATTTTTTGAGTTTTAAGTTTTATTAGCAAAACATTCTTAAACCCACCCACTGTACAAACAGTACTCAAATCCCAAAAAATCTTGAAATTTTAAATCCTAAAACCCAAAAAACATAAAACCCAAAAAATCTTTAGTGATATTAACTTATTATACCATGTAATTAACTAATTTTTATTTGTGTTTATAGGTTTAGAATTTAAAGAATAAAGTTTCACTGCGTTAGAAAAGTTGCAATGACCAGATTCTATTATTGTATACTTCAAATTTTATTTTTACTTAGATTATAATTTTTAACTATAAATTTTGTTTTATTTATTTATAAATATTTACTCATTATAAATGTCTACTAGAAAATATTTATCTCTGGATATTATAAACTTCAAAAAATGAAGTGTTACAGAAACTTATATACAAAAACTTAATTAGTAATTTTGCATCTCAAAAAGAAAGAAAAATAGATTTTAAATAAAAAATCAATAAATATTATTTAATTAATATTTAAATAAAAAATGCTCTACTTAAAATTTTCACCTAAGACCCCAAAAATTGTTGAGGGGCGTCCCTGCCCTAAGCATTTTGTGCATAGAGAGCTATAAATAGCCTGTTTAAAATCTCTTTCAACAATGAATTTTTCATTATATTGATGTAGCCTTATAGAGTAGATCTAGATGACATTGATCCATCAAATATTGGATTGGTGATTTACCAGATTTGTATGTTACCTATAGAATAAAGACTAATAGGGTAAGGCTTGAATATAATGCAATAAGCCTTCAATTGGGTTTATAAATCCATAATTCTTCTTCTTTATCTCAATCAAATTATCAATACTGTAGAGCATGTTTAACAAATCACATTGGAATATAACCTCACATCTCGAATCCTTTTCCCTATACCTCTAAACACTTTACGCATGAAGAGGTGTAAATAGCCAGTTTAACGTCTCTTTCAACTATAAAAATTTCATTATATTGATGTAGCCTTATAGAGTGGATCTTTAGCATTGCACTGTTGTATGTTCTCCATCTTTCTCTCATTGTATCTTTAATGTTTTCTTTTCCTTTTTTTCATTATTTTCTTAGAGGATTCACGTTAAAGATGCTAAAATAGCTAAAATGCATTTTAGCATTTTAGCACCTAAAACACTAAAAAATCCACTACATTTAAGGTGCCAAAAATCAAATTCTTTTGCTTTCGCACTTTATCTTTGCTGGATGGTAAACACACAAAATAAATAAAAATAAATAAATTAAATGAGAATGATTTATGTCACATAAATTGAGAAAGTTTGGGGAATTATTGTTAGTGTCACTGTGGCATATAGTGTGTATGTTACATGGACCCACTCAATATGGATGATTAGATACGCTATCATTTCATATCCATGATCTTGGTTCTTGAGGCACCAATCAGTGCTCTTAGTGTCATTTTCCTAGAGAAGGTTACAATGATTAATAAAGTAGAATTGTTTAGGCTAGACATGATTAATTCCTACTTTAGGACAGGAGTGCTCAATCCATAGCACTAGCGGCTCCACGTCGAGTCAAAGGTGGTCAGGACCACCTGCCTTGGAAAACAAAATAATTATTATATAAAAATTAAAAAAAAAATTTATCTTTAAAAGATATTTGGGTTCATTCTAATTTTTTTTAGGCTCAACATATAATTACACTTAGGAAAAAAAAAATTGGCAACAAACTTGGTTATAAATTAAGGCCACAACTTTACTCCATATTTCTTTTACTAAATGTGAATTTTGACAAAACCACAATTGAACTATATTTTCTTCTTATATCCTTCACACTTGCAAAATTTCAAGAAAATCAAATATCAATAACTATGTCATAAATCAAATCTTTAAATTTTGAGTTTTTGTTGTCTAAAATTATACATAAAAAATTAGTTTGTGGATAAAATAATAAATAACATTCGATTGACATGAAATTTGACATGTATTTTAAGAACATAAAGAACATGCAATTCAACATTTAGATTTTCAAAATATGTAACAATGTTAATTTTCTTAGTAAGAGTAACCTTAGGCTATAACTTAGTCTGTAGCCAAAATTTTCGATAAATTTTGATCCCCTTAACAATATATTAGTTCCTTACAAACAAACAGTTTCTCAAAAAAACAAAAGGTCCTTACAAACAAAAGAAAAATTCCAAGAAAATTTTTATCAAACTAAAATTTTGAAAAAGATGTAACTTGAAGTATTGATAATGAGACTATCATGCAAATATTTCAAAATAATAAAATTAGAAAATGAAATTGTAAGACTTTATGTATTTGTATGTATATATGTGTGTGTTCTTTTTTCTTTTTTGGTCAATATATGAATTTCTAATTTTATGAAATTTTGTATAATTTAAGCTTTTTAATGACCACCCTAAAAAACATTCATAGAGCATGATTTTTCTCCAATGAGTGCACGCTCTTAACTAATAAATTAATAAATACATGGGCTTGATATCTATATATAAATGGGAAAAAAAAGTATTTGTTATACAATGTTATAATTAATATTTCATTCATTATCCTGTGATAGACCTGAGCAGTAAAAGAAATAATAAAAAAAGAATAATTAAATACAGTTGTAAAATAATAAAGCCCTTGATACTACGTGTATTATAAAGTAAGGTGTTCTCATAATAATAATAATAATATAAGGTGTTAAAATAAATAAAATAACTTTTTAAGTTGTTAAAAATTAAATTTTTTTAGTACAATTTTACGTTTGACATTAATTTATAAGTTCAACATTTAACTTTTATGTTTAGTATTTTAAAACTTTATTTTTTTTCATATTTTCTTTTTTTTAATAAAATTTTCAATATACAAATATATTTAAGCACATTTACAACCAAAGAAAAAAAAAGTTTCATCGAAAACTAAATTAGCTGTCCGCAAAAGGACATCCTTGTGAATGGCTGATGGATAACTCTCACTTGGTGTGACTACGGACTTGTGGTAAAATATTGAATAGTCCTCAATTTGATAAAGCAGCAGACAAAGACTTAAGAGTTAAGACATGGGCACATGTGGAGGAGAAAAAACAGAGGTAAAAAAAAATTATAAAATATTTAAATATTTAAACCTTCTTATTTTTTTGAATTAAAAAGTTAAATGGGATTGCCACTTTTTTTTCTTTTCTTTTTAATGGTCCCAAAGATAAAGCCCATTTTATGCATCTTTCAATTTCTTTTTCTTTTAACGTTCTCTTTACTCTGCACTCTGTACATCTCCCTCTTTCTCTCTCTTTCTCGCTTTAACAAAAACTATATTCTATAGCCAGAGAAACGCTCTTGCAGGAGCGATCGAGAAAGATAGAGAGATGCCTCTCCATTTTTATCCCAAGAAGTGAGTGTCTCTGTGAATCTGTGATCTCTCTCTCTCTCTCTATTTTGTGTAGTATTTTAGCCTGTGAATTGTTTGAAAATAGAGCTGTATGTTGCTCACTTTGCATATCAGGTTTCATTTGAAGCATGCATTATTAATTTAGTCAGTCAAACGTCTCTCATGGAAGGCTTCCCAGTAACATGTTTGATATGTGCTACAAAATTTTGTTTATAGTATGGGCACGTACTTTTATTTGATATGTACGTATTGTTTTAAAATAGCTTGTGTAATAAACACTAAATTTCAATCTTTCACTCTCTACAGCTAGCTTTCCAAAGAATTGAGGTAGTTTTTAGTGCTTGAAATGAAGAAAGATCAAATTTGGTTTTAGTTCTGTGATTGGTTGGCTTATCAAATTTGTTACTGTTGACTTGAAATAGATATTATAGTTGCCACCAAAATTATTTATACTTTCATGTCAATTTTTATGAATTGTTATTCTTATTGGCTCCGGTTAACATTATTTATTAATTAATCATTTTAAGTAAGTTTTGATGAAATAAATATAAAAGAAAAATGTTAAAAAATTAGTTTTATATTTATTTTTATCTCATAAAAAATTTCTAAAAGTATAGTTCCTAAAACAGTGCCTTAGAGCGAATGTTGACTTTTCCCTTTCTTATTATGGGTTTTCTTTTTATGCACAGGCAACACTAGTTTGAATTATCAATTATGTTCAACATGATCCTGTCAAAAATGGGTATGTATGACATTGACATACACGGTGCAAAAGTTAAGGTAAGCATAGTCGACAATCGTGCTTTGGTTGATGCTAAGATAAATGAGTTAAAATCTTCATTACAAACTTCACAAAGGCATGTTGTTGGGCTCGACATTAGGTTTGTGGAAAGGGACGAAACTTATGGTGATGATGATGAACTTTTTCCAATTCCAGCTTACGATTATTTACCTGAAGGCAAGATTTTGCTTCTTTGTGTTGGGACTGATTGCTTGATGATCCAATTACCTGCCTCGATGGAGGTAACTCATACCCTCAGGCAGTTTCTGTTTGATGAGACTATTTGTTTTCTGGGTACCAAAAAATGTGCGAGAAAGTTGCAGAACTAGGCCGCCTTCATTTTAGTAAACGCACGCAACCAATTGGTACATGTCGAAGAGGAAACCGAAGCTCTCGGCGTAAAATCTCTCCGCCGCCCTCCAAGCAGTAAATAATCCACTAAAGAATGTAGTTGGGATACATGAACAGCAGAAGACCCTCCAAGCCTAATCTACCCAATGTACCTAAGCCCTCCAAGCTCCTACTCCAACGAGGTTGTGCTAAACCTATTTCTTCTTTAACTTACCGGATTCCGCTACTTGACTATAGCATCTACCAATATGAAATTGGTTCCTTCTTAACTGTTTCCCAAAGCACCAAACAGTCTTCTCATAGATATGGGTATGGTGAGAAAATGTTTTGGTAATGTGCCTCTCAAGGATTTAACAATGGAAAGGAAGAGAGTAAAGGAGTTTGAAGAGTCTCTATGTGAAGATTGTGGATGAATTAATCTTGTTTTTCTCTAGGGTTTCTCTCTCAAAAATCTCTCTAGAAGCTCTCTACATTTAATGGGTATAAGGGTCTATATATAGTAGGGTGAGAGAGGAATGTGAAAAGTCAGTTTTTCCCAAACAGAGTGGTCTAGCGACTTGACCTCGCGACTGCGCTGAGTTGCGAGTTCAAGCAGCGAGCTAACAGCCTGGCCAGCCTGGGACTTTTGTCCTATAGTGCAACAACTGGCATGACTCTTCCACTCCCCCGCATGCTCCATACGTGTGCCAACTTTGGCGGCTTCCCAGTCACGAGTCACCCGCGAGTCCAGCTGCGAGTCTCTGCATCCTTGCACAATCTTGAGTATTTCTTCACACTCTTTCACTCACTACCCTTACATGATTCTCACCTAAATACAAGGTTACTAATTGCTAAAATACAAGTAAATTTGGCACAGAATAAAACCAACAAGATGATTGATAAAATTCAACCTTACAGTATCATACCAACCAGTATGACTGGTGTTTATTGTTTAGTAGATAGATCAATACATAACATTGATGTTTTGTGTCGATTTAAATACTGGTCATGTCAGACTTATTTTAGTTGTACTGAAGAATATATCAAATTTCAGCCGAAAAATGCATACCAGCCAAAATTAGACAAACACTTTCCTTTATATTTTTCTTACCTTGATATCAAATTTACCCCCATTTTCAGGATATAATCCATTTCTCTCCTCTTCTTCTTCTTCTTCTTCTTCTTCTTTTTTTTTTTTTTTTTTTCTTTTTGGTTTCTTCTCTACTTTTTCAAATTTCCAACTATGCATGTGTCTTCAGCATTGCACTATTGCATGTCTCCATCTCTCTGTCATTGTTTCTTGGGTAAATTGCAAAGTACACCCCTAATGTTTAGCGGTGATTGGATTTTACACTGCTGACTTTTTTTTTTTTTTTTTTTTCAAATAAGCCCTAAACGACACAGTTTCAATGACATTGAAGTGATGACCTGACACATGCAAAACAATGCTGTTTCCCAAAAAAAAAAAAAAAAAAAAAAGCTGCAACTTCACCGATTCCCCACCAAACTCCTTCCCACGTGACTCTTGGAATCTCCTCTACTTTTTTTAGTTTTAATTTTACTTTCCCACTTCTCAGTGGTCCTTCCCTCTCTGCCCTTACTTTCATCATCTTCTTTTATTGTTCACAATAACATTCACACTACAGTACACTCTCACTCTTAAACAACTCTCTTCTCCTTTATTTCAACTTCTTTAACATCTACCTTCTCGCCATATCGTGCAGATCTTCTCTCTGCAAGACAAGATTTAAGCAACTCTTCGCCTCCATTGACAAGATCAAGTGCATAGGAGCAGTAAAAAAAGTCACCTCCTTATTTCGGTCCGGAACAAGCATTTCGGCCGAAAAAATACTCTTTTTTCACCTACCCAAAGCCTCACAAAAAGAAAACCCAGAAAAATCCAACCCTTTTCACTTAACCAAAACTCCAGAACAAACAAGCAACTGTAGAGCAACAACAACAATGGAGACATTGAGAATCAACAAACAAAGACAATCATAAGCAACACCAAAGGCACTTTGATACTGTTGATTGGGGCGAATTTTTTAAAGGATTGGAACTCTGAGTGTGCTTTAGGATTTTGAGATTTTCTGTTTGGTGGGGAATCAGTGAGGTTGCAGTTTTTTTTTTTTTTTTTTTTTTTGGCAAACGGCACCGTTTTGCATGTGCCAGGTCATTAATTCATTTTCATTGAAACTGTGTCGTTTTGGGGCTTATTTGGCAACAAAAAAAAAAAAAAAAAAACACGTCAGTTTCTTGACATGGCCGTTAACACTAAAAACTAACTAGAGGTAATTACGGAACCAAACGTTAGGATGTAAAATTAAAATTCTAAAACATTGGGTGTAAAATCTAATCACCCCCAAACATTAGGAGTGTACTTTGCAATTTACTCTTGTTTCTTTAATGTTTTCTTTTCCTTTCTTTTATTATTGTCTTAGAGGATTCACATCAAAGATGCTAAAATAGCTAAAATGCATTTTAGCATTTTAGCACCTAAACACTAAAACCCACTACATAAAAGGTGCCAAAAATCAAATTCTTTTGCTTTCGCACTTTATCTTTGCTGGATGGTAAACACACAAAAATAAATTAATTGAATGAGAATGATTTATGTCACATAAATTGAGAAAGCTTGGGGAATTATTGTTAGTCACTTGGCATATAGTGTGTATGTTACATGGACCACTCAATATGGATGAATAGATGGGCTATCATTTCATATCCATGATCTTGGTTCTTGAAGCACCAATCAGTGCTCTTAGTGTCATTTTCCTAGAGATAGGTTACAATGATCATATCCATGATCTTGGTTCTTGAAGAACCAATCAGCGCTCTTAATGTCATTTTCCTATAGATAGGTTACAATGATCAAATCCATGATCTTGGTTCTTGAAGCACCAATCAGTGCTCTTAGTGTCATTTTCCTAGAGATAGGTTACAATGATCATATCCATGATCTTGGTTCTTGAAGAACCAATCAGCGCTCTTAATGTCATTTTCCTATAAATAGGTTACAATGATCATATCCATGATCTTGGTTCTTGAAGCACCAATAAGTGCTCTTAATGTCATTTTCCTAGAGATAGGTTACAATGATTAATAAAGTAGAATTGATTAGGCTAGACATGGTTAATTCCTACTTTAGTACAGGAGGCATAGCACTAGCGGTTCCACGTTGAGTCAAAGGTGGTCATGACCTCTTGACTTGGAAAACAAAATAATTTTTATATATATATATATTTTTTTATCCTTAAAAAATATTTGGGTTCATTCTAATTTTTTTTAGGATCAACATAATTAAACTTAGGAAAAGAAATTGGCAACAAACTTGGTTATAAATTAAGACCACAACTTTACCCAATATTTCTTTTATTGAATGTGAATTTTGACAAATCCACAATTGAACTATATTTTCTTCTTATATTCTTCATACTTGGAAAATTTCATATCAAAAACTAGTCATAAATCAAATCTTTAAATTTCGAGTTTTTATTGTCTAAAATTATATATAAAAAATAAGTTTATGGATAAAATAATAAATAACATTCGATTGACATGAAATTTGACATGTATTTTAAGAATATAAAGAACATGCAATTCAACATTTAGATTTTCAAAATGTGTAACAATGTTAATTTGCTTAGTGAGAGTAACCTTAGGTTACAACTTAGTCAGTAACCAAACTTTTCCATTTGATCCCTTTAACAATATATTAGGTCCTTACAAACAAACAGTTTCTCAAAAAAACAAAAGGTCCTTACAAACAAAAGAAAAAGCCCAAGAAAAGTTTTAACAAACTAAAATTTTGAAAAAATGTAATTTAAAGCATTGATAATGAGAATATCATGTAAATATTTCAAAATAAGAAAATTAGAAAAGGAAATTGTAAGACTTTATGTATTTGTATGTACGTGTGTGTGTGTGTGTGTTCTTTTTTATTTTTTCTTTGTTTGGTCAATATATGAATTTCTAATTTTATGAAATTTTGTATAATTTAAGCTTTTTAATGACCACCCTAAAAAACATTCATGGAGCATGATTTTTCTCCCATGAGTGCAAGCTCATAACTAATAAATTAATAAATACATGGACTTGATATCTATATATAAATGAAAAAAAAAAGTATTTGTTTTACTATGTTATAATTAATATTTCACTCATTATCCTATGATAGACTTGAGCAATAAAAGAAATAATAAAAAAAGAATAATTAAATGAAGTTGTAAAATAATAGAGTCCTTGATAGTGTATTATAAAGTAAGGTGTTCTAATAATAATAATAATAATAATATAAGGTGCTAAAATAGATAAAGTAACTTTTTAAATTATTAAAAATTAAATTTCTTAGTACATTTTTTAACGTTTGGCATTAATTTATAAGTTCAGTTTTTAATTGTAATGTAGTATTTTAAAACTTCATTTTTTATCCATATTTTCTTACTTTTTAAAAAAAAATAATACACAAATATATTTCACCATATTTTCAACAAAAAAAAGTTTCATTGTAAAACTAAATTAGCTGTTTGCAAAAGCACATCCTTATGAATGATTGATAGATAAAGTAACTTTTTAAATTATTAAAAGTTAAATTTCTTGGTACATTCTTTAACGTTTGGCATTAATTTATAAGTTCAGTTTTTAATTGTTATGTAGTATTTTAAAACTTTATTTTTTTTTCCATATTTTCTTATTTTTTTTAAAAAAAATTTTAACACACAAATATATTTCACCATATTTTCAACAAAAAAAAGTTTCATTGTAAAAATAAATTAGCTGTTTGCAAAAGCACATCCTTGTGACTACGGACTTGAAGTATAAATATTAATAGTCCTCAATTTGATAAAGCAGCAGACAAAGACTTAAGAGTTAAGACTTAAGACATGGGCACATGTGGAGGAGAAATAAAGGGGTAAAAAAAATTAAAATATTAAACCTTCTTATTTTTTTGAATTAAAAAGTTAAAATGGGATTGCTCCTTTTTTTTCCTTTTCTTTTTAGTGGGCCCAAAGATAAAGCCTACTTTATGCATTTTTCAATTTCTTTTTCTTTTAAGGTTCTCTTTACTCTGTACATCTTCCTCTTTCTCTCTCTTCCTCGCTTTCCCTATAACTATACTCTATAGCCAGCCAAACGCTCTTGCAAGAGCGATCGAGAAAGATAGAGAGATCCCTCTCCATTTTTATTCCAAGAAGTGAGTGCCTCTGTGATCCCTCTCTATTTTGTGTAGTATTTTAGCCTGTGAATTGTTTGAAAATAGAGCTGTATGTTGCTCACTTTGCATATCAGGTTTCATTTGAAGCATGCATTATTTAGTCAGTTAAACCTCTCTCATGGAAGGCTTTCCAGTAACATGTTTGATATCTGCTAAAGAATTTTGTTTATAGTATAAGTATGGGCACGTACTTTTATTTGATATGTACGTAATTGTTTTAAAATAACTTGTGTAATAAACACTAAATTTCAATCTTCCACTCTCTACAGCTAGCTTTCCAAAGAATTGAGCTAGTTTTTAGTGCTTGAAATGAAGAAAGATCAAATTTGTTTTTAGTTCTGTGATTGGTTGGCTTATCAAATTTGTTACTGTTGACTTGAAATAGATATTATAGTTGCCATCAAAATGATTTATACTTCATGTCATTTTCTATGAACTGCTATTCTTATTGGATCTGGTTAACATATACTTTTAGAGTAATTATTATTATTATTATTATTATTATTATTATTATTATTATTTGGTTAAAAGGCCATTCATATAAAAATTAGTTTAAGAAAATTATTAATCGATCATTTTAAGAAAATTTTGATAAAAAATATATTAAAAAAATTAGTTTTATATTTCCTTTTTCAGTTCTTTAGAACTTACGTTGACTGTTCCCTTTCTTATTATGGGTTTTCTTTTTATGCACAGCAACACTAGTTTGAATTATCAATTATGTTCAACATGATCAACCTCATTCCATTATCATTCCTGTCAAAAATGGGTATGTATGACATTGAAATACACGGTGCAAAAGTTAAGGTAAGCATAGTCGACAATCATGCTTTGGTTGATGCCAAGATAAACGAGTTAAAATCTTCCTTAAAAACTTCACAAAGGCATGTTGTTGGGCTCGACATTAAGTTTATGGAAAGGACCGAAAATTTTGATGATGAAGATGAAATGTTTTTAAATACTTTAGAGTATTTACCTGAAGGCAAGATTTTGCTTCTTTGTGTTGGGACTGATTGCTTGATGATCCAATTACCTGCCTCGATGGAGGTAACTGATACCCTCAGGCAGTTTCTGTCTGATGAGAGAATCTGTTTTCTGGGTACCGAAATGCGCGAGAAAGTTGCAGAACTAGGCCGCCTTCATTTTAGTAAACACACGCAACCAATTGGTACATGTCGTGACTGGGATGCAGTGGTTGAAGAGGTCAAGTATGCAGTGCACAATCAACGTGTGAATTGTAAGACAGGTGTTGAAGTAGGCTATTTGGCTGCTAAAATTCTGAAGAAAGGCAATGTTGATAAGTATGGATTATCGAAGTTGGCAGGCGAAGTTGGAATGGACATAAAGGAACCAATTGGTGAATGTCCTAACTGGAATGCAGTAGCGTTCTCTGATGAAGAGGTCAAGTATGCAGTGCACAATGCCTATACTTCTTATGTTATTGGGAATAAGCTCTTGGATATGCTCTAAGCCTCTTAAGGCCATCTTGTTTATGGGTTTGACTGCTTTGATTCTGTGTTGTTAGTGTCCACATTAGAGCTATATATATGTATATACTAATGCTACATGTGATTTGTGTATTCGAACTACTTTAATGAAACTTCTGGTCGTGTTTGGTTTGTCATAGATCATGTATATTAATTAGTTGTCCTAGGGCCAGGGCGCCCCAGCCGGGGGTGGATAGGTGAGCATTCTCGCTCTAAGAATATCTCCAAAATTGTGGAACAACATAAATCTAGTTCAATTGAAATCTTAAATGAGTACCGAATCATCATTGATTATCATTTTTCCTTAACAAACTTGAACTTTCGACTTTTGTAAACTAGTTTAGCACACGGTAGATTGTTACTTATTTTCCTTAAAACTTATATAGTTTTTATATTACTTTTTAAACTTGTTTAACATTAAAAAAAATAAAAATAAATAAAAATAAAAATAAAAAAATCACCAAAAACTAATAAACCATACCCAAATGTAGTTACATAGTTGGGATCAAGATATTTATGCCTATAACAGTTGATGAAAGCCAAGCACTTGTTATACGTGCCAAAAGTAAACTTCAGAACCATATTTTTGTATCAAGATAGTATAGGTTCTATTAGTAAAAAAAAAAAATTTAAATACATTGCCTAAGTAATGAAGTCTCTCCATTTTCCAATAGGGAATGTTAATTTGGTCTGGATTCATTTGATCACTCAACTCTACGTAAATTAAACCAATCAAATTCACCTAGACTTGAGGCATTTAATTCCTAGCAAATTCACCTAGACTCGGCCCCCATATAAACATCCCCATGTAAACAAGAGGCGCAGTAGTTTAAATGATTTCATCATGACAAACAACCACCGTAACTCTGAAATTGAAATAGATGGTGCAAAGGTTAAAGCAATTGTAGTCAATGATTAACGTGTACCCAGTTGGAAGATTGATGAATTAAAGTCTTTGTTACAAACTTCACAAAGCCGTGTTGTAGGTCTCGACGTTAAGTCGTTAAGAGTGTCCAAGATCTAGAAAGAAAATCATTTGTGGTCAAAATGTTGGTTCTTTCTGTTGGAACTAGTTGTTTGATCATCCAATTTTGCCATATCAAATACACTCCCGATACTCTCACCAAATTTCTTGCTGCTAACACTATTTGTTTTGTGAGTACAGGAATAGAAGACGAAGTTAACTTTGTTCTACACGATCAACATAGTTTAGATTGTACAACAGGCATTAAAGTTGGTCATTTTGCTTCCAGGGTTCTGAAGAAAGCCAACATTGTGAAGTATGGATTAGCAGAGTTGGCAGGTGAGGTTGGAATGGATATTAAGGAACCAATTGATTCAATTGGTGAACGCCCTAACTGGAGTGCTAGATTTTTCTCACCAGAACAAATCAAGTATGCATACAGTGCACAATGCCTATACTACTTATGTTATTGGGAACAAGTTGGTGGAAATGCTTCAAAGTCAGTGGATTTAACAGCATTCTATGATACATAGATGTTGGTTTTAAAAATATATGTGAAGAAAATAAATTACTTATTTTGTTAGGTGTGACTATATGTATACAAGAGCCGTGTATTAGGTGTGATTTCATTTTTATAAATGTTTATTTTGATCATGAATGATGATAAATTAAGCTCTGTCACAAATTTTTGCTTTTTATCTCCTCCTCTTTTTATTTATTTATTTTTCCATCCAAAATGTGACAAAAGAGGGTTTCAAAACCTAATTTTCTCTTCATAATAAATCGGAAAATGTCACAAAATTACGAGATTCATGACTATTTGTTGGAGTTAATTAAGAGAGTTACAATCCATTGACAAGATGGATTATGCTCAGTAGATTTTTTTTTTTTTCTTTTAAGATTTAGATAATGTTAGTCGGGAACATGAATTAACTTGAGTTGTTATGATATTAAATCTCATGTGATAAAAATTCACTACAAATCAAAAACCATTAAAACAATGTAACTTTTGACTTTCCATTTTCCTTAGTTATTGAAGACTCCATTTTCCAATGGGAATATGCTAATATGGTCTAGATTCGTTTGATCACTCAGCTCTATGTAATTAAATTCCCATTAAAAATTAAAAAAAAAAAAAAAAAAAAAAAAAAAAAAAACCTTCGAATTCACCTAGATGAATTCATTCCTAGCAATAAACTAACCTTGATTTTTTGTTTTTGAATGAATGAATCCACCTTGACTTGGCCTCTCTTTTTTTTTCTTTTTTTTTTTTTTTTTTTGGGATACCAAATAAGACTTGGCCTCTATTTGGTTGAGTTAGGACAAAACAATGACCAATTCCATTAGAAACTGTGAAAAGGAATGATACAAATTTTAGTTGTGAAATAATCATCATGCCAAGGGTGTTACTTTTTATTTTAAATGATTAGTGTTTTTTTAAGAATTTTAAATGATTAGTGTTGATTACACCTTTTTTTTTCCTGAATAAATTCACCTTGACTTGTCCTCTATATTTTGATTCTAGTAAGAGCCGTATGACCAAATATAAACATTGGCAGAAGCTTTAAATCGTCCAAGCTAATATGTAGTATTAACAAAACCAAGTTTAAGCGATCACTGATAACCCAAACTTCTATGAATTCTCTATTGAACATGGATTTGACTTGGACTAGCATCAGTGTACCAAATTCTTACAGAACTTCCATCATTTCTTCACTCACCCTCCAATTCATTGGAGTGAAAGGTTTTGTGTTTCAAAAGTGTGACTAGAGTTGAAAAGTTTTTCATAGGGAAGGCAATATTCTTGGACTGAAAAATTGTTGAGCTCAAAGACCAACAGCCGGTTGAGACTTGACTCTTGAGACTTGGGAGCGCCTTTTGAATTGGGAATGGTAATTGCTTTTAAGCTTCATGGATTAGGTTTCTTCGGGATTACACAGCAAATTTTCCATGAAGAATGCGAGGTCAGCATTAATAAGCCCACCATGTTGGGTTGCTAAACTTGTGATGCCAAGGTACTGACAGCTGAACAGATCAAGTATGTCACTACTAAACTTTAATGCCATATATATATATATATATTAAACTATTGTTTAAACGCATATAGTGTTTAAAAAATAATTTTCAGTTTTTTTGAAAATATATGTGGGTGAAAAAATATATAAAAATACATGTAATGTTATTTAAAAACTGAAAATATGTGTTTAAAATGATGTCCCAAACAGCCCCCAACTTGCTTAGCTTTTATTAAGATCTTTCTCAAAAAAAAAAAAAAAACCTTTTATTAAGATAGATTGGCTTAATCAGCCAGAATTACATCATAAATCATAAAAATTTGAAGCATGAATAATCACAAATCACAACCATTCTAACATTGTAACTCTTGACTTTCCATCCCTTCAATTAATTCCCATTAAAAAAAAAAAAAAAAAACCCTTCGGATTCACCTACATGAATTAATTTCTAGCAATAAATTCACCTTGCCTGGACCTTTTCTTTTTCTGATAAATAAATTCACCTTGACTTGGCCTCTATATAAACATCCCCAGGCAATTTCTTTCTTTACTTGTAGTTTTCTTGCTAGTACAAGAAGCGTTGTTTTGAATACGGGCTACCTTTCAAAAATAGCTTTATGTGAAATTGAAATAAATGGTTCAAAAGTAGAGGTATATGTGGCCGATAATTCTGCTTTGGTTGTCGCTATGATTAATGATTTGAAGTATTCATCACGGGAGAGGCGTGTTGTTGGACTCGACTATAAAAATACACCAACAGTCAAAGTGCTGATTCTTTGTATCGGTGCTGATTGTTTGATCATCAAATTGATCTGCTTGGACTCTGTTCCTAAGACTCTCAAGCAGTTTCTGGCTGATGAGACTTATTGTTTTCTGGGTAAAGGAATGAGTAACATAGTTCAAGCACTATAATCTGATGATATGCAATGTGGGAGAGGCATTGATGTTGGCTATCTTTTTGCTAGGATTCTGAGGAAACCCAATATTGAGGGGTATGGATTAAAAGACTAGGCTGATGAAGTTGGAATGCATATAGAGGAACCAATTGGTGCATGCCCAGATTGGAATGCTATAGTGTTCTCAATGGATCAGATCAAGCATGCAGTGCACAATGCCAATACTTCCTATGTAATAGTGGACAAATTGTTACGTAAGGTGGACCCCAATTCCGATGATGATGATACATGAGTTTTGGTATTCAAACTATTTTTGAATAAGTTTATGTTTGTGTTAAACATGGGTTAAATCAAAGTGAATGTTTTTTTTTACTCTATATTGCATACCCTACATATTATTTCAGCATGTATATGAGCTTGACTGTTTTTAGCTTTTATAAGGGGAAAAACTATGGTCTCAATTGCTTGGCGATCAAATTAATATAAAGATCTAATGCAGTCTGTCATCTTATCCTTAGCATAATCTTGACCTCAACAACAATGTAGATTTCGAAATTTATTTTCTTGAGATAAATGCATATGAAGCTGAAATTCAAGATATTAAAATTCAACATAATATCTATTATATGTCCATTTGGGATTTGCTTATTTTATTGAGAATGAAAATTTTTTACTTAAAGCACTGTGAATAAAATTTAAAGTTAGCTAAAATAATAAAGTATGACCTAAAAATAGTACCAAAAAGTGCAGTAGAACCTTAGTAATAAAAATAAATTGAATAGTAAAATAAGTTGGCAAAAATAATTCATGTCAAACGCACATTGCAAATTCCACTAATAGAGCAACCGTTTATATAATCAGGCCTTTTTTTTTTTTTTTTTGGTTATATATAATCAGGCCTTTTTTTTTTTTTTTTTTGGTTATGTATTTTTTTGAAGTAATCATGTATTTGAAAAGAAATTTAACATTCCGATAGTTTACTGAGAGTTTCAAAAGCCAATGAATTATACTCGAATGATCTTTGTTTTCTTATGATACTTCCACTCCAAATATCAAAGTGTAAATAAAATCTTGGATTGAGAATTAAATCCAATCAAGAAATTTCTAGAGTTTGTGGCAGCTAGGAGAGCAGTCCTTTTTGTTCCGGAAATAAGTGGACCTGGTGATTCGGACCAGAGGTTGTCGTTAATGTCTTAACTCCATCCTTGGTCATTTGATAAAAAAAAATATTATATTCTTTATCAACTATCTTCAGAGTTGGTATTTCTCTCATACATATAAGTAAGGCAATTTGGTAACATATGCCTTGGTCTTTGAATTTAGACTTTCAGTTAAATAAAGATTAATTTTGATTTCCTAGAATTTGTCAACAAATTAGCAGAAGCTCTAATGCCAATTTATTGAGATAGTGGAAGCATAAATATCAATTTGTTGTATGTGTAACCAAATGATTGTGAGTTTATAAAAAAATAAATAAATAGAATAGAATAGAATAAGCAATCACAAACAGAGAAGATTGACGTGGCCGAAAAATTTGACTAACAAAATAAGGAGATTATAAAGGTAGCACTCTCACAAAACCCAAACTTCAAATACAGCTCTCTCACCAAAATTCACCTTCACTTGAACTCTATATACATATAACACATCCCATGCTCAGTGCTTTTCTTATTAGTTTTCTTCCACGTACAAGAAGCACTAGTGTGAATATGGACTGGTTGATCCGCAACCAATCCATTGTCTTTTCTATCAAAAATAGATATACATGAAACAGAAATACATGGTGCAAATGTTAAGTAAGTGTAGTTGATAATTCTGCTGTGGCTGTTGCTAAGATAAATGGATTGAAATCTTATTTACAAAACGTACAGAGGCATGTCGTGGGATTGGACTATACGGTTATCCCTGGCGAAACGTTGCCTCTTTGTGTTGAAACTCATTGCTTGATCATCCAATTAGAAAGCTTGGATTGTGTTCCAAACACTCTCAAGCAGTTTCTGGCTGAGGAGACTATTTCTTTTCTAGGTACAGGAATGACTTCCATTGTTCATCGTCTGCAAGAGAGAGCTATACAATGTGCCACAGGCATTGATGTTGGTGATCTTGCTGCTGTGTTAATGAAGAAACCCAACATTGAAAACTATAAATTAGCAGAGTTGGCAGGTGAGATTGGAATGGATATAAAGGAACCAATTGATGAGAAACGAGATGGTGAATGGCCACACAGGAATGCTTTATGTTTCTCAAAGGAAAAGATCAAGAATGCAATGCACGAGGTCTATACTTCTTATGTCATTGGGAACAAGCTCTTGGATATGTTCTCCTCCAAGGCTTTGCTTTCAAGCCTAGGCATTATTTAAACCTCTAAGGCCATCTTGCCAATTAGTTTGACAGTTTTATATATTACATGGGGTTTTGGACTTACAGAGTTATTTTGAATTAGTTTCTGCTTGCGTTAAGTTGTTGATACATCAAATAAAGAATCTTTTGCTTCATTTTTCTCTATCATTGATGTTATATGTTGACCGTAGATACAACACAATTAATTTGACATGATATGGGCAACATGATTTTGAATAAGTTTTTTCATGTGTTAAGCTTTGGTTTCTTCAAATTAATGTATGTGTTTTATTGACTATATATGCAACACATTTGGCCCAAGAATTATACTTTTACCTACCACATTTAGCAGTTAAATACAATATATACCATGATTTTTGCAAAATTTGCTGATATTTACCTGCTCATTAATTGATAGTGTATATTTTGTTGCTTTTTTGCATACCAAACATAGATTCAGAAGCTGTTAATATCTCATAACACAGTTTTATGAGTCATCCTCTCATCCTCTCATAACACATGTAGATCATGTCAGTGCTGCATCTAGGACTAAGCCTAAGTGGGATTACAAAAAGGCCACACTCCCTTTATAAAAAGGTTTCACCATCATTATAAAAAGTCCCAAAAATTTTATGAAAACAATTGGTAAAAAGAAAAAAAAGATATGTACACTATTTTTCCCACCTCCAAAAAGGTTTTCAAAATATTATATCAATAAAAACCCTAAATTGTTTAGCACAATAAAGAAAAACAATTATTAAATGTGTCTAATCATAAGTAATGAATAATTTTCCCTTTGAAATTTCAATTTTTGTACACCAATATCCTACTTGGTAAATTGTCAACATGAATCACCTATAATCTCTTATATGGGCACTTACTAAACAATCTCTCTCTCTCTCTCTCTCTCTCTCTCTCTCTAAAATAAAAATTGAAAATTGGATTATAACTTTACTTATCCATGTATTGTCTTATCCAAGATAAAGTAGACCTCATTTTTAAAAAATAAATATTTTTTTTGGGTTAAATTTTATACTTGAACCGTGATTTTGACTCTCTATATAAAATTAACCTTGATTAGTTTTAATTCATTAAGTTATGTGTTTAATTCATCAAAATAATATTTGTTTAGTTAGTATTAAATAAAAATTTTTAATTAATATTTAAATGTAAAATATTTCATTTAGTAAATTTATTGTTTTAAGTATCAAATTATACCTAATCGATTTAAATCTCATATATGTGGATCTTGCACCTATGAAATACACACGTGTTGATAGCTCTTTTAAGACGGTCATGTAAGATATTTTACTTGTAAAAACTAAAAGTAAACAGAAAAGGCCAAAAACCAACAAAAATGACAACGATAAAAAAAGACAATATAGGAAGATTAAGTGGCAAAAAGACATATATAAGGATTATTTTAAAAGCCCTTGCGCATGCAGAAAGTGCCACAGTTCATCATTCTATCTAAAAGAAGCGACTGCATCTTTACACTAAAAGTTTTGTGACCAAGGAGTTTCTTGATCTCCATTGCTGATGAACTGAAGAACTTTGCAGCCAACAACTTCTTCAAGTTGCTGGAGTTAGTCACATACTAGGATCTGTGCATCATTGGTTAGTCATGTACTAAGATTCGTGCATTGAACGGAAAGAGATTGCCGCTACAATATAAGTCCCATTAGGTATTGGGTTAAGGGTTCAACTGTAGGTTGGTATTTCGGAATAGGCCAAAGGGTTTGGTAAAATTCCTTATACTTATAACTGCTTGTAATTGATAATAGTGGATTCTTGAGAGTGGTGACCTTAAAATTACCCAGTGAGGTTTTGCCTCAGTAGTTTTCCTCATTCATAAACAAATCACTTGTATCAAATTTATTTTCCACTGCATTTAAATAATTTGGTAATTTGTTTGTGCTATCACGCTATTGCATGTAATTTGATCTAATTAATTAACTTCGGTAATTAATTAATTTGCAAGGGTTCAATTTATTTTAACCCAACAAAGATAAAGCAAGTGTAATCAATGATTATCATGTGGTTAGTTGGGAGATTTTTTTTTTTTTTTTTAGAATACTAAATATTTTTAACACACACACATATGGGGAGAGGAAAGAAGATCTTAAAAAACTTATAGCGGTGTATATCAAAAATGTCATAACTCTTGAATACACAGCATAGACTTTAAACCTCTTTAACTCACACTCATTTTATAATATGGAATTAACCTACTGTTTTTTTCTTTTGAGAATACTAAATATTTTTAACACATACATGCGTGGAGAGGGTAGAAGGTCTTATAAAAACTTACGATGGTATATATCTAAAATGGTTTAACTCTTAAATACACAACACAGGCTTTGAACCACTTTAACTCACACTCTTTTTTAATGAATTAAAGTCTTTGTTACAAAATTCACGAAGACATGTTGTAGGTCTCAACGTTAAGAGTGTGTATAACATAACCAACAAATCATAATAACCTAAAATGGATTGAATGGACCAATCAGTGCTCTTAGTGTCACTTTCCTAGTGATAGGTTACCATAATTATTAATTGAAAATTTTCATTTGAAGTAGAATTGTTAGGCTAGACATAGGTAAAGTATAGAATCTTTTTGGACATGGGATGGTTAATTCCTACTTTAGGACAGAAGTGCTCAATCATAGCACTAGTGGCTTCATGTTTGAGTCTAAGGTCGTCATGACCACCCTGACTTGGACAACAAAATAATTATAATATATAAATTTTAAATTTTTTTTTTTATCCTTTAAAAATATTTGGGATCTCCCTAAATTTTTTTAGGCTCAACGTAATTACACTTTGGACAAAATTTGGTAACAAACTTAGTTGTAAACTACAACTATAACTCCACTTAATTTTTTTTTTTTTTAATTGAATGTAAATTTTGACAAATCTACCATTGGATTACATTTTTTTTCTTATATTCTTCATACTTGCAAAAATTTCAAGAAAATCAAATATTAATAGCTATGTCATCAATCAAATCTTTAAATTTCAAGTTTTCGTAGTCTAAAATTATTTATAAAAAATAAGTTTATGGATCAAATAGTAAATAACATCTGTTGGCATGTATTTTAAAAATATAAAGAACATACAATTTAACATTTAAATTTTCAAAATATGTAATAATGTTAATTTGTTTAGTGAGAGTTGTTAGACTACAAATTAGTATGTAGCAAAAATTTTCTATAAACTTTGATCCCCTTAATAATATATTAGCTCCTTACAAACAAACAGTTTCTCCACACACATGCACACAAAAAAAGGGTCCTTACAAACAAAAGAAAAGGCCCAATAAATTTTTTATCAAACTAAAATTTTGAAAAAATGTAACTTGAAGCACTGATAATAAGACTATTATGTAAATATTTAAAAATAAGAAAATTCGAAAAGGAAATTGTAAGATTTTATGTATTTGTGTGTATGTGTATGTGTGTTCTTTATTTTTTAAGAAGCTTTTTTGGGTAATATATGAAGTTCTATTTTTATTAAATTTTATATAATTTAAGTTTTTTAATGTCTACTCTAGAAAACATTCGTGGATTAAGATTTTTCTCCAATGAGTGCAAGCTTTTAACTAATAAATTAATAAATACATGGACTTGGTATCGATTATAAATGCAAAAAAAAAAAAAAAAAAAAGTATTTGGTATACTATATTATAATTAATATTTCACTCAGTATCCTATGAGAGACCTCAGCAGTAAAAGAAAGAATTAAAAAAGAATATTTAGTATAAGTTGTAAAATAATAAAGTACTTGATACTACGTGTATTATAAAGTAAAGTGCTCTCATGAAAAAATAATCATAATATAGGATGTTAAAGTAGATAAAAACAACTTTTTAAATTGTTAAAAGTTAAATTTTTTAGTAAATTTACATATGACATCCGTTTATAAATTCAGCTTTTAACTTGTATATACAGTATTTTAAAACATTACTTTTTTTCTCATTTTCTTATCTTTTTCTTTTTCAAATTTTTTCAATACACAAACATACTTAAGACATTTAGTGTTGGTTTGGATATTGATTAAAACGTCATGCGTGTGCTTTTTTGGCTTTTTTTTTTTTTTTTCAACGCCTCTTTGTATTGTTCATAGAACATGAACAGTATATGTAAATGCACAATATTTTCATTAATGAACCATAACTAAAAATATTTTTTTTTTCAATTTTTTATTTTTAATTTTCAATAAAATAAATAATAATTTTTAATTTTCAACAAAATAAATAGTATCTAAACGTACCCTTACAAAAAAAAAAAGTTTTAACAAAAAGATAAATGAGCTGTATGCAGATGAACATCCTTGTGAATGATTGATGGATGACTCTCACCTGGTGTGACTACGGACATGAAGTAAATATTGAATGGTCTTCAATTTGATAAAGCGGCAGACAAAGACTTAAGTTTTTTTTTTTTATTGGGTTGAAAGGCCATTCATATAAAAACCAACAAAAGAAGATTACAGAGTTACAGCTGCCATAGCAGCAAGTCTAGCATAATACAAGTCATTATTATCTTTAGCAACTAAAGTCTCCAGATCAGCAGTAAAAAGAAACTGAAAAACAGCAAAGTCTTCCATCATAGAGCTGCCCTATGACTTAAGAGTTAAGGCATAGGCACATGTGGAGGAGAAAAAACAGAGGTAAAAAAAATTATAAAATATTAAAATATTAAACCTTCTTATTTTTTTGAATTAAAAAGTTAAATGGGATTGCTCCTTTTTTTTTTTCTTTTCTTTTTAATGGGCCCAAAGATAAAGCCCACTTTATGCATCTTTCAATTTCTTTTTCTTTTAACGTTCTCTTTACTCTGAAATCTGTATATCTCCCTCTTTCTCTCTCTTTCTCGCTTTCCCTATAACTATACTCTATAGCCAGCCAAACGCTCTTGCAGGAGCGATCGAGAAAGATAGAGAGATCCCTCTCCATTTTTATCCCAAGAAGTGAGTGTCTCTGTGATCTCTCTCTCTATTTTGTGTAGTATTTTAGCTTGTGAATTGTCTGAAAATAGAGCTGTATGTTGCTCACTTTGCATATCAGGTTTCATTTGAAGCATGCATTATTAATTTAGTCAGTCAAACCTCTCTCATGGAAGGCTTTCCAGTAACATGTTTGATATGTGCTACAAAATTTTGTTTATAGTATGGGCACGTACTTTTATTTGATGTGTACGAAATTGTTTAAAAATAGCTTGTGTAAACACTAAATTTCAATCTTTCACTCTCTACCGCTAGCTTTCCAAAGAATTGAAGTAGTTTTTAGTGCTTGAAATGAAGAAAGATCAAATTTAGTTTTAGTTCTGTTATTGGTTGGCTTATCAAATTTTTACTGTTGACTTGAAATGGATATTATAGTTGCCACCAAAATGATTTATACTTCCCTGTCAATTTTTATGGACTGTTATTCTTATTGGTTATAGTTCTAAGAGCACCCACAATAGATGTGGGATATGTGCCAAATATTTAGCATTTGGCACATATCCCACACCAAACCCAATTTGAGCCCATTTAGCATATGTGGGAAATGATATATTTTTTGCAACATTCAACAGTACCGTGACAAATTTGCCACAATACAGAACTCGTGTGGTATATTATTTATTCTTTGTTTATTCCTCTTTCTCTCTCATCTCTCCATCGGTCTCACCTCTCTCACCCCAATCCTATCCTCTCTCTCTCTCACCCCAATCCTCACTGCTCTTCCACACCCACGCCGACGCTAACACCAATCTCTCTCTAGCAATGGTTTTTTTTTTTTTTTGGCTGTGGTTTGATGGGTTCGATTCCAATGGAGGTGGGTGGGTTCGGATGGGCTAGGCTATTGGTTGGCGATGTTGGTGTGGATCTGTTGTGTCGGTCGGCAATGACGATGACGGCGATGAAGATAGTGGGTTTGGAGTTTGGGTTATGAAGGTTTTGGGTTTGGAAGTGGGTGTGGGTGAGGGTGTGGAGGCGGTGGTTTTGTCGGGGTTTGTGGTTGAGGTGGTGGTGGTGGTGGGGCTTCCGATTTGGTGTTGGTGGGCTATGGGTTGTGGGTCAAGGTTTTGGATCGACGGCATTATGGGTCGAGGTTGGTTGCGGCAGCGTTGTGAGTTTTGGTCTAGTGGTTACTTGAGTTTGTTTGTTGATGGGTTGGTTGGGTTGGGGTTTTGGGTCGGTGATTGGTTGAGGCAGTTGATGGGTGGCGGAGGATTTGGCTGGATTTGTTTGGGTTGGGGTTTGGCTAGGATTTTTTTGGGTCGTGAAGGATTTGGCTAGGATTTGATGGGTTGTTTGGATTGTGATTATGGTTGTTTGTTGTGGAATTTGGCTGGATTTGCTTGGATTTGCTTTGAGTTGTTTTTTTGGTTATGGAGGATGTGGTAGTTGTGTGGTGGTGGCTGTTAGTTGTTGGCAAATAGCTGTTGATTGTGTTAATGAATAGTAAATATTATTTTAATGTATAGTAAATATTATTTTAATGTATAGAATTGAATTATAAAACATATAATAAATGAGATACTGTAAAATGATGTGGTAAAATAATAAAGTAGGTATTTGGTGTGGTAAAATGGCATAATTTTTGCAATATCTGCTACGGATGCTCTGTATTTATTAATCAGTCATTTTAAGAAAATTTTGGAAACAAATATAAAAGAAAAATGTTAAAAAATTAGTTTTATATTTCTTTTTTTCCAATAAAAAGTTTATAGTTTCTAAAACAATGCCTTAGAGCATTTGATGACTTTTCCCTTTCTTATTATTGGTTTTCTTTTTATGCACAGGCAACACTAGTTTGAATTATCAACTATGTCCAACATGATCAACCTCATTCCACTATCATTCCTGTCAAAAATGGGTATGTATGACATTGAAATACACGGTGCAAACGTCAAGGTAAGCGTAGTCGACAATCATGCTTTGGTTGATGCTAAGATAAATGAGTTAAAATCTTCATTACAAACTTCACAAAGGCGTGTTATTGGGCTCGACATTAAGTTTGCGCTAAGGAACGACATTGGTGATGAAGAAATTTTTCAAGCTGAAGATTATTTACCTGTAGGCAAGATTTTGCTTCTTTGTGTGGGGACTGATTGCTTGATGATCCAATTACCTGCCACCTCGATGGAGGTAACTGATACCCTCAGGCAGTTTCTGTCTGATGAGAGTATTTGTTTTCTGGGTACCGAAATGCACGAGAAAGTTGAAGAACTAGGCCGCCATTATTTTAGTAAAGAAACGCAACATGTGGATTGTAAGACAGGTGTTGAAGTAGGCTATTTGGCTGCTAAAATTCTGAAGAAAGGGAATGTTGATAAGTATGGATTATCGGAGTTGGCAGGCGAAGTTGGAATGGACATAAAGGAACCAATTGGTGCACGTCCTGACTGGCATGCAGTAGCGTTCTCAGATGAAGAGGTCAAGTATGCAGTGCACAATGCCTATACTTCTTATGTTATTGGGAATAAGCTCTTGGATATGCTCTAAGCCTCAGGGGGCCATCTTGTTTATGGGTTTGACTGCTTGGATTCTGTGTTGTTAGTGTCCACATTAGAGCTATATATGTGTATATGCTAATGCTACATGTGATTTGTGTGTTTGAACTACTTTAATGAAACTTCTGGTTGTGTATGGTTTGTCGTAAATCATGTATATTAATTAGTTGTCCGGGGGGAATTTAGGTGAGCTCTCTCACTCTTAAGAATATCTCCAAAATTGTGGAACCATATAAATTTAGTTCAATTGAAATCTTAAATGAGTACCGAATCATCATTGATTATTATTTTTCCTTAACAACTTGAACTTTCGACTTTTGTAACCTAGTTTAGCACACATTATATTGTCATTTATTTTCCTTAAAAATTATATAGTTTTTATTTTACTTTTCTCACTTACTTAACATAAAAGTTACCAAAAACTAATAAACTATTCCCAAATGCAGTTACATAGTTGGGATCAAGATATTTATGCTTATAACAGTTGAAGAAAGCCAAGTACACTTCAAAACCAAATTTTTGTATCAGGATAATATAAGTTGTATTAGTATAAAAATAAATAAATAATTAAATACATTTGCCTAAGCTCATGAAATCTCTTCATTTTCCAATAGGGAATGTAAATATATATGGCCTGGATTCATTTGATCACTCAATTCTTTGTAAATTAAATCCATCAAATTCACCTAGGCTTGATGAATTTAATTCCTAGCAAATTCACCTAGACTCAGCCTCCATATAAACATCCCCATGTAAACAAGAGGCGCAGTAGTTTAAATGATTTCATCATGATAAACAACCAATTACCTGTAGCTCTCCGGTCAAAATTGGGCCGTAACTATGAAATTGAAATAGATGGTGCAAAGGTTAAAGCAAGTGTAGTCAATGATTATCATGTACTCAGTTGGAAGATTGATGAATTAAAGTCTTTGTTACAAAAATCATGAAGCCGTGTTGTATGGCTCGACGTTAAGAGTGTCCAATGGAAATATGCTAATATGGTCTAGATTCGTTTGACTTTCCATTTTCCAATGGAAATATACTAATATGGTCTAGATTCGTTTGATCACTCAGCTCTATATAATTAAATCCCATTGAAAAAAAAAAAAAAAAAAAAAAAAAAAAAAAAACCTTCGAATTCACCTAGATGAATTAATTCCTAGCAATAAACTCACCTTGATTTTTTTTTTAATGAATAAATTCACCTTGACTTGGCCTCTTTTTTTTTTTTTTTTGGATACCAAATAAGACTTGGCCTCTATTTGGTTTGGTTAGGACAAAACAATGACCAATACCATTATAAACTGTGAAAAAAAATGATACAAATTTTAGTTGTGAAGTAATTATCATGCCAAGGGTGCTACTTTTTATTTTAAATGATTAGTGTTTTTTTTTTTTTTTTTTTTTGAGAATTTTAAATGATTAGTGTTGATTACACTTTTTTTTTTCTGAATAAATTCACCTTGACTTGGCCTCTATATTTTGATTCTAATAAGAGCCGTATGACCAAATATAAACATTGGCAGAAGCTTTAAGGCGTCCAAGCTAATAGTATTAACAAAACCAAGTTTAAGCAATCACTGATAACCCAAACTTCTATGAATTCTCTATTGAACATGGATTTTACTTGGAATAGCATCAGTGTAACAAATTCTTACATAACTTCCATCATTTCTTCACTCACCCTCCAATTCATTGGAGTGAAAGGTTTTGTGTTTCAAAAGTGTGACTAGAGTTGAAAATTTTTTCATAGGGAAGGCAATATTATTGGACTGAAAAATGGTTGAGATCAAAGACCAACAGCCGGTTGAGACTTGACTCTTAAGCTTTTTGGATTAAGTTTCTTCGGGATTACACAGCAAATTCCCCATGAAGAATGCGAGGTCAGCATTAATAAGCCCACCATGTTGGGTTGATAAACTTGTGGTACCAAGGTACTGACAGCTGAGCAGATCAAGTATGTCACTACTAAACTTTAATGCCATATATATATATATATATATTTGCTTGAGAAACCAACTTGCTTAGCTTTTATTAAGATCTTTCTCAAAAAAAAAAAAAAAAAAAAAATTTATTAAGATAGATTGGTTGAATCAAACAAAATTACATCATAAACTAGTAATGGAATAGTCTCCATCTACACAACAAAATCATAAAATTTTGAAGCATGAATAATCACAAATTACAACCATTCTAACATTGCAACTCTTGACTTTCCAACCCTTCAATTAATTTCCCATAAAAAATTTATATATAAAAAAAAAAAACCCTTCGTATTCACCTACATGCAGTGACAGAGCTATTCTTGGACTTGGGGCAGTGCTCCCCAGATTTTTAAAAAGAAATTTAGTATATATATAATATATTATTTTTACCAATTTGTTTCAATAAAGTTACACTTTAACTCTTAACAATATTATTGATATTTTTAAATACTATAAGAAAAAATTAACCCAACAACAAAAATTAAGCCCAAACATCATCCAACAAAAAAAAAACAACAAAGCCGATGAGAAGGGGACGCTGGGGCTGGGACGGAGAGACCTGAGACTCAAAGGCATAATATATTAGAGAGAGAGAGAGAGAGAGAGAGAGATAAAAGAGAGGTAAAACTCTGATCTTTGTCTTTAGCATTTTTTTTATAAATGACAAAGTTGCATCTGACAAGTGACAAACACAACCCCACACGCAAGAGTCAACACATACTGCATTTGATGTTTTGTAATTTTTTTTTTTTGGGTAGTTTTGTCTTTAGCAATAGTGAAAATAAGCTATGATGTTTTGTGATATTTTCTTTTATAATTTTGTCTTTAGTGTTTTTGTCTATTAGTTAGTGTCTTTTAAAATATTAAAGTTAGATAAATAATTAAAGAGATTATTTGTAACTTTGAAATTTGTTGGTTAATTGTTAAATATTTGTGTGCATAGTATTTGTTTATTGTGTATAATGATTGTAGATTATTGACCATATAATAACATAATAATTTCAAATTATTTTTTGTTTGTAGATTATGAAAAAGTTAACTACCATATTTGATTTTTTAAAAGAAAAGTTTCAAATGATTTAGAAGCTAATATTAATAGTGCAATATTGACAACCACTAATGTTAACGAAAATTCTGATGAACCTATTAAGGAAAATCTTGATGTCCCTATGGAGCAAAATTTTCAAACAAAATTTCAAAAAGTTGATATGAGTTCGTTGCAATTAGAACTTGATCCTAGATTACGTAGACAAATATATACTTATTAAATGAATGTTTATTTAGAGTTTCAATTTATTTTTTTTTTAATACTTCCGCCCCCTCAATTCCAAGTCCTAACTCCGTCCCTGCCTACATGAATTAATTTCTAGCAATAAATGCACCTTGCCTGGACCTTTTCTTTTTCTGATAAATAAATTCACCTTGACTTGGCCTCTATATAAACATCCCCAGGCAATTTCTTTCTTTACTTGTAGGTTTCTTGCTAGTACAAGAAGCGTTGTTTTGAATACGGGCTACCTTTCAAAAATAGGTTTATGTGAAATTGAAATAAATGGTTCAAAAGTAGAGTTATATGTGGCCGATAATTCTGCTTTGGTTGTCGCTATGATTAATGATTTGAAGTATTCATCACGGGAGAGGCGTGTTGTTGGACTCGACTATAAAAATACACCAACAGGCAAAGTGCTGATTCTTTGTATCGGTGCTGATTGTTTGATCATCAAATTGAGCTGCTTGGACTGTGTTCCTAAGACTCTCAAGCAGTTTCTGGCTGATGAGACTGACTGTTTTCTGGGTAAAGGAATGAGTAACATAGTTCAAGCACTACAATCTGATGATATACAATGTGGGACAGGCATTGATGTTGGCTATCTTTTTGTTAGGATTCTGAGGAAACCCAATATTGAGGGGTATGGATTAAAAGACTTGGCTGATGAAGTTGGAATGCATATAGAGGAACCAATTGGTGTAGCCCAGATTGGAATGCTATAGTGTTCTCAATGGATCAGATCAAGCATGCAGTGCACAATGCCAATACTTCTTATGTAATAGTGGACAGATGATGATGATACATGAGTTTTGGTGTTCAAACTATTTTAGAAAAAGGAAAAAAGAACAATTATTCTATTTTTGTGTTAAACATGGGTTAAATCAAAGTGAATGTTTATTTGACTCTATATTGCGTACCTAACATATTATTTCAGCATGTACATGAGCTTGACTGTTTTTCGCTTTATAAGGGGAAAAACTATGGTCTCAATTGCTTGGCAATCCAATTAATATAAAGATCTAATGCAGTCTGTCATCTTATACTTAGCATAATCTTGACCTCAACAACAATGTAGATTTCAAATTTTATTTTTCTTGAGATAAATGCATATGAAATTGAAATTCAAGATATTAAAATTCAACATAATATTTATTACGTATCTGTTTGGGATCTGCTTATTTTGTTGAAATTGAAAACTTTCTACTAAAATACTGTAAATAAAAGTAAAAGTTAGCTAAAATAGTACAGTAGGACCAAAAAATAGTGCCAAAAAGGTCTATGGGACTTATGAATAGGAATAAAAATAAACTAATACTGAATAGTAAAATAAGTTGGCAAAAATAATTCATGTCAAACGCAAACTGCTAATTTCACTAATAGAGCAACCATTTATATAATTGGGCGTGTTTCTTTCTCTTTTTTCTTTTTTCTTTTTTCTTTTTCTTTTTTTGTTATGTCTTTTTTGAACTAATTAAGTACTTGAAAAGAAATTTAATATTCCGATAGTATACTGAGAGTTTCAAAAGCCAATGAATTCTACCCAAATGATCTTTATTTTCTTATGATACTTCCACTCCAAATATCAAAGTGAAAAATAAAATCTTGGATTGAGAATTAAATCCAATCAAGAAATTTCTAGAGTTTGTGGCAGCCAAGAGAGCAGTCCTTTTTGTTTAGGAAATTGGACCTGGTAACTCAATTTGAAGGTGATTTAGACTAGAGGTCGTCGTTAATGCCTTAAAGAAAGATGATATACTTAACTCCATCCTTGGTCATCTGATAAAAGACACTATATTCTTTATCAACTATCTTCAGGGTTGGTATTTCTCTGACACATATAGGCAAGGCATGCGATAACACATGAGCTAGGAGAGTTAGGTTATCTTTTCCGCTTTTAAGATATGCCATGTGGATTTTTCCTCATGGGTTGAAAGTGTATTTTTAGTTAAGTAGCCACATAGCTGAATTTTAAAAGGGAAACCTAAGGAACGGTACCTAAGATACTGTAATTAAGTTTTGTTCTTCATAATTTTGTAACTGCTGATTTATCATCCTTTGATTAATATGATGGTTGACTTGTTTCTCAAAAATAAAAAATAAAAAATAAAAAATTTCTTCATGAATAAATGTTAAAAGCTTACATAATGGATCGAGTATTGGAAGTTTAGAAGGGCCTTTGATTGGTCTTTGAATTTAGACTTTTAGTTAAATTAAGATTAATTTTGGAAGTGTATATTTTGTTGCTTCTTTGCATACCAAACATAGATTCAAAAGTTGTGGAGTGACCACACACCCTTAGTGCGATAGTCACGCTTGTGGGATGTGAGGGGCAAAGGCCGATGTTCAAGTCTCTAGGATGGAGTTTCACACACATATACATTTAGATTAGATTAGAGTAGAAATTCTATCTTGTAAAAAAAAAAAAATTAATTGTTAATATCTCCTAACACAGTTTTATGAGTCATCCTCTCATAACACGTGTAGATCATGTTAGTGCTGCATCTAGGACTGAGCCTAAGAGGGATTACAAAAAGGCCACACTCCCTTTATAAAAAGGTTTCACCATCATTATTAAAAGTCCCAAAATTTTTTTGAAAACAATTGGTTTAAAAAAAAAAATTGATATATAGTGTCCGTTTGGTTAACCCATGTTTGCGTCTACGTTTGCTTTGTTCTACGTTTTTTTTTTTTTTTAGTCTAACAATATGAACAATTCAATCAGGCCAATAAACAGTAAATTTATTAATGAACAGTAATCAAAATATATATTTTTTTATTATTTTTAGTTTTCAGCAAAATAAGCGGCATCCAAACGCACACATACACTATTTTTCCCACCTCCAAAAAGGTTTTCAAAATATTATATCAATAAAAAACCTAAATTGTTTAACACAATAAAGAAAAACAATTATTAAATGTGTCTAATCATTAGTAACGAATAATTTTCCCTAACCGTTTGAAATTACAATTTTTGTACACCAATATCCTACTCGGTAAATTGTCAACATTAGTCACCTATAATCTCTTATATGGGCCACACACCAGGCAATCTCTCTCTCTCTCTCTAAAATAAAAATTGAAAATTGGATTATAACTTTAATTATCCATGTATAGTCTTATCCAAGATAAACTAGACCTCATTTTTAAAAAAATAAATATTTTTTTTGGTTAAATTTTATACTTGAACCGTGATTTTGACTCTCTATATAAAATTAACCTTGATTAGTTTTAATTCATTAAGTTATGTATTTAATTCATCAAAATAATATTTGTTTGGTTAGTATTAAATAAAATTTTTTAATTAATATTTAAATATAAAATATTTCATTTAGTAAATTTATCGTTTTAAGTATCAAACTATTCCTAATCGATTTAAATCTCATAAATGTGGGTCTTGCACCTATGAAATACACACGTGTATATAGCTCTTTTAAGTCGGCCCCATAAGATATTTTACTTGTGAAAACTAAAAGTAAACAGAAAAGCCTAAAAGGCCAAAAACCAACAAAAACGACAACGATAAAAAAAGACAATATAGGAAGATTACGTGGCACAAAGAACACCATTTTGGGAACTAAGAAGTCAGCACCACATTGGTAATAGTAATAAGGTAGTATTTACCAAACGAGCCTGATCTGCTAAAGTTTACTGTTTGCCCATTGGTTTGGTTCTTTGTTTTCAGAACTCTCTCTCTCTCTCTCGCCCTCTCTACAGACGGTACGTTTTATGATGATCATAGTTGTGACTCTGATTAAAAATGCTTGTGTGTTACTTTTCATTTGGTTGCTGAGAAAACCGAGGTAAAAGATAACAAGAGAAAAGAATGTCTGTGAAATCTAAATCTTATTTGTTTATGGTTTTTTTGCTTTACCTCAAAATGCAAAACCCATCTTTTGATTATGTCAATTTAACTCTCTTTTTATGGCTCATGCAAGTTCCAGCTTTTTGTTTCCTTACAAAATTAAAGAAAGAAAAAAAAAATGAAATTTTTTATTTCCACAATTTCTAACTTTTGCTTTCCTTACATTTCCTCTGCAACCAAATGGGGCATTTGGGTTATTAATAATGTGGTTGCTTTGTGAATTTCATGAATGTTTGTTTAATATTTATTTTAGATTGTTAATGGGTATAACTTTGTTATTTTGGGTTTCATGTCAAATTGCAGGAAGAAGAAATGGGAATGAGAAAGATCAATTTTTTTTTTTTAGTTAATATTGATGAGATTGGTATACCCTTTTGACTATTTTGGATAATGCAGCGATAGAATAAGCCTTTTAGCTTTAATTTATTATATGGAATGTCAAGAAATTAGAAACTGATGGCTCTTTGTGTGATTTTGATGGTTTCATGGTCATATTTACTTGAATTGTGAGTTCATTAAATTGTAGTTAAATGGATTAGCTGAAAAGGATTTGTGGGTTTTCCTATCTTTTTGTGAAAGTATGCGGTTTTGATATTGGGGATTTGGAGGGTCTATTCTTATGGAAAAGTTTGACTATTGATGGTATAGGGTTGGAGGGTAATTGGGTTTGTAATGGATCGTAGTGATTCAGAGGAAAATGATTCAATTGTTGATTTGGAAAGTGGTGAGACTACAAGTGAAGGGGATGGAGTTAAAAACATGAATAAGAGCAGTATGCGTGCTAAGAAAGGTAGATTGAGGAATGGACATATTGGATTTGATAAACCAATTTGGGATACTAATGGGTTCAGTTCAAGTAAAAATCTATTACTTTCTGGTGAGAATTTGGAGATATTGGTAGGTGAGGAGGAGGGAAGGGCAGTGAATATGGCAGAGATGAAAATGGAAAATGAGAAAAGGAAAAAGATGAACTCTAATAAGCCTCCTAAACCACCCCGTCCTCCTAATGGGCCATTATTGGATGCAGCCGATATGAAGTTGGTCAAAGAAATTTCTGAACTTGCAAGAATGAGGCGTGCAAGGATTGAACAAAGGAGGGAGATGAAGAAGATGAGAAAGGACAAGGCATCATCATCAAATACTAATCTTATTGCACTAGTCATCACCTTTCTCTTTTGCTTGGTGATAATCTTCCAAGGTAATATTGTCTCTACCAATCACAGTAACTACTTACCACTTGAAGATTGCATGATGTTATCACTGATCGATTAGTTGACATTTCTTTTTGCTGTTTGTATTCATATCATTGTACTCAAAGGTCATCACTGAATCAGCTAGCATTTATGTGACAATTTTTAGAGGAGAAGATTAACAAAAACCGTAGTCTTACTTTCACATGAGTACTGTGCACACTTTTTTTGTCAGTGATAGCACAATAAACGCAGGGCCCCTTTGGTTTATTGAATTTTTTTCCTGTTCAAGGATGCTTTTGCTCTTTAATTCCAATAGTGATATGAATTTTTTAACCATAGGATCCTATCTGTAGAATTTCAAAATAGATTTAGGGAAAGCTTGTCTGTCATATATGTTAATGCCAAATGTGAAAGAACAACTAGACGAGAGTGACAATATTGCAAAAGAAGAAATATAAGGTAATAATTTTAGCAAATGTATATAAAAGGTTTAAACAAGCAAATCATGAGTGTGCAAATTGAATAGGGAATATGGGGGCTAAATACTTGTGCCAATATTCGATTCCCCTATATAATGTCATTACTTTTCACTTGTAGTTTTTTCCTGCTTATATTTTCCCTTCATTTAAGAATTATAATGTGTCTCTGTACTGTCAACTTTCAGGTATCTTGGGCTCTAGCGTGTGATGCCTCTAGAAGTGTCTTTCTTCAAATTGCATCAAGCAGATTCTTGTATATCTCCTTTGCCCTTTTTCCTTTCCCCCTTATTATTGTTTTGGGTAGGCTAACCAATTTAGCTTACTATTCTATAAAATGTTGGTGATACCACCGATAGTCATCACCTTTACTTGATTAGAAGTGGTAACTAGCAATGCTAAATATTCTAAATTCTGTGTTAGATAGCTCCAAAAGTAGCGCTCTTTTTATATATGTGTGATAATTGAGATTTACTGAACAAAGAGAAAAATGAGAAGGCTGCCTTCACTTCCACTCTCTAACACCTCTTAATGAAAGGTCAATTCTGTAGGCAAGTTTATTTATAATTCAATATATTGATTGCAGGGTTCTGCATCATAAGTTTTCGACAGTTACCCTCCACAAATTTCCAGAGTCAGCAATACCATTTGGTGGCGTGATTCAAGATGATTAGTTTTAACTCCCAAGCTTGTGCAAGTGAACCAATAGTCCTGAGTCTAGGTTTCCCAAGTATGTTGCTCTCTTTCCATCAAGTGCTGGTGTAGAAAATGTCTGTGCACTTAAAGCATTTTGAATAAGGAGGTCTTGTGCCGAATCTTGCACTCACATAGAGGCTAGAGCGGGTGTTTGCTTCCTGTTTTCTGCAAGTAATGTATATTTTTGAAGGATAAGAATTTTGCAGATAGTAGGTAACTTATCCTTGGTGTATCAGTATGAGAAAGATTTTTTTTTTTTTTAGTTCATATTGATGAGATTGGTGGAAATGATCTAAGGCATCACTGGCAATTAGTATGCTAAATTCTGTACAGCTGCAGAAAAATTTAAACTTTCGTTCAGCTGTTGTAGAAAAATCTTAAATTTTGTGCTCTTTTGGGTCCCATTAAATTTTGTACAGAGCAAAAAAATTACAATTTTTTTTAGCTTTTGTAAATTTGCAGAAAAATCTAAAATCTTGTGTTTGGATTTTGCTAAATTTTTTGTTACGCTTTTTAATTCAATAAATGCTCGAGTCCCTAACAATGTGTGTTGATAATCTATAGGTCTTTTTAGTAAGATCTATTGGAACTCTGAACCCTGATTGAGCCTATTCATGAATTGGCCTATGTGTGGCAGAATTCTTAAATATTTGGTATCATTGTAATATGGCCGAACTGACCACAGAAATTATCATTACTCATGGGGCACAGAGCATACAGTGGTGGATAAAGAATTCTTGCCATAGGCTTGCAGTATATGGAGTTCCTTTTATGGTGGATATTTGATGCCTAAAGGACTGGTGTCATCCGGCAAGAGAGGCAAGTGACTTTTGTAATTTTTAGTTTCACTTTATACACATTGTTAAATGCCAGTGATTTTGAAAAGAATTCCGCTAGCCATCTTGAATCAGACAAAAGAAAAGATATGCAGGAGTGAGGATGTAACAATCTGAAACAAATACGACCATTTTACCAACAGTCACCATCCATGTAGCCAAGCTATCTTAAGAGGGTAAGTCATGAATTCAACTCACTAGATGGAAAAGACCACGCTTTACAAAATCTGTAGATTGGGATTGAATCCCGCATATTAAAAAAATAAATAAATAAAAAAGCTCGTTATCATCTTGGTCTAATGGTAAAAAAACCAGAGTATGACACAAGCCATCGGCCCAAATCTTATTATTTCTAGTTAAAAATAAATAAATACCATTTTATAATAAAACCACAATTCTTTCTAAACAATTTGCATTATTCATCTCATTCATTAATCATCTGGAGGATTAAACTATATGGGATGTATCAGGTAAAACCTGAAATGATCCAAAACTTCTTTTACAATAAAATGAGCTTAGTATGGCAAGCTGGAATCCAAATCCATAACAGGGCCGCATAGTGGTTAGAAGAAATTATATGATAATGCATGCAGTGATCATGCTGTTTATGCATTGAATACATAGAATTAAACCACTAAACTCGGTCCATGAGATTGTTTATAGGATTACAAACATTAAGACACCAAACTCTTCAAAACTTAAACAGTTTCATGCGTAAATGTCCAGCTATCACGAACTCCACCAGACAATTATCTTGGTCTTCATCCTTGAAGGACCAGCCGCTCCAAAACTAATTAAGATTTTAAAGGCTGAGCTCGAGGCCTCCACAGTCCCAGCCTATACTTGTGGGCATGCTTCAATATCAACTTCCTCTGCAAAACAAAAATCAAATGTCAGTGTAAGGGAGCAAAACTCCATTGGAGTACTGATGTCTAGGGTCATGAACTCATGCCTCTAGTCCTAATTAAAAACTGCAGCTTGTATTCCCTCCATTAACAAGTTTCAACAAGTACTAAGCACAGAATGCCAGGATCACTATAGAGGAATCAGTGCCCAAATAGACTTGTGTCATCGTTTTCAAGTCATTAACAGAATAATAGATACATACACAAGACTTTATCATACCTTATCCTTTTTTCTTTTTCTTTTTCTTTTTTATGGGTTTTTTTTCACCGTGCATATCTTATAAATGTCGCTGAGCCTGACTGATTCTGTTAAGGATCCATAGCTGACCCTAAAAAATTTAGGACTAAGGCTTGGTTGTGGGTTTGTATATCATTTAAATGAAATCCATTTGTGTTAAGGCTGATGTTCAAAACAGAATTACAGGTAGAAACAAAACCATTACCATCTATCCACCAAGTCACAAAAATGACATCTAGCTAAGGCAACCATGGTCAAAAGTCTAAGAGTTGATATTCTAGTAATATTATGTGCCAGACTAGAAATCAGTTCACTAGTCCAATAGGCTTTGCAGACAATCCATGTAATTTGTTAGTGACTATTACTAGCTCAATTTCTCACACTGAAATAGACCAAACACAGAAATGAAACAAGAGCAGACAGATAACACTAAAGTGACATTCATAAATTAACATACATAAAAACCACTCCTATTATGTTCTGGCAGTCAAACAAGTCATATATTCCATGGATCTACCATATTTGTTGACTTAGAAGCAACATTACTAAAATAGTAATCAAAAACATCTGAATACACAATTCAAAGTGATATTTATCAAATGCAAACTCTCCTAAATCCTAAAACTTAGTTATTTGAACAAATATATCACTAACCACAATTATGATGAAATCCACACACACATGCACATTGTTTGAAAAGGATAACTGGAGACTTTCTAGTGATTACCTGTTGGCATGGTATGCCAAGTTTCTTAAGCTTGAGAGTGCGAGTGACAAGCAGCTTC
This sequence comes from Quercus wislizeni, assembly GCA_023055345.1. Taxonomy (NCBI): domain Eukaryota; kingdom Viridiplantae; phylum Streptophyta; class Magnoliopsida; order Fagales; family Fagaceae; genus Quercus; species Quercus wislizeni. The sequence goes on along the minus strand of JALGQJ010000017.1, from coordinate 3,358,875 downwards.
TGAAAGTCACCAATCTCAGTTTCAAGCTTAGCAACATGGGCTTCAACACCTTTCCCTATCCCATTCAAAAATTCAGGTATGCCAACCTTCTCTGCAACAAGAACAGAACCTCAAACTCAATTGCAATATCTAATTTACTAAAAACCCTCAATATTCTGTTAGATTGCAAAAAGAAATAAAAGAAAATATATCAATTTCTTGATGAAAGTAGTTGTAACTTTGTAAGGGCATGAGACAACAAGACCTCCCCTCAACTGAGCCTATCACAATTCACAGCAACTCAAAAAGAAAAATAATTAAAAAATAACTAAATTTCTTTCTTCTCTTCTCATTTCCCTACTTTCTCAGCAACCAACCAAAGGATAAAGCTAGATTGGGCTGCCAAAAAAAAAAAAAAAAATGGTTGTATGAGTGTATCTAATATTCTTCCAATATCCAGGATCCTAGAAGGAACGAACCTTACCCTCACACAGCCATTTATCTTGGTTGAAGTGTGTTTTTCATTACAATAGCCTAAATTCAGGTAACATAAATCATTAAACCCAGAATTTTTTTTTTTCACATTCCCAAGTTCTCTTAAATTTTCTCAGCAACCATATAACTATAAAAGAAATCAAACTCTTCAATCTTAGCCTTAAACACCCATTTGGCTCAACTTTCAGTAAATCTCTCATCTTTACAAGAACTTCAACAACATAAATCAGAAAACCCAGAATTTCTTTCTCCTTTCCAATCAAAAGTTTCAACCTTTACAAAGCAATATAAGCTCAAACAGCACAAACTACAATACCCAATATTTTTTTTCCCTTTTATTTTCTTGAAAACCAAACAAAGAGAGAAAATTGAATAATGGGTATGTGTTAAACCTCAAAAATAAATAAAGCTTACCAACATACAAGGACGATTTGGAGAAGAATTTAGAGAAGCCAGGTGTTTGATATGGTTGTGGTGAGATTAAGATTGTCCTTGTTTTGAAGATTAGTTGCCTCCAAGCCATTGTCTTCTATTTTCTACCTGTGTCAATGAGAGTTTACTCAGAAACAACAAAAACCCAGCAACAGTGTCTCAGAGCTCAAATGTGGTTTTTGAGAGTGATTCATTCAAATGGCATAAAAATGAAAAATCTACTTTTGCTACTTTTAACATTACAATACATTAAGATTAAATAAACAACCAATAATAAATAAATAAATAAATAAAAACATTTAAATTTCTCTAAAACCCAAAACCTCTATCTCTCTTTTCTCTCTATTGTGAACCCATAACCAAATCCACCCATAACCACTGGCCACTGCGATTTCTGCAAAAAAAAAAAAAAAAAAAACCAAATGCAAAAACCAACAAAACCCACAAATGGTGACACAAAAACCACCAAATGGAGAGCCACAACCCATTAATGGCGAGAAAAAATTGTAAACACTTACCGAGAGCCAGAACCACCGTGACGAGATGAAACCACCACCACAACCGAAACCACCGACACCCACAGTCACAACCGGAACCACCAAAACCCACAAACACTACCGAGAGAGTGAGAGAAAACCTGAGAGAGAGAATGAGAAAGTCTGAAGAAGAGAGGGAGGAGAGAGAGAATCGTTGAGTTAAAAAATGCTAAAAACAAATAGTTTTTGGCACATCTGATGTTTGGGTGTTTTTCATGTTTAGCGTGCTAAATGCTAAATATTTAGCATTTTTTAGCACACCAACTGCAAACGGAGCATCAGGTGTTATAAAACAAATGCTATTTTGATATATCAAAAAATTACTTTTTTTTTTAATATATCTTTTTATAATACATTTTGTATCACATATTCTGTTCTTTTATTATTTTATTTAAATATTCTTTCTTTCTTTCTTTTTTGTTAATTACTTTTTTATCACTTTACTACTTTTTACCATATCACTTTACAATAGGTAACATTTAGGATTACTATTTATTACACAATTTTTTTCATAACTCGTTACGTGTCGAGTTATAAGTGGTGAACATAAGTGGTCACCTACTTAAAATATTTTTTTTCATTTACCAATTTTTTGTAGAGGAGAGAGAAAGTTGATTAAAGAATAAAATAAAAATAAATAGAGCACATATATAAAAATAAATAGAACATATGTTCGGACTGTGCCATTGATAGAACTGTATTGTAGCAAATTTAATCTCAAATGCCAAAACTTGGCATCTTATACATCTCAGACCATTTACATTTGAGTTTCTAAAAAATATATATGTTTTACACTTTAAAAAGTTATTTACCCATTTTACTTTTACAATACATCTACCATCTCATTTCTTATTTTTAAGTATAACCCAATCAAAAAAATATTTAAAAAAAATTATTTCTCTCCCTTCTCTCTTTTACCCACCCCCCCCCCCCCCCTTCAAAAAACGATATTTTAGTTTTACCATCAAGCTACAGTAATTCCTATATTTAAGAACCTACTATTCATAGTTGCTAAATTCTTTTTAGCAAAAGCCACCCAAGTAATTGTGGTTTTAGGGGATGCATGAATCTTTTGGTAAGAAACTTTTAGTATCATTGTTTAAGCGTCGTAGAAATACGTGTAGGTTAAAAAGTGTTGTAGAAATACGTGTGAGCTAAAAAGTGTTGTAGAAATAAGTGTTGTGACGTTCAAATACTAAAAATTATTATTTAAACAACAGAATCAAACGAGCTCTAAAAAATAATCTAGGAGGTTTTATATCCCCAATGTTAATGCTCTTAGGAGTGTTGGTTTTTGGTATTTGATATGTCAAATACTAAAAATTTAGTATTTGACACACCTAAAAGCATTCACATCATTTAATGCAAAATTTTTGTCTATTTTGAAAGGAAATTTTTTTTTTTTTTTTTACACACTCATTTTTACAAAACGCTTAAGTCAGTTTGTTTACTATACACCATATTTTATTTAAATAATACATTCTCACCTCTTTATTATTATTTCACACTGGTCCCACCACCTTACCAAACTCTCCAATAATATTTATCTTAGTCTCTATTTCTCTTTATTTTCCTCCTTCTTCTTCTTTTTTTCTTCTTTCTTCTTTTTTCTTTTCCTTCTCCTTCTTTCTTTTTTGGCATCTTCTTCTTCGGTATCTTCTTCTTCTTCTTCTCATTCTCATTCTTCTTCTTTTTCTTTTCTATTTGAGTTTGATTATAGCCAATGATTTTGGGTTTGTAATTTTGGTGATGATTTTGGGCAGATTTCCCAACTACATGGGTGGTGATTTTGGGGCTCTCCATTGACTGCTGCTGTTGCTACTTCATGTGTGTTTCGCAAAAATTAAACTTATTTTACTATTCAGTTTATTTTTACTACTATTCATGACCCCACTACACTTTTTGGTATTATTCATGAGTTTCACTGTACTATTTTAACTAACTTTTACCTTTATCTACAGCAACAAAAAGTTTTCAATTTCAGCAAAATAAGTAAATCTCAATCAGACCCTTCTTCTTCTTCGACACCTTATTCTTCTACTATTTTTGCACTTTCTTCTTCTTCTTCTTTTGCAATTTGGATTTGATTATTTAGATGGGTTTGAATATATGTATATTTGAGGAGAGGGTTTGATGAATTTGGGATCTAGATTGATTTACATTTGATGATTTGTTATTGGATTTAAGAAAAGATAAGATGAGAAAGAGGGTAGAGGAAGAGAGAGATTGGATGAGAGAGGAGAGATAATCAGATGAGAGATGAAAGAAAAAAAATAAAAAGCTACTATAATCATATAAATATGCACGGTTTCTATAGCATTTTTGAAAAGGAACAATGATTTAGAAGGATTGGGGGTGTTTATTTGGGTAAAATGAGTAAAATCAGACAATTTTTCTATTATCCAATGTTTGATGCGGATGCTCTAATACAAATGCTATGAACTTGTTGCCGTGAAACCAGTGGCAATTTTTTATAGTGTCAGTGACAGATAGGCAAGTGAAATGGTACAACAGGGTCATATAAAATTCTTAATAAATATATGATCCTAAAAAAACCAATTTATAGAGCATTTTTAATAATAATTTAGTGTGCCTTTTATTTTTCGTGAATCAATTTATTGTTCATTTAGAATAGCTTTTTGCTTTTGACTAATGTACTTGATATTCCCTAACATCCACAAAAATGCCTATTCACCACGCATGGATTCATCCAGATTTTTGTAATAGCTTTTTGCTTATATGTTGCGGACAAAAATGCTTTTGTACTCATAAAAATTGAGACTTTAATACGGAAACTGTAGGATGGTGGCCCCCTAATTCAATGGTTTAAGATATTAAGCAAAACACGCATTACAATTAATTTGTGTTATGAGTAGATATTGATCTACAATGAGAAATTTGGACAAGAACACGTAAAATTACCAAAATCTTGTTTATTAATTTAATGGTGATATGTTACATGAATCTCTCTCCAATGTTTTTCTTGCTATTTTCTCTTTTACCATCTGTTTTTCACATTCTTCTCCTCCTTTTATAGGAGCCATTTTTGTATTTTGTCCCAGTTCATCTAGACAGCTTCTGGCCTTATCGGGCCCCTCTTTTTTGATTTTTCATCATGAAAAGGAAAATTTTAAGGTCTTCTTTACTGTTCTGGCATTCACCTAGATAATATCTAGTCTTATCGGGTTTTTTCTTTTATAGGGTTTTCATCATGAATGGAGACTTCTAGGACTTTTCTTACTTTTTAAAGTTGTCCTTCTACATTAAATGTGGTGATGCCATGTAGGTGATCTTCATTTAATGCAGGGGTTGTTGTGGAATTATCTGGAACTCTTAGATAGCTGCTTTGGTGCAATTGATCTTCTTGAGGACTTACCTTGGTTGTTCGGACATTACCTTAGAACTAGGTTAGGACTTACCTCAGTAGCTCGAACACTATCTTTGAACTAGACTAGGACTTACCTCGGTAACTCGAACACTACCATTAAACTAGGCTAGGACTTACCTCGGTAGTTCAGACGCTACCTTGAGGGTTGGCCAGGAAGGAGATTGGACCTGATTAATTGCTCGAGATTTTGTATCTATTACTAGAATGATCCGGTCCATGTTGGATTCGTTTCCTGTATTTGGGCTACTGCTTGAAGTGGACACAATATTTATCTTATTAGAGTAAGGCTCAATGTTTACCCCACTACGGAAACAAATAAGCTAAATAAACTCCCAACAAAAACCGAACCAAACACACATGCACATGATGATTATTGATTAGTGATTATGCACAAGCACAATAACCATGTACAAAGCAATGAAAAATAGGCTTGGTGGCACTGGCTAGGTATTTATGTTTAACTGCCTCAATTATTGGTAGGGGGGACCAATATGGCTCATTGTGCTTTTCATGAAATGGGTTTTAAAGTTACACGCTGTGGTGAAATTATTTAGTATAAAGGGAGAATCAAGAATGCCCATGTGATCCTCTTGGCTAATAATAATAAGACACGTATAAAAAATAATAATAATAAGAATAAGACAATTATTGTCAACTTATAATTTAAAGCACGGCTTTTACTATACTCACCCTATTATACACACTCTGACACATGTTCAAACTGTTTCAAGAAATTCACACACTTACTTAAATCCTCAATGGTTTACTTGTATTTAGGAGAAGCATGTGAATGATTTAACAAAAGGATTGAATAATTTGTTCATGTTATACTTACTTTTGTTTAATTAAATAAATTTTCACAACATGAGATTGAGAGTCATCCAAGCATTTGTGTTGACTTTACTAGAGAATGTCTATTTTATTAGTAAAAGTTTAATTTTTCAATAAATATAAAATATATATGATTTAGAACATATAAAATAAGCTATTATTCTCTATTTTATGGAATGAGATTTTAAATATTGTGACACTTTAAACCTTAATTAACTAGTCCTTTTCCATTTCAACATCATGGCATTGAGATAGCAAAACTAGATTTAGATGTGAAAGCACAAAAAATGTGCTACACCTTATAAGCGTGGTCTGAGTGAGCCATTAATTGAAGGGGCATGAGTTTTGGTAAAATTATTATGGAACTCGTACATGGTAGATACAACTCCTCACTAGAGTCGCTACCCTACTCTTGATGGAAAATTAAATAAGCTTCAACACACTTAAATAGAGTCCTTCCTTTTTTTTTTTTTTTTTTCTGAAAGTATAGAGTCCTTCCTTTTATAGGGTACAGAGTAGTGCATCATTATGCAGAGGACTGTTGAGCAGATAGGCCCTACCTTTTTTGTATGGTATGCACAGAAACAAGTACGTGATTGGGGTTTGGGGATAGACCAGACTTTTTCTTTTTGAAATGCATGTGCTGATTACAAAGTTTTATTAACAGTACCTGATTATGTTACAAAATAATTATGTGGGTTAGTCACATTATCAATGGAAAATGAGGTGTTAGCTAAACCTAAATACAGAAACCTTAATTAGAAATTTGCATCTTAAAAAGCCAATAAAAATTTAAAATATAGAAAGTTGAATAAATACTGCTTAATTATTATTTAAGTATAAAAATAAATAAAATAAATAAAACCACTTAAAATTGTCACTCCCAAACTCTATCCAGCCAGCCCTGAATGGAGTTGAACTGAGGGCCCTGACCAAGTTTCCTAATTTCAGTGCTCACAGATTTACTCAATATATATGGAAGTGAGCACTGGTCTTTCATCTTTGCTGTCCAACTTCTAAAAGAAGCTCCTCCAGAAATATAGATAAATTACAGGTATTGTCTCCCATATTTTTGCATATCAGCCATACGATAGTTTCTCGAATCTTTGACCTCTTAAGATTAATTTTCAATACTGTAACACTGAAGGTTTTTTTGATCTTCAGGGAAGAAATAAATTGTGTTGGCCGATAAAAGAGTTATCAGCAGCCTATTACAGGCATGTTGTTTGAAATATTGAAACCAATGACACAAATAAAATGCAAACATTTTGTTTCTATACCAACCTCCAAAATACCCTTATACTTGATGCACAAAAAGGTGATACTCACTTTTACATAAATCAGCCCCTAGAAAAAAAAAATGGACACTACTACATGTTATCATCAGAAATGGTAATTAGTCATTACTCACTTAAGCTTCATTGGAGACATTAAAGATTCAAAGGGAATTAATTCCCACCGTAAAAATGGCTACCTATTCCAAGACATTGAGAATCATATCAGAGAGAGAGAGAGAGTAGATCCAACCAAGTGTATAAAAAAAACAAGTTTCTCATGGACTATAGGATACTAATGTAGAAGAATTCTCAAAATCACAGTGTTCTTATCATATCATTTTACAGAAATTACAAAACGATTGTTTAGTATCAATAGAAAGCTTAAATCAAAATTATTTGTAATCAGTTCTTCTTTTAGAATATTCAGGAACTAAAAATATGAAATAAACATATACCAAACTATGCTTTCCCCTCATTGCCGGCCAACATCAAGTACTTGTCTTTCCTTGTTAAGTTGGTTCGCTCAAATCCTAAGGCTTCAGCTATCTTTGCCTGCACATAGTTGGCTACTTCAAACTTGGACTTACCTCCAACCCCACATGTAAATTCTTTTGGTAACTTCTCAAGAATCTTGATATCGCAGTTTGTAGTTGGATTCAAAACTATGAATAGGGGATCTAAACATTTTAACCCACTAGCTGTTGTTCCATAGAACATGCTAACATGAAAGTCTATGGCAATAGGAACTATGTCATCAGTTGTCTCTGCAAATAGAGGACTGAAGCGAAGTAGATATGGTTCCCTACAAGTAGTTCCCTCTGGACAAATCACAACGTTACCTTGGCTCAGCAGCTTCTCTATCATCTTTGAGTCTTCCTCCCTCTTTCTTGCTAATCGAATTGTCTTGATGGGTGAAACCAGCTCAGAAGTCTTACTTAAGCTGTATGTGACTGCAGTGGCCGGTTTCCTGACAGCCGCTGAAACATAGACTGGGTCTATAAGAGTTTTGTGGTTGCAAACATAGAGTATGCCCTTCGATTTTTCTCCATAAATGATTGGAGTAGGAAGGGAGTTTGGCGATGGTGCAGAACCCCGCATTCCAATACAGCTCAAGACTGGGACGCATATATGGAGAGGAAGTAGCGAAGTAGCAAGGACTCTGAGAATGGCAACCAACAAACCAAATGGAACCCACATTAACATGACTAAAGTAGCAACTGGAGTTGGCCTAAAAGCCAATCTTCCATCATGGAAGATCAATGGCTTTGGATATTTCTCCCTTGGAAGGACTTGCCAATTCTTCTTCTCAGCCTCACTTACCAAGTAAATTTCCTGGAGCAACACAAATCATTCGAGTGTTAGTTAGTAGTAACACTTGACATCTTTCACATACAAACACAGAAACTGATAGAGATTGAGAGACAGAAAAAGAAAATAATTCCAACCTTGCAGTGAGAAAATAGTTGATGGTCAAAAGACACATTGAGGCAACCAATACCTATGACATGAGCACCTTCTTTTTCCTCCTCAAATATCTCTTCCAAAACTACTTTAACTGACTTCTTTTCCTCCATCAAACCCAAATAATACCCACAAAATACCTTCAACTCTCTTCCCACAACAGCCTCAACCCCCATGCAATCTCTCAGAAAACAATCCACCATCACTTCAGGCAAATTAGTTACTCCTACCTTTTTCCCACATCTCATCACCACATCAAAGCATTCATAGCCAACATCCTCTAGGAAGAACTTGGGCAAGACAGATCTTCCAATCACAAATCTATCCTTTCTAATCCCCACAAAGCATACGAAAACCATAATCTTTAATCCCACTTCTTCACAAACCAAACAAAGAAAACTTACAAGAGGGTACAAAAGAAGCAGAATAAGAGCTCTTAAGAGCCATCCAGCTTCAAAGGCCACTAGCATGAAGTAAGAAAAGAGTGATGATGATTTCAACAGTGCTCCCTCCACATGAAATAATAAAGTCTGGTTTTGAAGCTCCTCTGATCTATGGGCTAGATAAGAGTACTTCTGAAATTTTAAGTGGGGTGCATGGACATTGCTAAGCCTTCCTGGGATGTTGAGATGGTTCTCTATTTTTCTGAGGAAAGTTTTGGACATGAAGAAAAGAGTTTTCATATTGAAAGGTTTTCCAGCCATATTTTGATTTTTGTTTTGCAACATTGATAAATAGAGGCTTCATTTGTTAGGAAATGGTGAGGAAAAGACGACTTTAACACTAGGCTAAATAATAGAAATGACATTATGTGGTGCTCTCTGTTAAATGGTAATCAATTATCCAAGTCCACATTTAACCACTTCTAAGATATTAGTCCATGTCCAGAACATTGCTTTCCTTTGAAATTCTAAAAAGCACTAAATTCATCTTAACAAAGCCTTAAATTCCAACTAACACTCATATTGAACATGCTTCCAGCTGAAGTTTTCCCCTTTTTTTTTACTTTGGCAAAAAGTTAGGTACTATTCCTGAGATGTTATACCTTAGGTTATTCAATTAAATTCAATCATATGCATAAATTGAGCAATGCAGCACAGACGGTTTTATGTTTCTCAAGGATAATAAATTTAATGCAATCATGTGTTTGAATTTAATTAAAGAACTTAAGATACAACATCTAAAGAATTATACCTAAATTTTATTGATTTTACTTTTTATCTTTGCATGTTATTGACACATGTAAAGTAAACCCACTTGAACCTCAAAGTTCCATCTATTTATGAATGGGCCAAAATGGGAATTTATCTCTAATTTGAAAATTATGTAGTAAAATGTCTATATTTTGAAACTATTTAGCAAAATACCTTTATTTTTGGAACCCGATTTTAACAAAATCGCATTACATGGAACTCGACATTAACAATGTTGAGTTTTATGCATATTCTACCACTTAATATTTTTTGAAAATTTAAATGGCAGTCGTCATTAGTAATGTCGAGTTCTACTTAAAAATACACATAGAACTCGGTTTTGAGGATAACAAATTTCAAAATAAGAACAATTTGCTAAATAGTTTCAAAACATAAGTATTTTGTTACATAGTTTTTAGTAGACATGGCAAAACGGGTCAGAATTCTCTAACCCGACCCGTTTGACCCGCAACCCAATTGACCCCTTTAAAAATGACCCGTTTTGACCCGTGACCCGATTAACTCGACTCGAACCCAACCCGACCTGCCCATTTTGCCACATCTACCAACGTTGAGTAGATTGAGATTGAGATTGAGGTATAATTCTTATAAAATATTTACTTATTCTTCTTTACTTAATATGTTATATACTCCATTATAGTTTGTCATTCTTTACTTATCACATTCATTTTCTCTTCCTACTTTAAACAAATCGAAGATTATACCAAGATTAGCTTCTAGAAAACTAGAACAAGAGTTGCACCAAATTTAGATATTAAGTGTTTAGTGGTAATTGATAACAATATCACCAGTAAGAATCTAATCACAGTTAAGAAATTCATAAACAATTGACAAATTGCATCTATTTCCAAAAAAAAAAAGTTTGAAAAATACGAGTCAACTCAATGCAACTCGTGACCCGACTTGACCCACAACCCGATTGACCTGCAACCCGATTGATCGGTTTTAAAAATTACATGTCTTAACCCACGACCCGTTTGACCTGCAAACCCGATCGACCCGAACCCAACCCGATCCGCCCGTTTTGCCATGTCTAGTTTTTAGAGTAAAATACAAAACTGATTCTATAAGTTTCTTAAAATTTCATTTCAGTCCTCTAACTTTACTTTCATTCATTTTATTCTTCTAAACTTTCAAGTTATTCAATCAAGGCTTTTTAATTTTTCAATTAAAATTTTTTTTTTCAAAATTCTTAAATTAAAATTTTCAATTAATAATTGAAAAATATTTCCCAATTTTTTTTTAAAAAAATTTTTTAACGAAAGTTGACTGAAATACCTTAATTGAATAAATTTGAAACTTAAAGGACTGAAATTAACGAAAACAAAATTAGAAAATTGAAATGAAATCTAAAGAAACTTAAAAAGTTAATTTTACATTTTAGCCTAATTTTTAAATTAGGGATAAATACCAATTTCTCTCTTATGAATGTATACTTTTTAAGGAAGTAGAGCTCTCACTATGGCAGATGTGAACAGTGTTGTTTGTGATTGAGTGATCGTAGATGGAGTATATGCACTCCCTGCCCAGCGGAGGGTAATGAGGCTAGTGAAAATCTGTTTTTCTTTTAAGATAAACACATTTTTAATTGTCTTGTCTATCAGTCCCTCTTCTTGCATATTTTTGCTTCCCTCTTTGTTTTTCCCAGCACTTGTACCATCTAGAGCATTAATGTAATAATTGTATCCTCTCTTTCACATTAATTTTGGAAGTCCGCACTTCAACTTGAACCATTAAAGCACTGTCTTTTCGCTTTCAGCTTTACTTTTGGGGCATCCTTTCTAAGAGAAGATATATTATGTTTTAGTGTGGGTGGGATCCACCCTCATGTGAGGAAGAAGTAATTCGCACGAAAAATATGATAGAATTTTTCCTTTTCTACAATTTAACTTGACAAGCGCCAACACCATTTCAACTTACGTACCATAATTTATTTATATGTGTTTTTCAAGAAAATGATATTATAATTGTCTTTTTTTTTTTTTTTTTTTTTGATGTGGATACTATAATTGTCTTTCATTGTTATAAATAGCCTTCAACCACTTGTTTACTCAATAAAAATCACAAGCTTGAATTCAAACGAAAAAAAAGAAAAAAGAAAAAGATGAGAGAGAGCGAGAGAAATAACATATCAGTTAACTATGTCTTATGAATTTATAGTCAATAAAATTGATATGGATATGTAATTTAGAAAAGTGTTGTTAGGTAAAGTACTACAAACTTTATTACATAAATTTTATAAATTAAATAATAAGGTAATTAGTAAATTTTATTTATCATGTTGTTAGTGTAAAAATAGTGAGTTGATTCAAGTTAAGGGAATGAAAAAAAGTAGAGAAAGACAAAAAAATAATATTAATAGGAATAGTAAATAATGAAATGTCAATTATGAAAGTAACAGGAAGTATAACTTTTGATAGAATAGGATGACAGAAAAAGAATACATGTGGCTAACCTTGACTAATTAGTTTGTAAAAATTTTATTAGTATAATTCATATTATTTTTAGTGTTTTCTTTTTGTGAACTCTTGTTTCAAAGATAAACAAACTTAACTAACTAATATGTCTTACATGTCTTAGCCTAATGGTGGATAAACTTTTTCGATGAATAGGATAATATTTGAAACTTATGGCATCTACTCCATCATGATTACTCTCTTTAATTACCATTAGGTCAAGATATTATGGCGTCCAAATCTTTATTCAACAACAAAAAACTTTAAAAATCAAGTTAATTAGAAACCACAACAATCATGGATAAACTTAATTAACACGCCTCTTAGCCCAACATATTACATATAAAATTACAAATTTTGGAGTTTCATGATTATCATTTTCTAAAAAGAACCTAACTTGGGCAAGGTTCTACCCTATCAATCACTCTCAGATTTTTTCATTCCATGCATGTAACGTACCAATATGATTTTCTGGTAAGGATTATTTGACATTTAAATTCCTAATTATGAGCCTACATTTATATCTTGCTTGTTAACTAAAAAAAATGGGACATTTCCTTTTTATTGATTTCAATGGATGTGGATCAGTTAAAGCATTAATGATTTTAAATTATTAATGTTAACTTAAACCCTTTTATTTGATTATAGAGACAGGGGATGCTACAAGGGGAAATAAATTTACACGCAGCTAAGGTTTTGTCTTAATTTGGTACAATGATTAATTCAAAAAAAAAAAAAAAATTGGTACAATGATTATAGATACCATTTGATTTGATTAATAGAGAGGGGCAATGCTATAAGGGAAAATATATTTACAGCTAAGGTTTTGTCTCAATTTGGTACAATGATTATAGATACCAGCCTACCCTCTAGGTTAAATTACCTACAGCATATTGTTCACACGGTTTGCAGTTTTGCACCTTGGCTAGCCACTTCTGTGCAAAGTTAAGGAGATGTAATTATGGAAAGAGACCATTGACAAGTTCATAAATTTTTACTCCATTATTATAAACCCCAAGGATGGCACAGTTGGTTAAAAAGCACATCTTTTATATAAATTTTTTTTGGTAACCAAAAAATGAGTCGGAGGGGGTGACTTGTGTGGCTACATTGTCTGGGCTTTACCATAACAGCACCTACAAAGTGTTGATGGGCATGCTCAAACGCATGTAATGTGCATGGAAGCCCGAGTCGTTTTCCATCAAGCCACCAACCGTGTGGGCATATAATTTTTTACTCCATTATTCTAAACCCCAAGGATGGCATTGTTGGTTAAAAAGCACATCCTTTAAATATATATATATATATATATATATATATATATATATATATATTGTGGGGGAGCAAAACCTGGGCCTATGTGATGGGCTTAGGTACAACGTTTCATCAACAATACGTCCGAGGAGAGGAAATCATAGGGAACCCTCATAACTAACGGTAGAACGCGTAAGTATCCAGGAAGGTTGATCCGAGAGGAGTACCCTCCTCGGATATGGCATACGTCGGTAAGAGGAGCCTCGGCTTCCCCTTAGTCCACCTTCCAGGAAGTTCCAGAGGTGAAGATAGATTACCGATGCACAGGGAAGGGATAAGGATGCAGAAATATCTTGGGAAAAAGCTGCTACCACCGCATTAAATGCATTACAGCAGCTTTCCTGGCCGCATTTATGTGGAGAAGACCCCTGAACAGTGTTTCAAATCACCTTTACCCCTAGAAAATCAAAAAGCTGTAATAGAAGAAAGGGAAACTCAAGTACCAGGCTAGATGGCGGACAAGTGGACGATAGGATCGAACAATGAAGGACTATATAATGGAGTAAGACCTCCAGAAGAAGGGGGACACGAGAGAAAAAGAAGAAACATCAAGAAATAACTACTGTAGCATCTGGAGAAATACAACCTAAAAGAAAGCATTTTATCTAAGATCATACCCCTCGGACCTTGCTCGAATCTATCAATTAGCCCAAAACTTACTCCTCGGACATAAGATCTTAACCTGTTTATGTGTTTTAGTCTCCTCGGCCAAGTACCTAACCTTCAGTAACTGTTATAAGACACGCTATTAGCCCAATTCTTTGACCCACTCTCTTACAAATTTATTGTATTGGGTTTATTGGGCCCATCTCCTGTTTCCATCTAGGTGTGGGCTACAATTTGTGACCCTACATATATATATATATATATATATATATATATATATATATATATATATATATCGGTTGCATGCAATGTCTAATAGTTAATGGAGACCACACACCCGTAAACTCCATATATTGTGATATATTAATTACATACAATTTGAGGTACGCATGGCCAAGAGCCTTGTAACTGAATTGAAACCTCCCCAAGTACAAAGTGCTTGGAGGTTTACGGGAGAAAGGGTTCGAGTTGTAGAGTTAACAGCATATTGTAATTATCTCTCAAAAAACAAAAAAAAATGGGTATGCATCAAACCCAGCAACCTAACAAAACTGACTTGACCCAACCCAACACCATGGATTGGTTTTTGTGGGTTGATGGGTTGGAATTCTATTTTGAATCTTGGGTTGGGTAGGGTTTGGGTTAATAATTTTTTAAACCCATCTGACCCAACTTGACTCACCATGTACATAAGTTTATTTTATGACCTTATTTGACTTTTTTAGTTTGATTGATTTTGCTATTTAGTTTTGATGAATTTGGAAATTTTCAATATAATTTTAGCATATTATATTAATAGTAAGATTTTTTTTAAAAGTTTAAATTTTGATGAAAATCAATTTTTTACAATATATAGAACATATATGAACAGGGATAGAGTTAGGACTTAGAGTTAGGGAGGGCAACAGTATAAACAATTTTTTTTTGAAACTCCAAGTAAGTATTCATTTAGAAGAGAAATGTTATGTCCATAATATTTTCACTATATTTTCACAACAAATCGTAAGTGGTAGGTTATTATTGATTGTTATGAGTGAGCAAAAAAAGTAATTTAAGTTATGGATTCAAATTAGAACCAATAACAACTTATCGCATGTGATTTGTTGTGAAAATGTTGTGGACGTAACACTTCTCAATCTAGAAAGTTAAGCTTTTTTTACTTTTTTTTTTGGTGTCTTGTGTGTTGTCAAATGTGTGTGGGTGTTCATTTAGACTAGTTAGAATTGGCCTTGGAATTTTTTATTTTATGTTTGTGTCTTGTGTGGGTTTGTCTTATGGTGTTGTTTAGGCTTAAGTTTGTTATTGGTAAATTTTGTTGTTAAGCTTGTTAAATTTATTTCAAATTTTAGATCAATAAAATTTTTTATAGCCTTTAAAAAGATCAATGATATTGTTGAGAGGGCAGAGCGCAAAACAAATTGCTAAAATTAATACACACACACACACACATATATACACTAAAAAAAATTTGAAAAAATTTAAGGGGGGCCACTATCCCCCCTAGTCCAACTATAGTTCCGTCACTGTATATGAACAATCCATCGACCCAACCCATCTAGGTTGGGTTAAGTTAGTTTTTCAGTTTTTACACATGTGAAAAGTTGAGTTGGATTGATAATTTCTCATGAGTTGAAAATACCCCCAACCCGACCCATGCACACCACTGCATACAATTGTTATGCAAGGGGTTGGGTTTCTGTCCAGTGATCAGTGATCACTGGACAGAAGCTGAGTCCTTATGCAAGATATTATATTCTCAGGAGGTGGCTTTAAAGAGTGGAGATCAATAATTTAAATATCTCTTTCTCTCCTTCCTTTTAGGAATCATATATTTTATGATAAAAGAATGCATACCCTACCAATTTTATTGTACCAAGTAAATGATTTCGCATTTTTTATTATTATCTTTTTTTTTTCCCTTAAGCCGAATAGAAAATCGTTTTGTCCCTTTTATCGCAACTAACAAAAAAGTGCTCACCACACTATTAAATACACAAAATTATTGAAGTATTCTACTCTTGGTGAACCTTTGTTATCAAAGTTAATAAAGATGACAGAAATTTGATCTTACCCGATGGTACGTCTTCTATTATATAACTTCAGGTATTTTTATGAACTATTTTATTGTTTAATTTTTATGATATTTGCAAATCTTTTATTAATTTTTCCTTATATTTGAAGATAAGTAATGGTACAGCCACAAACTATTTTACAAAATTTTTACAAATTGTTGATATATCCAACTTCTTATTAGTTTTTATCTAGACCCACCATTAACATTACTTTTTTTTTATTTTTTATTTCCCATACCAATAACCACTCACCACATCAATAGTTTATAAAACTTTTTATAAAAAAGTTTGTATCTCTTTAAAGATTCATTTATACATCACAAAAAAACAGTGCTGGTTTTGTATAACGCAATTGCAATGAAAAGTTGTCAGTATATACTTTAGTTGCAAGTCTATGAAGAAAGAGTGAGATCCTCTATCCCTTGCGAGTTCTTCTAGTACTGCACACTTGGGTGTACACTTGGTCACACCTTATTTGGGTATGAATTGGTGATTAGATTATATTATTTACATACAAATCCACTACTTAAAGCTCTCCAATCACTAGTTGTAACAAAGTGTGTGTCCAAATGTGTGTTCCTCAACTATTTGACCCCTTGATTATCAAAAAAACCTATTTGACCCCCTCAATCCATTGATGCAATGTCTTCACCTAGCCTTCGTTCGAGAGTTCATAAAGGAATGAAATGATCATAAAATAATAAAAATGAATGTAATGTATTTAAGTAAGGAAAATGAATGAGAAGTAATCTTATTTGAAAGTTTTAAAATAAAGGAAATAAGAAATGGAAAGTATGTAATCTTGTTTGGGAATAACAAAGAGGAAAAATAATTGAATAATTATATGACAATATTATTATTAAACCTCTATTTTATATAGGTATATTTTGAAAGTTTTAGCAAAAATATTTATTAAATATAATTTTATTCCCTCCAATTCTTCTCAATTTTTAGAAAAATGAAAATTTAAGATTTAAAAAAAATAAAAATGAATGAGAGTTTCATTATACCTATTTCATTCTATTCTATTTAAACTGCCAAATAAGAAAATGAATTTCTTATTTCTTTCGTTAAAACTCCTAAACATAATAATGTGAAAAATATTCTTCTAAAAAAACATAAAAAATATTTTTAAAATATTCTTTTTATATTATATTATGTTACTTTCTATTTCAGTCTTTTCCTTCCTCTGACACGAGCCGACAGGAAAACTATGAAAACGAACTGAGATCTAACAAATGGTACACAACTTCTATAGGGAAAGGCCGAAATTGCATTTATTAAGTCAATAAACATCCACCACCAAGAACCAGCTCAACAAAAGGCTTTTATTTTACTTCATAATTAAGACATCCTCCTTTTTATTATAAAAAACAGAAAAAAAAATAAAAAATAAAAATCAAACGATCGAGGTTATGTATGGTACAGGTATTGTGTGACAGAAGGTAACATTTTGTCCTAAATTCACATATTATGATAGGTCACATTACATTGCTGTGAGATTGTAGAGGGCAACGGGCCCCATAGCCCAAGCTATGGTACAAGGTGTCCAATAAATTAATATATAAATTATTGAGTACTACATTTGCTAAATTTCATCTTTTAAAATAAATAATAAAGTGTTTTTTATATATTAAATATTAGTCGCTAATCCGCGTCATGAGAAAATTCAACATTTTACTTTTATATATTATAAATAAATAAAATGTTAATAAATTTCAACTTAATCATGATATAAATATACAAAAACTCACATTATTACATATGTTATCTCTAGTTCGACACATTGTTGTAATTCACAATGAGGACATATGAACAAATAAATTAAGGGTAAATAGTAACCTGAGAGTTACCGTAGGTTTATATAACAATTTCCATGTTTAATTTGCAATAATTTCAACTGAAACTCACATACAAATATATACAAAAATAATTTGTTTATGTTTGTTTGTTTTTATCTTTGTATGGTTACCCATGAAGTCTCATTTTTCACCTCAAGACAAAGCAAAGTTAAATCATGGTCTCCTGACATTGTTCTTTCTTTTCCGTGGTCCCTAGATACTCCAAAACGGGTTGTCTCATTTTTCACCTCAGGACAAAGCAAAGTTAAATCAGGGTCCCTTGACAATATTCCTTCTTTTTTTTATGGTTCCTTAGATACTTCCAAAAGTGCTGCTCACATACCTTGAAAAATATAATTACTTCTTATTAACTTCTTCAGAAAGTTACAAAGAACTTCTCCTGAAAATGTCCACATAATAGAATAACAATTATTTAGTTTCACCAATCCAAAGTTGAGTTTAGTAAGGAGTCACATAATAGACAAAAGACTTAAATTTACATACATTATCTTTCCCATAATGAAAATCTAAAAATATGAGCATGTGGCTTGAAAACCATTACCTAAAGGATTGCCAAGTCCTTTATCTTTTTATGATGAGGAACCTCATCAAGGCAGGGCTCTCAAGATTGTCATGTCCTTTAGGAAAAAATATATATCGATGACACACCTAACGCTAAATGTTAAAAACTTTTTATTAAAGATTTTAAATATAAAAATCGAAACTTGTAGACCAAAACTTAAGATCTCTGTGTTAAAATTACAACGCACACACAAAGACAAACATAAAATCTCAACAAAATATTTATTGCAAAATAATTTGTGCTATCTGAGGGGGAAAAAAACCATCGAATGCCTTCACATTTGTTGAGCTGACAATGAAAATAAAAGGACCTAGATTGTTCTTTTAGAAGTTATAATCAATCTATATTAAATCAGAGGAATACTGACTTCAAATTATGTATATGTTGGTTTTCCATTAACTTGGTGATCAAAATTGTATATCATATTACCATCTATAGGGTCACAATTTGTAGGCCAAACCCAAAAGTATTGGATTATAAGCCCAATGAGCCCAATACAATAAATTTGTAGAGAGTGGGTGAAAGAACTGAGATTTTAGCGGATTGACTAACGGTTAACTAAGATTTCAAGTGTATCCGAGCAGGAAATTTTATGTAATTATGGATGAAATGTTCGGCCGAGGAGATAGTTTAATAATCAAATTGTTATTTCTGAAAGATAGTTCAACACCGTGCTACAATAGTTCTCTTTCTATTTTCCTTCCCTGTTTTTCCGATCCTTCACCTTATAGAGGGTCTTTCACATTATATAGAGTTTTCCAAGCCATCTCCATTGTACAGTTGTTCATCATCCAACCCTGCACTCAAGTATGTGTCTTATCAAGCATCTTCTCTGACTCTCTGTGAACGGTAGTGGTTGAGACCACTGTTCAGAGGTCTTCTCCACATTAATGCGGCTAGGAAAGTTGTTGCATTGCATTTAATGCGATGGTGACAGCTTTTCCCTAAGATATTTCTACATCCTTATCTTTTCCATACGTGCTTGAAGTTTATCCTCATTGTTGGAGTCTCTTGGAAGATCGCCCAAGTCACCCGGATGCTTGCTCGACTGATATTCGTCCGGTCCAAGGAGTGTAACCTCCTCGGACCTCAACCCTCCACTCTTTCCTTACGCGACTATCTATTCTAGAGCCTTCCCAGTCATTTGCTCCTCCTCGGACACATCCCTATTAGCAAATAGGGCTTTAGGCCTAATATACAAATTCAAACTTTTGCCCCCACACCATCTATGTGCCTATGTAAACCACTACCGTGGTGACTCTTTAAAGAATGCTATGGGAAAAAGAGATAGAAAATAAGAATTTGATCATCAGATAAGACTTGGTTGCTCTATACCAAAATTATAAAAAATCACCAACCTAAATGCTACCTTGCGGTTACTACATTGCCATTTTATAATTGATTGCATTCAAATTAGTTCTCTTTACATACTGATATGTCAATTCTATACGTAGACAAGTTCTTGAATTTAAGCGACTTGTTAAAAATTAAAATATTGGTACTCTATGCATAATATGTGTTGGTTCTAACCTATGATATTTGATTCTCTACATAAAACTAATTTTAGTTTGGTTACTACTAATTTACCGATTTATGTGTTCAATTCATCTTTACTTAGGTTGAGCAAATTGGGTGATTCTATTATTAAGTGAAATTGCAATAGTTTCTTTGAATAAATCAAGTTTTATTGTTCATACTTTTAAATATATTTTATTTTTATCATATTCTAATTTTATATTGTAGATAGTGTTTCTTTTATTTGTAAATATATTTAATTAAAATTTTTACTAGAAGGTATTAGTCTAGATATGAAAAATTAAAAGGAAAAAAAAGAATAGAAAACTTAATTGATTTTTATAAAGGATCTCTTAATAAATTTGTTACTATATATATATATCTTAAATATTTAATATTGAATGTTTTCTTAAACATAATATTTATTTTGATATTAGCACTTTTGATTTATTTTTATAACTAAAATTTTTAAATGAAGTTTTGCAAATAGAAAAAAAATATTCCAGTTGACATACTAGATATGAAAAGACTGTATTTCTTTTTTCCCAAATGTATTTTTGGATCAAATAATTTTATTGAAAATACTTGTAGGTATGATAGGCCTAATAGTATATATATATAAATATATATATATATATATATATATATATATATATATATATATATATATATATATTAGGTCGGGGGCCTGTTCCAAGGACATCAGTAGTCCGCATTAGTGAATGAAGAAAGGGGTTTGGTCATGAGGGTTTAGGAAGGTGGTCCGATGAGGAATGCCTCCTCGATCGAGCAAAGCAGAGGTCAAAAGGTGTGGTTTGCCATTCAGAGCAACGTTTCGAGAGATTCTATTGATAAGGATACTCATCATGAAAGCATAGGACAAAGGGAAGCTATGAAATATCTAAGAAAAAGTTGTTATCACCGTATTAAATGTTCTGCAGTTAACTCTCTGGCTGCATTAATATGAAAGTGATACCTAAACACTGATTTTCAGCCTTACAACTACTCCTAGAGACTTTAAGAAGGTGCTGATAGGACAAGGGTCAAAGTTAGCAACTTGATCTACACGTGGAGGGTAGAGATGGAAGGAAAAGGAGAGTGTAAGAGAGAAAGAAGCCCCTAAACAAGGAGGATTGGAAAATTGAGAGGAAAATACTGTAGTAACAAGAATCGGACTTGTTATCAAATTCAAAAGAAATATATACAAGAACTAATCTCCTTGGATTGAGCTGATGAAGATTTTCTTTGGATAAAATCAATTTATCTTTGTTTTCTTGTCATTTAGATCCACTATAATTATTATCCAACTCATTAGAAAATAGTTTTCTAATCCATTATCTACAAATTCATTGTATTGGGCTTTTTGGGTCTAGATTCTATTACCTTTTGACCTTAGGAACCAAACTATGTACTTACAATACTTGTTACAATTACTTTTGTAGAAAAAGTGTTTTAAAACATTAAAAATGTTTGATATACTACCTAAGGTTGACCATGTCACGAGAAAAGTAAGCATTATCCATATTATTAATTAAAAGTGAGATATAAGTAAAACTTTAACACATAATTTTGATTATTGATTTTGCGTACCAAAATGTAAGACGATTAAATTTTACTATAAACTATAATATATAAATTAATGAAATATTATATAATTGATAATAAATATTTTTAGAAAAATCTAGCTCAAAATGTTGCCTTAGGTCTCAAACTTTATCCCGTCAATCCTAGATGTTGGACAATTATTAACATTATTTTAGCGAAGATTAAAAGATAATGAATTTAAATTGCCTTGTATTGAGATTCAACAATCATAAAATAATATTATATCATATAAACTGTTGTTGCATCAAATATTGTATGTATCACATATATAGCATATAATGGACTTATGTCATACCACTCATTAATTATTAAGATGATTTACTTTAGATGAGCTTTCATATCAAACTAACATGTAACTTATTAATTATTAAGATAACTTACTCTTTAAGTTTTTAAAAAAAAATTAAAATGTTACACCAAATAAAATGGACTTATGTCATATAAACTGTTGTTGCATCAAATATTGTATGTATCACATATATAGCATATAATGGACTTATGTCATACCACTCATTAATTATTAAGATGATTTACTTTAGATGAGCTTTCATATCAAACTAACATGTAACTTATTAATTATTAAGATAACTTACTCTTTAAGTTTAAAAAAAAAAATTAAAATGTTACACCAAATAAAACTCTTAAACCAAAAGTTTCAAGAACTTTAGAGTAAAATATATTTTTTATTTTAATTATTGCTTCTTCTTTATTTTTTTTATTGTCGAAACTTGAATGGGTCATGGGTGTGTCCTATCCTCTTCCTAACGAGAATTTAGTGACCCATTTTCTATTAAAAGACGTAATTATATGTGGATCATACTCCACTAATAAGGTGGGTAAATTGTCTATTTTTTAAGGTACATCTCAATAACCAAAAATATACAATCTCAGTTAATTAATCACTTAAAAAAATAAAAAAATAAAACAAACACTTTGTTAGGTGTATTGCCTATTCTCTCTTCTTTTTTTTTTTTCTTTTTTTTGAGAATCATGTGTATTATTGTCTATTCTAAATGGTGCATTAAAGGTCAATCATGCAAGACCCAAGTAAAATCACATTAATCATAAGAAAATTCCAAACTAAAAATTACAAGGAAAGAAAAATAATAAACTCTTTAAGCATAGATGAGAATTGACATCATCATTTTTCACTAGACTTGATAAGATATATCACAATTTTCAGTATTTCAGACTCATGCACCATTGTCACCAACAAAATTAGTTTTCCCCATTTCTAATCAACAGGACCTTGTGAAGTCAGATTTCCATCCATTTCAACTTTCAACTTTCAACTGCCCTTAATTAATTAGAAAGCAGTTCTCATCCTCATTAAAACTTGTTGCTTTACCATTTTTGGGTCTTGAGTACCTTACTACGACCGTATCATTTTCGAAGAAAATGACTGGAATCATGTTGGGTTGAGGCCTTGGCCAGGATTTTCAATAATTTCATTTTGTTATGCACCATAACAAAATTGCAAGTGCAACTACAACAAGAACTTGGCTCATGCCCTCTAACCAGAGGTCACATATCTACAAAACAATCGTATTATCTAATGAAAATCTAGATAGTGTTTTAATTGGAGTTGACTTTTACTTCATTTACTTGAAGCAAAACCAATACAATAAAGCTATGATTACAACAATTTCATAACATTTTTCAATTTATTTTTTTGAAGAAAAATTTAGTAATATCACCTCATACTCGGGCCCACCATAATATGGTATTTTAATTATCTTTTTTTGATGGCCCATGTATGGGAAAGTAGGCCGTTTTAGTGTTGTATTTTTTATGGACACGCTCTTTACGAAACTTAGACATTGGTTAATTTACGATTAGATTATATCACTTACGGGTCCATTATTGGAAATTAATGAAAAGTTAAGAGCATTTACTATGATTTATTTGCTTTGCTGTCACAAGTCTCAAACTGCTTTGTTTCTTGGGTTCCTAGAACGGCAAATGGTGCAGCTCATGACTTGGCCAAATGCCAAATGGTTTTTAAAGAACAAGGTGTATGGTTATTTTATTATGGCCTGTGGCCCTCCTTGTTTTGAATGGTAATCAGGGAGGAATCTATCTTCCCCTCCTTGTATCTTTCTTGTTTAGTAATAAAATCTTTCCCATTCATGAAAAAAAAATTGATGAAAAATAATACAATCATTATTTGCCACGTGTTTAAGCGATGTTAAAGCATGTGAATAAGTGCAAGGTCTTAGACTCTTTGTTTGTTGTGATCTTAGAAGGACTCAAACCAATATAATTAATTTTGGCCTTTAAAGTTTACAACGGTTTCCAATTTAGTCTTTTATATTTATAATTTTTTTATCACTTTTTTTTGTTTTTTTGTTTTTTTTTGTTTTCATATTTGTCATGCATTCCATTTCTGTTAGTAATTTACTTTTTCATAATATGTTATTCTACATACAATGACGAAATTCCTACATTCTATTGTATTTAAGAGTTGATATTTCATGAAATGGGTTATTTTATTTTATTTTTTATTTTCAATACAAGTTAGAAATTTTACTCTAGCTTAATCTAAGTGTATATGTGTGTAAAACTTCCTTTTGAAGACTTGAATCCCTGTCTTTGCTTCTTACACTTTACAAACACTTGTACTTATGGAATAACCATCGCAACAAGGGTGGATGATGGTTGAAATAGTTAACTATGAAAGGCAATTAACAATCAAATTACTAACATAAATAGATGACATGATCACTATAAAAACAGTCAAACATGAATTACCAAAAAAAAAATAGCCCCAAATTCTAGAAACCAAGTGTACTTTAAAAAAAGGGGGCTACAATTGTACTCTGAAGGTGGACCTCCGAAACAAGATTTGAAAAGCAAACCTATTACTGATTTACTGGGATAGTAATGGGCCTTGTCGGTAATTAAAGAAGTTTTTTATTTTATTTTTTTCTGAATAAATATTTTATTTACTACAAAACAAAGAGATACAATCTAGATTGGACCTGTGATCATCTCGATCCAAAACCTAAATAACCAAAGGCGACAAATTAGATATGGGTATTGGCCCATTCCAATTCAGAAGGGCAGCCCATCTAGTTAAAAGATGTGCTGCTTCATTACCTTCTCTAAAAACAAAAGAAAAATTTACATTATCAAAATCTTTAACAAAATACAAAATGCCCTCCACCATAGGCTTAATGCTCCAATGAGGCATTGACTCTTGATTTCTCGAGGGCTCAATTACATTCCATGTATCTCCTTCAATTACAATATTCTTAAAACCTGCATTTGTTGCTCTTTGAATGGCCAACAAGGCTGCATTTGCCTCACCAAATAAAGGGCTACCTGGGCTCAGCTGCTCTGCCCATGCAGCTACAAGTTTACCTCCTTGGTCTCTTCCTACTACTGCCATAGATGTTTTTCCTTCTCTTATTACAGCATCAAAAGCATATAGCTAGCCCATTATGTTACCATGCTTGATGATTTCTTTTTTCCGAAACAACGTGATAAGTGAGATTAAAAAAAAAAAAAAAGTATTTTTGCATCACCAAAAACTACATTTAAAAAAAAAAAAAATTTATATAACTACTTTTATCTCAAGCTCTCTCACAAGTCTTAAACAAATGGTACCGCTTACTACTTTCATTTCAAACTCCTTCCATTCACCATCAGACATAGTGACATGCTTCTTTGACTTTCCAAGAAACGCTTAATCCTTAACATCAAGATATCTTTAACAATGCTTTGTCAAAGAAAGAAATATTTTTCCCAATAAAAGAGATCCACCTCAAACTTTGTGTTTGTCATTGCCAAAAACTTGAATCAATTGCTTTGATACCAATTGTTGCATAATAATGGAAACTCTGACATTAATTAATATGATTTGAGGCGTATTTATATGAACAAAAAAAAAAAAAAATTCATCCATATTAGACAAAGATATTTAACATTTCATAATTTCTATTGAAAATATTATAAAGTGTTGAGTAAGTTACAAGATTTTTGACTAGAAAATAATATTAAGTTATAAGATTTTTAATACTTCAACAATTTAAAAGTAAGCATGTGTGTCAGTGTGTGCATGTATTGGTTCATTTATGCCAAGATATGTGTGTGTGTGTTTGCCGCCGGGGGGGGGGGGGGGGGGGGGGGGTGGGGAAGATCGTATAGAAATCTATTTCTGAATATTTTCTATTTAGGGTCTATTTGGATATCACTTATTTGCTCAAAATTGAAAATTTATTTCTGAAAATATTGTAGCAAAATAATTTTTAAATATGAATAGTGTCGTGTGGGACCCAAAAAAAAAAAAATATATATATATATATATATATATATATATTTTAGAAAGATATAATCTGTGTTTAAAGTGGAGTTGGCTGACAAGTGCACAGTTGCTGTGGGACCTACCTTTTAAACGCCAAACGTAGACGTGCTGAGGGAAACGCTTTCCAATCGGTCACTTAGTCTAATAGTTTCGTCCAAACTGGTAATTATTTGGTTTTTATATGACTGGTGGATGTATATAGTAGTCATAGATTCATTGGTACAGATTGAGTCCAAAAAAAAATCCATTCACTAGGAGGAGAAAAAGATTGAGGTTGATGACTTTGACTATTGGTTGATGGAGCTTTTGT
Organism: Quercus wislizeni; assembly: GCA_023055345.1. Taxonomy (NCBI): domain Eukaryota; kingdom Viridiplantae; phylum Streptophyta; class Magnoliopsida; order Fagales; family Fagaceae; genus Quercus; species Quercus wislizeni. The sequence continues at coordinate 3,332,654 of JALGQJ010000017.1, read as the reverse complement.
TTTGGACTAAAATTGAATGATTCGTCTCTGGAAATTTTGAGCTCTTTTGGGTGTTTGTAGGAGAAGAAGACTCAAAATTTAAGTTTCGGTACGGTGGGTGAAGGTTTAAAAAAAAAAAAAATTATATATAGAAAAAATCATTAGAGTTCTTGGACCTTACAGAGCTTTATTTTTATATGACAAAAGTATTTATTTTAATCTCACCAAAAGGTTTTGAAAAAAATCTCACAATAAAAATTGCCAAAAGAAAAAAAAAAATGGTATCTGCCAGGCAGGCAGCTGATTAACACTTTGACAAAAAGATTATCCATTTTCTTGTCTCTTTTTTTCTTCCAAATTTTGTTCCAAACTTTTTTGTATTTTTATGAGATAAATCTATGGCTTTTTATTATGTTGATTTTTTTTTTTTTTTTTGGGTAGGTTGATTTGCCTTTCCAAATTAATGAGAATTAAAAAATTTATAATTTATAAATTGTTAGGTTTTAAGACTTTAGGAACTAACGTATTAGAACTTCATTTTGTATATGTTGGCAAACCATGATAAAGAAATTTAGTCTAGGTTTAGACTTGCTCAAAGTTTGGTTTAATGTAAGTTTAGAATCGAGTAATTGCAGGAAATTACTATTCAATTTTTGCAAAACTTGATTAATCAAAAATTAGACTCGATCGATCGAGAATCGTGGATCAGGAATTTTCTGTAGAATTTCTAAACCAACCCAAGCCCATCTAACATGTAGGGTTAGGTGTTTCATTCCAAGTATAAAAGGAAAAACCCTAGCTACATTTTAGAGGTCTTTGTTGAGTTGTGTGTTGGATCTTTTATAAAATCTAAGAGGTGTTTACCTTCAAACACACACATAGAGCTATCAAGATCAAGATTCACATCAAGAACTTGATGGTTGTTTCAGTTGCTGCATAAAGAACTTTAAAGAAGATCTAAAATCTTGAGTGTAGTCTCAAAGTCACAAGTAGGAGAACTTGTGGTTGTTACAGATTAAGGAAATAAGTAGTTCGTGGACTCGGAGCTGTCATGTAGTCGTAGTAGTAACTTTTCTACACGAGGTAGTAATAAGATATTAGTGATCTAAGTATTATTGTACAAATTTTAATTCTTTCATAGTAGATTTGTTTTTACTTTAAGGATAGTTAGGTTAAATCCTCCCCAGGTTTTTTACCGGTTTGGTTTTCTTGGGTCATCAGATCTATGTGTTCTTTACTTTCCGCATTATATTTGTTTTACACATATTTGTTTAACCTAGATTTAATTAACAAACTTGTTAATCAACTTGGCTTAATTTTAGGTTAAACATATTGTGTTAAGGGGTCTAAAACCTATCATAAATTCTACAATTATCTTGTAAAGTTCGTATGATTACATATAGTATATCCATAATTGTCTTTCATTTTTATTTATTAGGAGAAATTTTATAGATGTATTAAAAAAAAAAAAAAATTCACACCTATTGATGTGATAGATTATTAGTAATACATAAAAAAATGATGTCAATACTAAGTTTAAATAAGAATTAATAAAAATTTATCAAATTTATTGTGAAAAATATTATGTAATTTGTTTTTGTATAAATAGCATTCTCACCATAAGAATCAAGATTTTAATTGAGTTTTCCTAATCCCAAAATGGGTTGACTCTTTTTGATTGGTTTGGGAGCCGAAACCTATCTTTTCTATTCCTTCTTGCCCCATGTTGAAGAGGATAATGGGCTGATTCCATTTTATTTTTCTTCATCAAATTATCATTACTTACCACCCTAAAAAAAAGAAAAAAAGAAAAAGAAAAAGAAGAGTTTTCCTAATCTTTTTTAAAGGACCAATCAAAATCATATACATTGATTCCTTTGTTTTATGATGAAGTAATATGATAAATTCTTCACAAATCTGTCTATATACATTGATTCCCTTTTTTTTGGTTTAAACATGAGATAGAATATCCAAATTTCATTCCCTGATTCCAATCTGCCTAAACTCACTTTTGCATTTGCACATCCACCATGTTAATACGTTTTACCGATTGCACACTTTGAAAAAAAAATAAAAATAAAATTCTCTTTTTCTTTTTATAGTACTTTAAACAAATAATTAAGAACTTCAACAAGACTATACAGTACAAAAAAAGTGTCAGGTTGTGAATTTGAGTCTGAGAATTAGCATTTCCAAACAAAGTTAGGGTTAAAGTTTTAACTATTATGACTTTTCTCAAACCTCGTAAAACATATATATATATATATATATATATATATATATATATATATATATATATATTTCCCCCTTGATGAGATGGCAATTAAGTGATTTCTACTAAAAGTGACAAATTGTGAATTTAAGTATTGTTAGGACATATGTGGAATTGTTAGAAACATATGTCATGTAAATTGACTAATCTTTTGACAAAACGCATTTTACTTGTAATTGGGTAGATCTAGGATAGGTTTAATACTTTAAGAAACAAGTGTTCAAGTTTAGTATTGAAGCCATGCAAGTCTAACCAAGAAACAAGTGAAGAAGTGTTGTTTATTAAAGTTTGACAGATATCTCGATAGAATCCTTCCTATCGAGGTTTAATGTTGAAGCTTGACAGAAGCTGAATCTGTCGAGAATTACGAAATTAGAATTTTCAGATCTGATTTCACGCATATTCATGAGTATTTGTGTAGGGTTTCTTTCTCACAACCCTAGACATATATAAGGATTATTTTAAGGGCTGTCACAGGTGATGCAAAGTGATGCAAAGGTTATTGCAATTGTTGTTATAACCCATATGGTGATCGGAGACATTCTTGCCCTAGTTCATCATATTCTTTGTAAAAGCTACTATGTCTTTGTGCCAAGGGTTTTGTAATCAAGGAGCTTCCTTATCTTCATTGTTGGATGAATTGAAGAACTTTGTAGCCAACATCTTCCTCAAGTTGGTGTGTTAGTCACGTATTGGGAACCGTGCATCGTTGGTTAGACACGTATTGGGAGCCGTGTATTGAAAGGAGAGATTGCTGGTACAATACAAGTCCAATTGGGTATTGGGGTAAGGGTTCAACTGTAGGTTGGTATTAGGTATTAAGATTCCTTTTACTTGTAACCGCTTGTTTTGATAATAATAGATTCTCGGGAGTGGTGACCTTAAATTCACCTAGTGGGATTTTGCCTTGGTGGTTTTCCCCATTCGTAAACAAATCACCAGTGTCAAATTTATTTTCCGCTGCATTTATAGCTGGTGATTTGTTTGTGTTACCACACTATTGCATGTTAAATTGACTTAATTAATTCACATGGGTAACTAATTAATTAATTTGCCAAAAGGGGGTCAATACATTTTTGGCCTATCAAATATGATAATTAGCCATTCCAAACAAAGTTAGGGTTAAAGTTAACTATCATGACTTCTCTCAAACTTTGTAAAACTAGATACAATTTAAAAAAAGAAAAATCAAAAGAAAGTTATTTTAGACTGTAGCATACAATCACATGACTTTTACAATCTGGTCAAATATGTCATCTCATCTAGCTTTCCTCTTTTTTAACAATTCCACATCAATTAGAGATAGAAAATTCACACACATTGTTCACTTTAATTTTTTAATATATATTAGACAATTATATATGATTGACATATCACTTCTTTTTCTCTTCCCATTAATCTCTGTTTATTTTTTAAATTGAGCACATGGAAGGTTTTGAGGAAGCCCGTAGCACCCATCCTCTCTCTCTCTCTCTCTCTCTCTCTCTCTCTCTCTCTCTCTCTCTCTCTCAATTATATCTTCCTTCCACCATAATTGGTTTATGAAATTTTCAAGATACCTCATGAATATCGAGTGCTACATATTAAAAAAGAAATGTGTATCTTCTCTCTATGTCTTTTATATAACTACATATTGCTCTTACATAAAGGGTACATGCATCTATTGACATATATTTCTTCCAATAATACGTGCATCCTACAATTATATATATATATATAATGCTAAAAATACATATTATGAATTGATTATATAAATGTTACAAATTGATGTGTAACGAATTATTTTAAAAAATTAATATTTATTTATTATGTTATTAAAATTAGCTTGTAACCCCATGCATATGCATGGATACACTTAAAGATATATAATAAGATGCATATTATAATTCTTATATATAATTTAAATACTATTGATAGTCATTTTTATATTTTGTTAACTCTTTAAAAAAATTTATAAGGATATTATTAAGTATAAAATGTAAGGGTATGTTTGGTAACTGTTTTTTCCCCTTATTTTCTGTTTTCAAAAACAATTTTCTATTTTTAAGATTAAAAAACTTGTTTGGCAACTCAAAATGGACAGAAAACAAAAACTGTTTTCAAAATTCAATTTGTGAAGGAAATTGAAAACATGCAAAAGGCTGTTTTCAGTTTCTAATTTTCAAAAGTCAATGAAAACATACATTTAATTTAATGAATTTTTCTTATTTAATGAGTTAACATTAAATTTTAAATCCTAGTTACAACACATTTTAGAATTTTATATTTTTTTCTTCAAAAAATTATCTTTTTAATTTCAACTAACCAAACATGTTTTTGATTTCAAAAATACAAGAAAATTGTTTTTTCTTTATATTTCCAAAAAAAAGTTTTTGAAAATAGAAAACAAAAACTGTTACCAAACATAACATAAATTTTCCATGTTTTGTTTTTTAAAAAAAATTTATTATGAAGTACTTTTTTTTTTTTTTAATTTTTATGATTAATTTATTCTAGACTCTTTGGTTTTTGTACTTAATAACTCACTTAGATGAAAATTTATAATGTGGTCCCACATTTAATTCTAAAATTAAGAAATAAAACTCTTTAAGAATAAATAATTTAGGACATATGACGCAAAATTGGAACTCTAATTTAAAATTCTAATTTGAGTTTATCTCAGTTTCACCTATTATTATATATAGAGATAACACAAATCATATTTATTATCATATCATTTTGTAAATTTTCTTGTAATAAAATTTGTAATAGTTTTAACAATTTCTTATGAGAAAAGTCTCTTAGCACCAAAAGACCAATTTTTTCACACTTATCTCTATGTTTTTGTGTTGTGGTGGGTATGGACAACCATTATCTCAAATATTTCAAAGTAGTCTCACTTGCATTGGAAAATAACAAAAATTAATAAAAATATGAACTTTAAACTAAAAATGACTCAATTTCTTATAAAATGGAATTGACTATGTTAAAAACTCAAACTTAACAAGTGCACAAATACACTTCTTAACATGACCTTTTTTACAACTAGCTAAAAGGATCAGTTATGATTGCAAGAATATAAACTCATCATTATTTAGCTTTTCTACCATGACTTACCACTTGAGTAACTCATAAAAGATTGTATGTGTTGGGTTAAGATAGTTTGATCCTAGTTAATTAATTTAATTACCCAAGTTAATTAATTAAGTTCAATTGCATGCAAATCATGAAGGTACTAACAAAATCACCAAAAATACTAAGTGCAACCGAAAATAAATAGACGCGGTGATTTATTGACAAATGGGGAAAATCTTACAAGGCAAATACCCCATCGGGTGATTTTAAGGTCAACACTCCCAAGAATCTACTAATTAATAATCAAGTGGTTAAAAGTATAAAAAAATCTTACCAACTACCCTGGCCTATTCCGAAATACCAACTTACAATTGAACCTTTACTTCAATACCTAATTGGACTTAATCTTGTAGTAGCATTCTTTTCCTTTGATGCACAAACCTTTAATTTGTGACTAACCCTTTGCATGGATTCCAATACGTGACTAACTCCAGCAACTTGAATAATTTTTGTTGGCTGCAAAGTTCTTCATTTCATCAACAATGAAGATTAGGAAACACTTGGTTACAAAATCCTATGGCATATAAATGCAGTAGGTTCACACAGAAAAAATAAGTCTTTTGGTCTCTGTATCCATGTGTGATGGCTCTTAGAATAAGCTTTATATATGTCTATGGTTATGAGAAAAGAAACCCTAAACAATTGCACAAGACTGGACTGAATTTCAGATTTGGAAATTCTAAAATCGTAGTTCTCGATAGATCGAGCTACTGTCGAGCTATTTATCGAACTTCACATTAAGTCTCGATAGTAGACTTCTCTCAAGCTATCTATTGAGACTTAGTGAACAACTTTTCTTCACTTGTTTCTTGGATCAATCTTCATGTCTTTAATACTTGACTCGAATAACATATTTCTTGAAGTACTAAACTCATTTTAGATCTACTTAATTACAAGTAAAATGCATTTTGTTAAAAAATTAGCCAATTGCAATAAAATATGACCCTAACAGTACAAACTACCACCCTATAAGAAGAGTAGTTCTAAGAACACATACTATTTCACAACTTTATACCATAATTTTGATATGACAAATTTTGAGTGATTGTCTTTCACTTACACATGGATTTACCAGTTTTTTCTACCACTCATATTGTCACGTCACAATTGCAACAAATAAGTTGCTGTATTAGATTATTTTCTCGTAATAATTGTTTTTAGTCTTCTTTCCTAGACTAGCTCTGCTAACATGGAGGACGCTTAACCCCACATGCCCACCTTATTGCCGAGCATCTCTAATGGGTTGGCCAACCCTATCCCATATGTGGCCTACAGTCCAACGACACGCACAAAATTCTTAATTCACCAATTGGCCCTGTAATAAATTAGGCCCCCATCATCTAAAAGCTACTTTCTTCAACTCTATAAAACCCACCAAACCAACACGCTTCATTCTTCACTCCTACGTTAACATTTCTACAGTCTATGCCACATACTGATATTGCTTAATTTTGAAAGCTTAGAGACATTAAAAAAAAGAGAGTATAGGTAATAGGTTGAGATTTTGCGTGTGGCTTATGTTGATCATGATGCTTTTGTGTTTTAGATTTGAAGCTCGCCCTCTTAAATTCTTAATCCAAACATGGAGAGGAACCATGAGATGAGTGGTGGTCCGAGCATGGTTCATGGTGGTGAAATTGTTCCACTGAATAAAGGTCCCGTTCAAACTTCTGCCCTTTCTTCGTCCACCATTGATGGCAGTGGTAGTGGCCATAAGATGTGTAGTGGAAAATGTCCGGTTGGTGCATAAAAGTTTGTTGTTGTTGTTGTTTTATCTGCCCTTGCTTTTGAATAAAAATAAGGCTAATTATCATTTCGTATTCTTGGACGTAAAACAATATTCACACTTTTGTATTAAATGTTCACATTTTACACATGATGTAAAAAAAAAATATGAAAGAGTGAGCATATGAAACATTATAATAAAAATCCTCAAAATGTTGTCCGTAATGTTTTGTTATAGTACATGAGCTTGAGCGATCTCTACTTTAGTCTCTTTCAAATAACATGAGCTTCAGCAATAAAACAGTGAGAATTAAGTTTAATAATAATGGACATCAAAGCGTTGCAAAGGCATAAATATGCTGTGAGAAGCTCTTGTTTTCTAAGTGTTTTCTTAGTACATTTTAATTAATATTTTGATAGCAAGGCAGAAAGCAGGTCATTATGTTGATTTTAAACTTTTCTGTACTTGTTTCTTGAACATTTGTCATATGTGGTTAAGCAAGAATGGTCTAAAATCTATATTGTTCTTTTTCCCGTTTTAATTTCCATATATTTTTTTAGGAGATTGAAGTTCAAGTTAACCCTTGAACATGGTATATATTTGCCGATTGATTGATATTTTGGACTAGGAGCTCATCGTTTTCTTGGTATTTTAATTCATAATTGGATAGTAACGCAAAAAGCAATTTAATATGTAAGGTTGAATTTAATCAACCATCTTGTTGGCTTTATTCCGTGCCAAATTTGCGTGTATTTCAGTAATTAGTAACCCTGTATTTAGGTGAGATTCTTGTAAGGGTAGTGAGGGAGATAGTGTGAAGAAATGCTCAAGAGTGTGCAAGAAAAACAGGGGCTTGCGACTGGATCTCGCGGGTGACTTGCGGCTACAAGCCGTCAGAAGCTGCACACGTGCCAGACATGCCAGAAGTTGAAGCTTCATGCCAGCTGGAGCACTATAGGACAACTGTTCAGTTAACTCGCGGCTAGAACTCGCGACTCAGTCAAATCGCAAGCCAGTCCTGTTTTGAAAAAACCTGACTCTTCACCTTCCATTCTCACCCCAGTATAAATACCTTTTTTACCCACAAAAGAAAGAGAGTTTCCAGAGAAAATTTTGAGAGAGAAACCCTAGAGAAAAAAAAGATTGATTCATCCCCAATCTTCATTAAGAGACTCTTCAAATTCATCACCATTGTTAAATCATTGAGAGGCTTATTACCAAAACCTTTTCTCACCATATCCATTTCTGTGAGAGTGTTGTTTGGTGCTTTGGGAAGTAGTTAGGAAGGAACCAATTTCACATTGGTTGATGCTATGGTCAAGTAGCGGAATCCGGGAAGCTAGAAAAGAAATAGATTTGGCGCAATCTCGTTGGAGCAAGAAGCTTGGAGGACTTAGGTACACTGGGTAAATTAGGCTTGGAGGGTCTATTGCTGTTCATGTATCCCAACTGCATTTTCTAGTGGATTATTTACCGTTTGGAGGGCGACGAAGAGGTTTTACACCGAGGGCTTCGGTTTCCTCTTCGATAACACATCGTGTGTTGTCCTTGTGTTTGCATTTCTCTTCCCTTAATCTTTGTCATTTAATTTCTATTGTGGATGTGATTTTATTTGATTTAGATTGTTTATCAATTTTGTATTAAGCTTATTCATGTTCCGCACACTTATTGTTTGTCATAAAACTTGAATTGGTAATTTTGTTATTGGAGATCTAAAGGTTCATAGTGTTTTATACACTATTTGAACTTTCATAATATGTTCATCTTCAACGTTTGTGCTTTCTTGAAAGTACGTGGCTGCTCACAAACTCCTAGGTATGGACTATTTTAGATATCCTAAGTTCGATAAGCCCAATTAAAGTTTGATGGTTTGGTTAGTCAGATTTTGGCAGACTTAAACTAATGTGGACAGCCGAATTTTTCCAAGCCCAATTCTAAAATTTGCATGTCGCATGTGCTATGTTGAGTGGTGGAGAAAAATCACACACCCTGAGGCACAACTAAAAATAAAAATACCAAAAGGACAAAAGAGAAATTTGGTTGTTAAAGAGTAAAAGTGGAGGTCGAATTCCATTAATTTAGGCTTTAGTAGATGTTTAATTGTTAAGCACATTGCAAGTAGTGCAAATGATTTTTTCTTTTTCTTTTTCTTAGGCAATAGTTTAACTTACAATCTTCCATAAGGGAATCTTTTCTCTTTCTTAAGAAAAAACAAGCTTGTTTTTTCATTGTTGTGCAAATGATTCCCTTATGTAAGATTGTAAGTTAAACTATTGCCTAACTTCAATCCCACCCAAAAAAGATAGAGACAACAATAATAATATTAAACCAAATTAACCAGTGATACATATATAGTTGCTTACTAAATTTGAATACAATGCTGGCTATTTTATACCAAGACTCTTAACTATTGAACTGCAAATTTGGATAGTGTCTTCATGTAGTCGTATTTATTCATCTCTAAAATTGGGATTATATTATGTGAAAACATATTTCTAGTGATAAAAATAATATTAAACAAAATTGATGTTATAAATATGAGTGCAATTAATGATGAAATTGGAATTTCATGGTAAGAAGAGTCAAAGCATGAAACAAAATTTTTTTACCTTTCAAGATTAAGAAATATACTAAGATTCAAATGGAACAGTAAATATTCATTTCAATTCAATCAACTATTTAAATGGAACTCAATGTTATTTTGAACCCCAAAAATTATTTATAGTTAATCATGTTATGAATCCTAAAAAAACCACCTTTCATTTTATTGCAAAACTTTATTGACAAATTTTATGGTAACAAAAGTCAAATACTTTAGTTGATTCTCCCATCATCTCATTATACAGATACATTATTCTCCTTGGAAAATCAAAGAGCTTTAATAAAAATCATCTTCCATTTATTGAATATTTTAGTAAAATTTAACTCTTTTTATTATTTCAAAAGAAATAATGTTTAGCATGCCGGCCCACGTTCTGATATCTCAAAAGAAACATTATTTATTATTTCTCCCAGACAAATGAAAGGCTTTTACTTATCTTGAAGGTCGATGATCTTGCCTTTTCTTTTTCTTTTGGGTGTTGCTCCGACCAAGAATATTGAAGAGTTGGGGTGATATAAATACTTCCTTTTAGAACATGCAAAAGGACAAAAAAAAAGAAAATGAAAAAAGAAAAAGAAGTAAAGCAAAATGGAATTAATATATATTGGAAAAGGGTTTAGCATGTACTATATAGAAGAGTAATTCTTGTGTCACATAAAGTGACACAATATTGGCCACAATTTGTCTATGTGGCGAGTTGTGGGTGGTGGAGGGGTGAAGTGGGTCCATGTTGGGACACCCCTCCACCAACTATAACTTGCCACATGAGTGAGTTGTGGCCAATGTTGTGCCACTTTATGTGGCACAAGAATTTTTCATAGTGGAAAGGGTTTGGAACAAATGACCTTCCACTTTATTTTCCATCGTTGGCGCTAACTTCATGAAAAAGTCGGATGACATTGCAAAGAAGTGAAAAAAAAATAAAAATAAAATAATGTCGCTAGTTACTACCGCCACTGCTACCAATCACAATTTTTTTTTATCTAAGCTTCTAATTTATTTTATTGTATATGTGATGGGTATGGATTGTACTTATATTTTGTCCATATCATATTACGGTATTTTACATGATATCATATTCATATTCATATCATATTATATTACTGTCCTTTGCGTGATATCATATTCATATTCACATCATATTATTTTCCTTTGCATAATACTATATTAACATTCATGGTAATTGTTTAGAAAAGGAAATGTACATTCTCATAATTTAGGGGAGTAAAGTGTACCTTCTCATAATTTAGAGGAGTGAGTGTAAAAATGAATATAGTTTATACGGATAAAGTGTGCATTGTTATAGTTTATTAGGAGAGTAAAATGTAATTTTCCCTAATTCTAGACTATATATTTAAGTTTTGGATTATTTTCTTATTAAATTAATTTAAATTTATTCACGAATTACTTGATTAATTTATTATTGTCTCATATATAATAAATTCTAATAATTTCTATTATCAAAGTTCTTTCCCTTGTCACAAATCTTTACTATAAATTAATGATTAATAAATTATAGTTAAAATTATATTATTTGAATTAAATAGATGAAAATGATTTTTTTTTATGAACTTATAAAAATTAGATTCACTAATTTACACTGTTATATATATATATATATATATATATATATATATATATATATATAATTTGTACTACAAAATGGCCGTTTTTATTTTAAATAAATTACAAATAATAATTAGATGTTTTATGAACTTATTTACAAATTTACACAATCCATACTCAAGTTTATATATTTTAATGTTAAAAGTTTTGTAACATATACAACGAATACTTTCTAATGTTTCCAATGAATATGTTTAGTATTAAAATCCTCCTCTCCCAACAATCAAAATATATTATAAAAGGGAATTATCATAATACGTGTATTAATATATATATATATATATATATATATACACACACTTCATTTAAGTCACATCCTTACAAAGTTTGTTCATCAATTTGGCCCCCATGTGACGTGGCATTATCTAAAAGCTAGTTTCTTCAACACTATAAAACCCACCAAACCAACAAGCTTCATTCTTTACTCCTAGCTACCTTAACATTTATACACTAGTCTACGCCACATATACCGGTATTGCTTTTGAAAGCTTAGAGACTTTTATTTAAAAATGGGTAGTTTGAGATTTTCTGTGTGGCTTATACTGATCATGTTGCTTTTGTGTTTTAGATCCGAAGCTCGCCCTCTTAATCCAAACATGGTGGAGAACCATGAGATGAATGGTGGTTCGAGCAGGGTTCATGGCAGTGAAGTAATCGTTGCACTTAATAGAGGCCCCGTCCCACCTTCTGCCCCTTCTTCGTGCACCATTGATAGCATTGGAAAATGTCCGGTTGGTGCATGAAACTTCTTGCTCTTGCTCTCAGCACTCTACCCTATGCTTATGATTTTAAATAATAATAATAAAGACTAATTATTGTATCGGATGTCAAATGTTTACCACAAGGTCCACACTTTCATAATAATTGTTCACATTTTACACATCATGATGTGAAAAATAATATGAATATGAACAATATGAAAAAGTGTGATTGTGAAACAATTGAAGCCCTAGAAAATAAATAATAAAAAATAACCCTCAAAATGTTCCTTTAATGTTTTGTTATACTTCATGAGCTTAAGTAATCTCTACTTTTGGCTCTTTCAACTAGCATGAGCTTCAGCAATAGAACAGTGAGAATCAAGTTCAACAACAATGGACATCATAGCCTTGCAAAGGCATATATATGGTGTGACAAGCTCGTTGTTTTCTTAGTATTGTAATTAATAGTTAGATAGCAAGGCAGAAAGCAAGTTTTTATGTTCATCTTCAGCTCTTGTACTTTTCTTGAATATGTCATTTGTGGTTAAGCAAGAAAGGTCTAAATTGTTCTTTTTCCCATTTTGATTTCCATATTTTGTTTAAAAGAATATTGAAGTACCCTTGAACATATGGGGACATAACATACGTTCTTCCAAATATACATTGACGCAGACTATGTTAGGTTTGACAAAATCACTAGTGGTTAATTGACATTTAGGACTAGAAGCTCATTGTTTTCTCAATATTTTAATTCATAATTGGATAGCAACGTAGAAAGCAATTCACTATAAACTTTTTTGTATTCTTGAAAGTACGTAGTTGAGCAAGAACGGCCATTTCTTTCTTTTCCATTTTTAAAAAACTAGTTACATTTGGAACATACATACATACATATATATATATATATATATATATATGTTAAATTTGACACAATGAAGTGGTGGTTAATTATTCATATCTAGGTGCTCATTTTTTCTTAGTATTTTAATAACTAATTTGATAGCAAGGCAAAGAGGAAGTCATTATGTTCATCTCGAACTTTTTTTTTTCTTGAAAATATGTGGTTGAGCAAGAACGGTCTTAAATTGTTCTTTTCCCCATTTTGGTTTCCGTCTTTTATTAAAAAGATTAAAGTCAAAAGTTAAACCCCAGTTATATTATTTGGAACATAACAACACAAAACATACGCCTATTCTAAACAGTGCGGAAGCTTAAGAATAACGTGGGCTATGATAATAATTAAGTTTGACCAAAGCAAATTAGTGTGGTGATTAGGTTAATCATTCATGTGCTCCAGTTGTTCACTTTAGAAACTTATGCCAGACCACCTCGTATAAATAAACTACGTACCATAATTTGTCACAATTTGTTGAAGTGGTCAAATGAGAGTGGTGAACAATAATTTTCTTATGGACACATCAATTTTGTTTTACTATTTACAATACCACTTCAAACTATGGTAATACTTTTGATACAAAAGTTGTGTCTTTAAACCTTCTTTTTATAAATCTTTAGGATTAAAGTGAGGAATCAACTAAGCTCATTCAAACTGTGATAAGTTCGACATTGATAAACTTGCCTCTTAAGAGGTCTTAAATTTTCTTAACAAATATTAGGTATATACAAATGAAAGATCAGCATAGTGATGTCTATTTTGCATACTATACAAAAGTAAAGTTGTAACTTAGGAATGAAGTCGGCAAGCCGGCAATCGTGGTGCAAATGATAGCGTTGACACTTGACAAACACTTGTCTATATTAGACTAGTAAGCTTTTCCCTCCTCTAATCCCACAAAACCAAAAAAGTCAACCAATTGTGACCAACAACAACAACAACAACAAAAAACATTGTGATAAGCCTACTTCTGCGTGATCATATTAACCTCAATCTATTAATGAACCATTGTCCTAATCTTTTAGGTTAATACAGACCCATGAAACGACCCTCAAATATGCTCCCATATGTAAGTAAAACTATACCCTTACTTCAATCCCACGCACCCAAGAAGTTAGTAAAAATATAATATTAAAACAAACCAATCTTACATTGTTGCTCTTAAGAATTTGAGCACAATGTCTACTTCACACCAATCCTAGAGGCATACTTTACAAGAAATAGAAACAAGTGGTAGAGGAGGTGATGGGGAAGCTGCTAGTTCAATTGATTGAGGAAAGTTGTTTCTTGGCTTATACAAAATCGAAGAGTCAATGGTTGGAAGCAACCACTTTTTAGAACAAGATTTGTAATCGATCTTGGAGCCTTTTTGTTTACAATTAAGCTTGCTTATAGATGGAAACTAAATGGGGAAGAACCTGAAAGCAACAATTGTAATTCTTTAATAGCATATTTAGAAACTTGGATGAAAGATTGATTGCCCTGAAAAGATGGAAAGACTTCGTTCCTTTCTCAAATTGATTAATGGATATCCACTCAGATTTATGATTTATATATATATATATATATATATATATATATATATATATATATATATATATATATATATATATATATATATATCATTTTCCCCATATTCTAGAATGAAAAGAATATTTTAGGATCTCATTTGGGAGAAGGGAATGAAATGAAATGGAAATGAATGAAAAACATAATTTTTGAATATTCTTCTCTTTCCTTGTTTGAGAGTTTTAATGGAGGGAATGAAAAGTCCATTTTTTTTATTTGAGAGTTTAAGTGGGAGGGAACGAAATGAGTAAGAGAGAACACCCATTCCTCTCTATTGTCTTAAAACCTCAAATTTTAATTTCTCCCAAAATTGGGAGGAATGGAAGGAAATGAAATTAGATTTAATGAATTTTTTATTAAAGCTCCCAAAATACTCCTATATATTCAACTCTTTATTTTAAAATTTGGAGTCTAATAGTAATATTGTCATAAAATGATTCTATTTCATTCCTTCTATGTTACTCCCAAACAAGATTACTTACATTTCATTCATTTTTATTCATTTCCAATCATTTATTTTAAAACATCCAATCAAGGTTACTTAATTCCATTCCATTTCATTCTTTACTTAAATGCATTTCATTCCATTCTATTTTCTTATGATCATTCCATTCTATTCCATTCTATTCCCTTATGATCATTCTGTTCCATTCCATTCCCTTTTAAACTCCCAAACGAAGCCTGGTTAGCTTGTTCCACCCCTTTTTTGATGAATTCATTTGCAGTAACTTGAACTAATATGAGGTTATCAATGTGAATCAAAGCAAGTTAAATAAATGACTCAATTATATATTGACTTACTTAACTCATAATAACTTGAAGTGACCTAATCATAACCTGGGCAATCTGCCTTGACCTAAGTTTGATTAATCCAAATAATATAAGTCATTTTATCTAAATAATTGAATTTTAAATATATAATTAAGTAATTAAAGAATTTTTTGGTTATATTGAAAAATCTATTGAAACTCTAAAGACCTTAATCCTTTTTCCAAAATAATAAAAATAAAATAAAATAAATCTCATTTAATTTATTTTTCTTAAATTTTGTATTTTTAAATTTTGATGGAATTTCATTGGGTTGAAAAATGTGAATTTTTAGATTGTATGCTATTACTATTTTATTTGATGTTATTATGAGATAAATTTTGTATAAGATTTATTTGTATATAATTTTATAATTTATGTGTTTATAGTATACTAAAATATGCTAATAATTTTGGGTCATTTATTTTAGATGGGTTGAAATTGGTCGTGCCAATATCAACCCAATACTACTTGTTTATTAAGAGTGCTTTATGATTGAATTATGTCAACTTGCTTAATAAACAAGTCATGTTAGAATTGAGAAACTTTTAAATGATTATTAAACAAATATAATTTAAGTTGATCAATGTATAGTCAAATATCTTTATATTAACATGACACAAATATGACCTAGCAAGATAAATTGTCATCTCTAATTAGATGAGTATTATATCCTTGAGTAATTCTTAGGTACTCCCAAAGTATGGAGAATAGTGTTTCTTTCTCTCACATTCATGGTGGGGTTTTAAATTCATAATAATGAATGTGAGAGGAAGGAACACAATTTTTTCATACATCGAGAGTATCAAAGAATTTTTACATTTCATGTTTTGATCAGATCTGAGCTGGCCGTTTTCCACGTGGCATCCACTTGGAAATTGAGTCTTAGAGACTCGATTTATAAATCGACAATTAAATGCTCGATTTATGTTCATACCTGCATCCCACGTGGATTCCAACTAGATATCGAGCCTTAGAGACTTGGTTTTTAAAAAGAGTAATCGAGTCTTAGAGACTCGATTTGCAATCTTTGGTCCATAAGCTTCCACGTGGTTAGGGCAGCTACTAACCTTAGTCCTCATAATGTGGGTCTAGGGTCTCTCCGTTTTTTCCTCCAAAAAATCCAACAACTCTCTCTTCCTATCTCACTCTCTCACACTCTCTCTCTCTCACTCTCATACAAAGCTCACCCCTATTACAAAACTTCAAATGAAACTCACCTCCATTTTTTCACATCCTCATGTCAGGTAAGGTTTCTCACTCTCTCTAGTTGTTAGTTACATATATGTATTAGGTTTTTTTTATGGGTATGTATCATGACTTTTTTTTTGTTTTGTTTAGTTTGATATTTTTCTTTATATTTTTAATAGAATGATTTGAAGGTTTGTAATGGGGTGAGTTGTGTGTTTAGTTTTTTTTTTCTTTTGTTTGAGTATGATTAATGAGAGAGGCGTGAGAGTGTGAGGGGGTCTATGTGACGGTGGAGAGGGTGTGAGAGAGGCGTAAGAGTGAGAGGGTGAGTGACAGAGGCGAGAGAGTGGTGTGAGAGTGGAGAGTCTGTGTGAGAGTGAGAGTGGAGAGAGGCGTTAGAGTAGAGTAGCATTTACATTTGAAAAAGCCCTAGATGAAATCGAGTCTTAGAGACTCGATTTTTAGGTGGCTTCCACGTGGATCAACCACCAACCACGTCACTAACCACATCACATATAAACCAAGCTTCTAATTATTGAGATATAAATTGAGTTTTTAAGACTCGATTTCCAGGTGAATGCCACGTGGAAAAAATGCCAAATCAGACATGATCAACCCATGGAAACCAAGTCTCAAAGACTCAATTTATAGGACCTAAATCGAGATTTTTAGACTCGAGATGTTAGTAATATATATAGTTTTGAAATAATGCCTACTAATTATATTGTTTGACAAACAAGATTAATTCCCAATTTTGGCCAAAGATGTACAGACCAAATAAAAGTAAATTAATGGTGCCTAACTAATTTCATTGTATTCTAATCTTTTATAAAAATAAAAAAAATAAAAACTAATTTCATCGTACATGTCTGCCATAAACACCCAATCAAAATTCATGGATGCAGCGTCTCGATCTAGAACTCTTTCCATCATTAGATTTGGTGGTATTATTATAATCCTAAAGTAAATCTGCCCTGGACTATTCTTATTTCTTAAGCCTATATGAAGTTTATGGCATGGACCCTAAAAATTTTAGTTGACAACACATCATAACGCACAAGAATTTGATTACTATTAGTCAGTCATGGACAAATTAAAGATGTCCCACATTCCTCTAAACCAAAAGAACTACCTAGATTGCTCGAATCTAATCTCATGTACCCTAATCGTCTAAACTTAAACTAACCATAACCATAAGCATATATATATAAATATATATATTTTATTCCACCCACCACCATACATTACTTTCAAGGTGATAATGACAAAATAGCAGATGTTCTTGGAGAAGCACTTCAAAAGCAGATAAATATAATAATGATAAGGATTTTTGTTTTTTTCGCAACATGACTTGTTATGATTAAAGCAACATCAACTTTACTTGAGTCCACCATCAACACCACTTTTTTTTTTATACATTAATTGTGATTTATACCAAAAGAATGTCAAAAACGGTAAAAAGAAGTTTGCAGTCTTAGAATTATTGATATATAAATAAAGTTTGACATCAAACATATTTAGAGTTTTGGACTTCAACTAAAATGACATTTGTTATTATCCTGTACAATGTATATGATATGAATCACTTAACCCAATCAACAAAGCAAGTCATGCATATTATATATGATAGAATACATGTCATCTTTATATTGGTGGTTAGAGCCAAACATTTTCCTTTATATATAGAAGGCGTTTGGATAGAAATTATAATTCCTACGTTTGCCTTTTTTTTTTTTTTTTTTTTTTTAATCCAGCACCTCTTGCACTGTTCATGGGATATGAACAGTGCAATTAGGCAAATGCATTGTGATTTCATTAATGAACAGTAATTGGAAATTTTTTTTTTTTTTTATTGTTTTCAGTTTTCAGTTTTCAACAGAATAAGCGGTATCCAAACACACCCATAATATGACTTGAGGTAGTTGTAATGGTTGTGATACCATGAAATTAGGAATGAAGTCAACAAGCCTGGGAATGTGGTGCAAATGATTGCATTGACACTTTACAAAAACTTGTTTATATTAGACTTAGGGTTCGTTTGGATACTGTTTATTTTGCTGAAAACTGAAAACAATAAAGCAAAACGTTCAAAAAAATTGTGATAAATCTACTTGTGCGTGATCAAATTCACCTCAACCTTTTAATGAACCATTGTCCTAATCTTTTGGGTTTATACAGACCCAAGAAAGGACCCCTACATATGCTCCCTTATGCAAGTAAAAGTGTAAAACTATACCCTAACTTCAATCCCACCCAAGAAGTTAGTAACCAAAACAATAGTAAAACAAACCAATCCTACATTGTTGCTCTCGAGAATTTGAGCACGTCTACTTCACACCAAGACCCTAAACACTCAAATCAACTACAAACTCTGATATTGCTTTTTTAAGCTTCGTGTAATGGTGTTAATCATCCCAAAATTTGAGATTATATATATATATATATATATATATAGTCATTGCATCATGGTTCATATAAATAGTTCCTAAAAAAAAAAGTGAACTAAATTGTGGGTTCAAAGTTTGTAGGCATTGTCCACCGTGGCATCACCTTACTTGAGTGTACAAAATTGCTTTTATGACTTTATCTTGCATCACAGTAAGCCAATTAACTCTCTATATATTATATTATGTGGATTCCAATTTCATATTAAAAAAAAAAAATTTGTAGACTCCAATCATTTTAATTGGCAAAATCACTTTGCGTCAAATAAGAGATCTGGTATTTGAACTCCTGCATATACCAAAACCAACTGCATTTTTAACTTGATAATATAGATTAATCATATAGAATGCAATAGCAAAGCTATAAAATTTTTTCAAATGAAGGGAAAACTAAGTGTGTGTGTGTATGTATATTTAAAATTAAATCCAAAGAATAACACACACATATATTATATTTATTTATTACTTACACATGGAATGTTTATAATTTTGATTTAACATATGATATTTTATTACTTAAATAATAACATTTAAATCAAATAAGTCTTTGCATCTTTGTAAAAAAAAAAAAAAATCCAATAAATTTTTACATATTTGCAAAAAGAAAAAAAAAATTAGCAAAAAAAGTAAGTCTTGATATGTCTAAAAATATACAAGTCAATTTAATAAAAATAAAATATAATTAATTTATGTATGGTAGATATTAAATACACTTTTATTTAAGGACAAAATTTAGCTACAAAATTGGTTGCAGCTAAATTATTATTAAATTGGCTGTAGATATTAAATACACTTTAATAAAATAAATATTATTACATATTTTGAAAATCTAACTGTTGAACTGCATGTTCTTTCCACTCTTAATACACATGTTAAATTTTATGTGAATCGGATATTATAATAAGCTTATATTTTATACATAATTTTAAATTACAAAAACTTGTCATTTAAACAATTTATTGATGACATAACCATTGATATTTAATTTTCTAGAAATTTTTTAAGTATGGAGGATATTAAAAAAAGATGTAATCCAATGGTGGATTTATCAAAAACTACCTATAATAAAAAGATATTGAGTAAAGTTGTAACATTGAGTTACAATCAATTTTGTAGCTAAATTTTGTTTTTAATTTATTTTAAAGGGGAATCTTGTCCTTAATTTAATCAGTTATGTATGACATAAGAGTAATTAGAAAGAATGAAAAATGCATTAATTAACTATATAAATGCATTATATATTTTTAGTAGAATCTATGAGGGATCATTATTGAAATTTATGTCCAAAATTATATATATATTTTTACAAAAAATGCAAAAGGGATGGAAGATTTTTGAAAAGTCAAGAGGAGCCATCCCCCCTCTTCCTTTGCTCTTGATGGAGTGGACTGGATACTATAAGTTGAAATTTTATTGTATTTAAATTTATTTTTTCAAAATATCACCTGTTTAAGTACAACTTTTTCAAACAATGTCATAAAATATACCGAAAATAAATTATACCAATTAACAATGTCATAAAATATACCTTTTCGCATAATAATTAGGAATTTAGGAAAAGACTGTCATTATATTCATTCAAAGCTCAAGCCAAAATTATTTTTCAAAATAACAAAATACAAACATAAAAGCATTACTGTTGAAAAATACAAACCCAAAGAATAATAAATAATAAATAAACCCGAAAGATAAGTGGCATTGCCTTCATCTTCTTGTTATACTACCCAAAAGAGTATCTGAGATTGAATCTTGCAAATTCATTAGTTTCTTGATTTAATGACAAAGATTAATTATCACAGAACATCATAAATTTCATATTCTATTATATCTATATAAAAAAAAAATGGTTGTCAAGAACCTTATATCTCAATTGATTTGTCCATTTTGATCCTTCAAAATGAGACATCCAATGTTCAAATTAACTTTCACTCCTCTAATATCAAATTATAAAAAATAAAAAATAAAAAAATACTTAGGTTTTCCTCAAGATAGATTTGGATTAGTGTTTTTATTTTAGTTTTTTTAACTTTAATTGTTTATGAGGTTTTTCAATCTCACCTTTTGTAAAAATAATAATATATACTTGTATCACAAATAAATTTTTCAAAAGAAAACTAAGTCAAATGCATATTTAGTTGCTAAAACTACATTTTTTTTTTTGGTTTTGAAAAATCAAACACAAATCAATATGTCGGTAACACAAAATTTTGAACCCGCTCAATATTAGAAAATCAGGTACTCCAATACGTATTTTTGGCTCGATAAAATAATATTATACCGAGATAACAACATTACACAGTACAACTCAAAATGCAGAAAATAAACCCCACATTAGAAAATAATAAGAAAGCTGACTAAACATGGCCTCCTCAAATGTATGCTAGCTGTTCATATTTTGGGACTGTTTGGTAATGTTATTCTATTAATGTTATTTGTATTTTTTGAAAATAGATGTGGATGAAAAAGTAGGTAAAAATAGGTGTAATATTATTTAAAAACTGAAAAGTGTTACTTAAATTATTATTCCAAACGACCCCACATGAGACAGTACCTCACTTGTGGGCAAGGACGGAACCATGTACAAGTTGAGGGGGCTGTGGCCCCCCCAATTTTTTTTAAAATATTAAATAGTAGGTATTATATATTGAAAATTTTAGAAAATAAGTTCAAGAAAAACTATATTTGCCCCCTCAAGAAAATTATATTTGGCTCCTTCAATTTCGAAACCTAGTTCTGTCCCTGCTTGTGAGGCCCACGTATTAATGCGACATATCACACATATCTTATGTGTCCAATCATACAAAATTTTCGACACACGTATTGAATCATCTCCAAAATTAATATTATAATATGTAATGATATATTTGTAAGAGACTTTTTTGTTGTTCCCAAGACACATCGTGTCTTGTTTCTATTGGACAGTTACTAGTCTAGGCCTCAAGCCTTACTGTTGCAGGGTGAATTGGGCTTGGCTCTCCTACGGAATGGGCTTATTTTGCTAGAACCATTATGTGCATAAACTAAACAACCAAAATCCAAAGAAAACGCAGTCAAATAAATGTAAGCCCACACTTATATATTTATTAATTTATTTATATTATAAATATATACGCATAGGTGCATATGCTTTCTTTTCCGCCAAACGGGTTGGGCCATAAATTTTTGGGCCCCAACTCCCACAGTCTCCCAAATGCTTTTATTGCAATTAAACTATGATGATGGACTTCTGAAAGACTGAAACATATTATTGGGATGAGTAATGGGCCTTGACGTTGTTGGCTAATTAAAGAAGCTGAGTACTATCTTCTTTCGTCAAAAAAGAAGAAGCTGAGTAAGCATATATGTGGCTAGCCCATTATGTTGCCAGGCTTGATGATTTTTTTTTGGGGCTTTGAATGATTCCCTTATTTACAGGGGGAAAAAAACATTTAAGGGTTCTAGGAGCTTACAGAACTTTATTTTCATATGATTATATCACTTTTAATCAAACAAAAGGTTTTGAAAAAATCCCACACAAAAAATGGAAAAACAAAAATTATTTAGTGTTAAGCAAATAAGCATGAATCAACAAGGCTCATCCAATGATCCAAATGCACTTTACATATATGCTCTTCCAAAATTACAATCAAGGTTTAACGTATATGTGACCATAGAGCAATGATAGGGTTAATATACCTTTTAGAGAGGAAAATATATATTCTCTCTCTGTTTTACTTTATTTATTTTTAAACCTGCCTTCAACATTTTTATGATGTTGATTTCATTGTTAATTATCCTATTCATTGTTTAAACAATAAAAATCTAGTTTCATATACAAAATAATTATTAGATAAATTCAGAATATGGTGATGTGGTGTTTTTCTCTCACATTCATGATTAGCTCCCGTAATTGAATTTATGGAAAGGTTTATTATGAATATGAGAGGAGAGAACACCAAGTCACCATATACTCTGAAAATACCTAATAATTTTCCTTTCATCAAGGGCCTTCACATGTATTGGTTTCGAGCTTCTCATCTAACTATCATTAACTTCCTTAACCTTTTACTTTCTTGAGAAATAAAAATGAAAAAGGTTAACATCATCTGGCTTACATTTTTCCCCTCCGGGTAAATCAAAAGAAAGTCACATTATCATCAAGCACATGATCATGCCTCTTACAATCTAGTCGAATATCATCTAGCTTTCCTTTCTTAACAATTCAACATCAGTAAGAGAAAATTGATTCACATGTTTAATCATTATCATATAAAAAACAGGCAAAAATAATTCATTTTAATTTGTTAAACTATATCATAAAATGGCAAAAACTTTCTTTGCACGTGTTTTTATAACTTGACTACAATCACCACTCTTATAGAATTGTATAGGTAGTGTCTATTTCACACACCCAATTACATATATCCATACATACAGATACTACATGGCAAAATAAATAGTAAGAAATAGATAAAGTGGAATTAGTGGAGAATAAGTAGCATGTTATATTAGCGTGTGTGTACTTTGTGTGCATTAGTTATTATCTAAATCGTATATGCTTCATGTATTCCTTCTCTTTCTCTTTTTCTCCTCCATAATGTCTGTTTGCTTTTTAAGTGAGTGCATGGGAAGTTTTGAGGGAAAACAACTGGCAGATGTATATCTTTTCTCTATGGCTCAGATATAATTAACTACATATCCCTCTTATACAAAGGAAATAGTAATAATTATAAATCAAACACTCATTGTTGCATACACTCCTTTGAAATCATGTTTGAAGTTAAAATTGTAAAATCAAGTTTTCAAAACAAAATTTTACAATTTTAACTGAAATCATATTTTAAAAACATGATTTCAAATAAGTATATATCGAGTGTTTAATAAGATTTAACCTAAAGGAAATGTGCATATATCAACATATATTTCTTCCCGTTCATTATATGTGCATCCTTAAATTATGAACAAATAATAATAATAAAAAAACTATAAATTTTATTAAATAAACATTATAAATTAATGTTTCACAACTTTTTTATAAAAAATAATTCAATGTATATTTATTATGTTGTTAAGATGAAACCAATTACATTTATTGTCATAACAAATTGTTAAATTTTTTTTTTTAAAAGTGAAATTTGTAATAAGTTTAGCATTTTCTTATAGAAAAGACACTCAATACTAAAAGTGTCACAGAATTTTGACACATCTTTGTGTCCTTGTATTGTGGTGAGGCCCCAGTCAAGCACAATCATAATGTTATATGAATGATATGTTAAAAAAAAGTGAATTTTTATGTATCCTTATCAAAACTGTCGGCATACTTTCTATTAAAGAATACAATAGATAATTTATATGGTGGTAAGGAATATGAACCCATCACTATCTTTAATTTTTCATCTATCAACCATGATTTATTTTATTATTATTATTATTATTATTATTTTTTACAATATAGAAATTCTACACTAACATAATATAATTGTATATGTGTGTAAAGCCCCCCCTTAAAGATTTGAACATTTTCCTCTCACAACCTATAAGTATTTATACTTGTGGAGTGATCATCACACCAAATGTGTGCACTAGTTTTATCAACTTTGACTTACAACTTGAGTAATCCCTGAAAAATTGTATGAACTAATTACACCCCTAAAGACCTGGTTTAAGTCTTCCTTCCTTGACTAACTCTGCTGCTAACATGGAAGACACTTAAACCCAAACTTTCGCGATCATTTCCGACCAATCCTAATGCTATAGCCAACTCTATCCCAAACTTTAGCCTACATCCACAGACACACCAAAAAATTCTTTATTCTCCAATTGGCCTTGCCATCAATTGGTCTCCACATGACTTGTCATCATCTAAAAAGCTAGTTTCTTCTTCCCTCTATAAAACCCACCAAGCCAACACGCTTCGTAACTCATTCTTCGTACAACATCATAACATTACTACAGTCCACATATATACTGATTTTGCTTCTGAAACATAGAGATTTAAAAGAAATGAATAGATTTAGATTTTACGTGTGGATTATACTGATTATACTGCTTTTGTCTTTTAGATCCCAAGCTCGCCCTCTCAATCCAAACATGGAGGGGAACCATGAGATGAGTGGTGGTGATCCGAGGGTTCATGGTGGTGAAGTTGTTGTTCCACTTAAGAGAGGTCCAGTGCCACCTTCAGCCCCTTCTTCATGCACCATTGGTGGCAATCATAAGATGAGCAGTGGAAAATGTCCGGTTGGTGCATAAAACTTGTCTGTTTCACGTCCACAATTTACGTATGGTATGAAAGTTTGTAATAAATGTGAAAAAGTCGAAGCCCTAAAAATACGTACCTCTCAAAATATTCCCTGTAAATGTTTCTTAAGACTAAACAAGCATGAGCGATCTCTTGTATCTTTCAACTAGCATGGGCTTCAACAATAAATAAATAATAAGAAAAAAAGTGAGAATCAAGTTCAACAACAATGGATATAAGTGCTTTGCAAAAGCATATATAGGTGTTAGAAGCGCATTCTTTTTCTAGTATCTTTTAATTAATAATTTGATAGCAAGGCGGAAAGCAAGTCATTGTGTTCATCTTCAACTTTTGCACTTTTCTTGAAAATATGTGGTTGAGCAAGAACGGTCTAAATTTTTTATTTTTTAATTTCCATCTTTCGTTAAAAAGATTGAGGTTAAGATTTAAACCCTAGAACATATGAGTGACAAAACTTACGTTCTTCCAAATATTGACGTGGACTATGTTAGGTTTGACAAAATCAACTAGTAGTAATTATTTAATATCTAAGACTAGGAGCCCGCCTATCTTTCTTTGATTTCTGTCATGTTAAGCGTAATTGTAATAAGGTTGCTGATGCTTTGGCAAAAAAAAAAAGAGTGCTAAAACTGGTCCGGAGCTTCAGGTTTGGATAGAAGAGTTGCCTGATGATATTGCTCCTATAGCTCTATTTGGTGTCCATTGACTTTGTTAGTTTTGTTTATTAAGAAATGCCCGGGCTTTAAGTCTGGTTTCTCACAAAAAAGAAGAAGGAAGACTAGGAGCCCATTGTTTTCTTGGTGGTTATTTAATTCGTTATTTGGTAGCAAGACAGAAAGCAAGTAATCATGTTCGATCATCTTCAACTCCGTTGTTTTCATTTTTCTTTTTGGTTGCCCTCCTTTTTTGTTGAAAAGATTGAAGTTAAAGTTAAACCCTTGTTATATTATTTGAAGAACATGTGTTGTTGCAAATAGTACTGAAGCTTAATTAAGAGTCACGCGGACTATGATAATAAATTTGACAAAATCAAATTAGTGGTGAGTAGGTTAAGAATGGACGATATTCAGCAAGAAGACCCTTGTTTAAATCCAAAAGATTAGAAAGTCAGCAATCAATTAAGCTGACTCGGACTGCTCTCTCTCTCTCTCTCTCTCTCTCTCTCTCTATATATATATATATATATATATATATATATGCTACAGTCACAAACTATTTTACAACAAAATGTTGATGTGACCAACTTTTTATTAGTTTTCATTTAAGCTCACCATTAATATCACTTTTTTCATTTATCAATAATTACTTACCACATCAGCAGTTTGTATAATTTTTTATAGAATAGTTTGTATCTTTAGCATTACTCATATATATATATATATATATATATATATATAAAAGTTTGACAACGATAAATTTTTTTCTTGAGAGATATTAAATTTTCTCTATAAATAATTATCAAGAAAAAAATTCCTTGAGTAAATATACTTATGAAAGATCAACATATTGATGCATATAAGCATATCCTAAGCTCCAAGAAGTTGTCACTTGTCATAATGACTAGCCATCCCAGTGGTGGACAAAGAAAAACCACTTGAAAAAAATTCTACCCTCTCAGGAAAGTGCACTTCTAATATGTCTGGATGAGCTTATTCTAATCTCTCTCTTTTTTCTTTTTCTTTTTTTCTATTTTACATATATAATATTATCTATTTATTTGTAAAAATAAACAAAAGGTTGCATTGAGGTCGATCAGCCAAAAGCTTGGCTTGGCCAGGATTGTCAATAATTTCATTGTATTACAACTTGGCGCATGGCCTCTAACCAACGGTGACATTATCTACAAAAAAAATATTATCTAATGAAAACCTAGATGGTTTTTAGTAGTAATTTATTTTTCTCAAAAAACTTAGAGAAAAAATAATACAATAAAGTTACAGTTATAATAAAAGTCTTCTAATTTGTCTTTCACGTTACACTTTGATCCATCACAATATGCAATTTAAATTTTCTGTTTATGGACCGTGTGTGTAGGCTAGTAAGCAAATTTAGGAGTGTTGTGAAGTTTTGTTGTAATCCTAGAAGGATTCAAACAAACACAATCAATGATAAGAGAAAGTACACTTTTAGTCCTTAAAGTTTGAGATTGTTTTCATTTTGGCTATTTACATTTCAAAATTTTTGTTTTAAACCTTCATGTTTGATTCTATATTCATATTAGCCCTGCAACCCAATTTCATCAGTAATCTGATTATCTATAATATGTTTAATTTTCTACCTAGAATGATGAAATTTCTACATTCCTCCATATTTTAGAGCTAATATTTTATGAAATAGTTAAATATAAGGGCACTTAACAATCAAATTACTTACAAAAATGAATAGCATGACCATTATGAAAACATAATCATATATGAATGGTTAAAAATGAAATAGCTCCAAGCTTCAAAGAGTAAGGATCTATTTGGATACCGTTTATTGCTGAAAACTGAGAACTTATTCCTAAAATCATTGTAGCAAAATAATTTTTAAACTATGAATAATGCCCGTGAGACTTAGTTTTAAAGTTATTACTGCGTTTTTCTGTACTTGCTGGTCCGTGAACAGTGCGTGAGACCCAAGGAAGAAAATGCAAAATGCACACGCCTGCCGCTATGCAAAGGCACACTAAAGGTGTCCTTTACTATAATCATAATATAGAACAGGAAAAATGGAAAATATAAAAAACAAAATAAGAAAGAAGAGATTGACATATGATATTATATTATGTAATACACTACTGCCTGCACTGCAAGTTGGAATTCTGGATGCAATTGAACTATGATGCTGGACCTTTGAAACCAGATTCGAAAAGCAAACATATTACTAAGAAGTCTAGGATCAGCAAACATATTTGTTAAAGAAAAAAGAGGACCACGGATACTAAGAGAGAAAGAGACAACTATATATGTTAAAGAAATGATCATATAATATAATATATATATATATATATGCGCTTGGGATGGGATAAGAGGAAATCAGACAAAGAAGGCAAGATAGGTCAAATGGGATCGAAAATTTTTTATTGTCCCTATTTGTATCTTTCTGCTATGGAACCTATATAATTATAGAATCTTTATACTTTGGAAAAGAAATAAGTTTTTGGAAGAATTGGTAATTTAATATAATATCAGGGCAAAATATCCTATTTCGATCATTATCTCCTCCACTTTACCTCCTATTTTAATCCCCACATTTTGGGCATTTCTTATTAAAAAGTAGTATGATTAAATTTACTATATCTCAATAACTTAAACTTATTTACATTTACAATTTTTAGGTCTTGAGTACCCTACTACAACTATATCATTTTCTACGAAAATGACGGGAATTGGGTTGAATTGAAGGCTTGGCCAGGATTTTCAATAATTTCATTTTGTTATGCACCATAACAAATTACAAGTCCAACTCCAATAAAAACCCTCCAACTAGAGGTCACAAATCTACAAAACAATTGTATTATCTAATGAAAATCTAGATAGTGTTTTAATTGTAATTGACTTTTACTTCATTAACTTGAAGCAAAACCAATACAATAAAGCTACGATCACAACAATTTCACAATATCTTTCAATTTGTTTTTTGAAGAAAAATTTAGAAATATCACCTCGCACTTGGGCCACCACAATATGGTATTTAATTTTTTTTTTCATGAACCATATGTGGTATAGTAAGCAAATTTAGTGGTGTTGCAAAGTTCTTCTATGGACGCACAGGTTGACAAAACTTACATTGATTAATTTATGATGGGATTATATCAATTACGGATCTATTATTGAAAATTAGTAGAAAATAATACAATGACTATTTACCACGTGTCTAAATTGTGTCAAAGTATGTGGGTAAGTGTAAGGCCTTAGACTCTTTTTTTGTTGTGACCTTAGAAGGAATCAAACCAATAAAATTAATCATTAGACTAAATGCACTTTTGACTTTTAAAGTTTAGGATGGTTTCCATTTTAGTCCTTTATGTTTATAATTTTTTTTTTTCGTTTTCATATTGATCCAGCATTCCATTAATGTTAGTAAGTTACTTGTCCATAATATGTTATTCTACATACAATGACGAAATTCCTACATTCCATCTTATTTTCGAGTTAGTATTTCATGAAATAGTTAACTATGAAAAGCAATTAACAGTCGAATTACTAACATAAATAGACAGCATGCCATTATAAAAACAGTCAAACATGAATTAACAAAATAAAAACATTGATTCAAAAAAAAAAAAAAAAAATAGCCCCAAATTCTAGAGACCAAAGTGTACTTTAAAAAAAGGGGGCTGCAATTGTACTCAGCAGACCTATTACTGATTTACTGGGATAGTAATGGGCCTTGTCGGTAATTAAAGAAGTTGCAAAAGCATATAGCTAGCCCATTATGTTACCACGCTTGATGACATCTTTTTCCCCGAAACAGTGTGATAACAAGAGCGAGATTCCCAAAATAAAAAAATTAAAAAATTAAAAAAAAGTGTTTTTTGTATCACCAAAAACTACTTTTTATTTTTTATTTTTTATTTTACATAACTACTTTGGCCAAAATGGTCCAATACCACCATTTTTTGAAATTTTTAGTAAGAAAACACTGTTTCGGAAATAAATAGCAAAGTACCACTTTTTCTAGAACTCGAGTTTCAGAAACTCGAGTTCCTCATTAGTTTTCCGCCGTGACACTGCTGAGTTGGATTTGTGCGATTAAAAAAATTTTTGTGGTACTCGAGCTTGGTAAACTCGAGTACCATTTACATAGTACTCGAGTCTACTAGGCTCGGGTACCTTTTTTTTAAATAAAAAAAAAAAAAATTTACACAGTACTCGAGTTTGGTAAACTCGAGTACTGTGTAATTTTTTTTTTTTTCTTGTTTGGGGATAATCAAAAAATAAACATAAAGGTAAACTCGAGTACTGTGTAAATTTTTTTTTTTTTCTTGTTTGGGGGTAATCAAAAAATAAACATAAAGATAAAAATAAGTAGCTTTTTTATGTTTTTATTTATTTAAATAGAGGCATTGTAAACTATAGAGATTTTAATTTCGAAATATGAATTTAATTTCTACATTAATTAAAACTAGTGTATGACCCGCACAATGTGCGGGTTAATTAGTTTTATTTATTTATTTTGAATTAGGATACTCTTATTTGTTATTTATGGTAAAATAAATAAAACTCTCTAATTTATAGGTATGGTATCTTAAAATTTTAAAGAAGCTCTATTAATATGGTATTACAATTTTCACTTATTTTATGAAGCTAACAAAATGAAAATGAAGTGACGATAATTATTTTAGAATACCTATCATCACTCACTTGAAGTGTCAATGCTAGGTTTGTAATGCCCTTGATAATAACAGCCTTCAATCTTCTATATGATCCAATCCTTAATACATATTGGGTTACACGTCACCCACATAAGTAATAACCACTAACCATATACTTAATAACCGCTAACCATATACAAAGTATATGGTAAACTTCATTCTCAAAAAAAAAGAAAGTAAACTTAATAAATTTAATATTGTGTTTTATTTTTAAGACCCAATATATAATGATTGTTAATTTTTTAAGTGAAAGAAAAAATAAAAAGAGTGATTAGATTCTTATTAAAAATAAAAGCAAAAAAATTGTCCTAGTGTACAATTTTTTGTACTATCTGTACATCTAATATACACAATTTTTCCTTGAGTTTTCACAGTTTTGTACATTCAACGAATTCAAATTTCTAAACAAATTCATACGATTTATACATTTAACGTACATACTTTTCCATTGAATTTTCATTATTTTGTACTTTCAATAAAATCAAATTTCTCAACAAGTCTAGACTATCTGTACATCTTATGTACACCTTCAAGATTTGGTACGTTCATTGATTTTCCATCGATTTTTCTAGAATTTCTACATTCAACTATTTCGAACTTTTTTACAAATTCGAATTTTTCGAGGCATTTATCATTAGGTGATTTATAAAAATCATTCATTTTTCTTTCATGGAGTTTGTCCATTATTCATATGGTTACATATTTAAAAAAACACAAAAACTATTTAAGTGCAATAATTGCGCCAATGCTAAAAACCATTTATGCAGAAAACAGTGAACAATTTTTATAAGAAAACAGTGAATAGTTTTCCTTAATACAAAAAACAGATTTTATGAATGCAATAAGCAAATTCGAATATACAGTAAACATGATGTGTAGAGAGCAAATTTTATTAACGTAGAAACCGATTTTATCAATGCAGAAAAACAAATTCGATTATTGTGAAATTTAAACATGAAAAAACATTCAGATTTGGCGTTTAAATTTAGAAAACACGATTTCACTAGGTGTTTTATGAGAAAACAGTGAACGATTTTTTAAATAGTGAACAGAAAATAATTTATGCAAAAAAGAGAGCGAACAATGATGGATTTGCCTGCTAGATTCTAAAAAGTTTATGATATGGTATGGTATTTCTCTAACTATGTGCTTTTGGCAAAGAATTATCTTGCCATATACCAACTCAAATTTTACCTCCAGGGTCTGGTTAGCTTTATTCAAATGGTAAAATTCATAGAACTCAATACCTAACCAACTACGACTAGATAGAGTTATATAATCCTGGGTTAGCGACTAGCTACTATATATAATAGCAGAAACCTTGCCCTGCAATTAAGGAGGAGGTTGTGACATGTAGGAAAAAATCCCACTTAAAAATCTGCCACACTACCAGTGAAAAGCATGGAATAAAAAGCGAAACGTTGTGCCTTTCATGTCTTCAGGATTTAAAAAATCAAGCATTGCACTCCTTCGCCATTGAAAGAAAAATGCTTTAGGAACCGTTACATTTAAAAAATGCTTAAGCGGACTATTGTCTGCCAACTTTTATCAACAAACACCGTCCATAACTCTTTCAGCCAATTAATAGAAATCTGAAACAACGTGATCTTAGGTAGTTGCGAAATTAACTATAACGGCCATCTTCCATTCAAAACCTCTAAACAGATTTATATTTACCTTTTGAACCATTTTTTCCCTACAAAAAGTGATAGAAGTTTCGAATTAATGTTCGTTCTGCAAGAATAATTTATTATGGCAAGAAAGTTGTTGGATTTACTACAGCTAGTTGAAAGGTGAGAATATTTTCATGTGCTATTTTTCATGAGACTGAATGATTATTAAAAAAAGAAAAAACTAAAACTTAAAAATGTTAGCAGAAAAGCATGGTGAAAAGGGAAAAAAAAAAAAAGATGCGACGAGAGTTCACAGAGGCTCACTAACGAGGAAGAAGTAAAGAATTGAAGAAAAATATGGAGGAAAAGAAAAGTAACTTTATAGGAATAGTAGAGGTGAGATAAATCTCAATCATGGATGGGATTGGGAATAGTAAAAGTAATTGAATAAGAACATTCTTCGAAGGTTCATACTTCATAAAATACCCAATATGTATCTTTATTTACACTAGGACAATTTTTTTGCTTTTATTTTTAATAAGAATCTAATCACTCTTTTTATTTTTTCTTTCACTTAAAAAATTAACAATCATTATATATTGGGTCCTAAAAATAAAACACAATATTAAATTTATTAAGTTTACTTTTTTTTTTTTTTGAGAATGAAGTTTACCATATACTTTGTATATGGTTAGCGGTTATTAATTATATGGTTAGTGGTTATTACTTATGTGGGTGAGGTGTAACCCAATATGTATTAAGGATTGGATCATATAGAAGATTAAAGGCTGTTATTATCATTATCAAGGGCATTACAAACCTAGCATTGACACTTCAAGTGAGTGATGATAGGTATTCTAAAATAATTATCGTCACTTCATTTTCATTTTGTTAGCTTCATAAAATAAGTGAAAATTGTAATACCATATTAATAGAGCTTCTTTAAAATTTTAAGATACCATACCTATAAATTAGAGAGTTTTATTTATTTTACCATAAATAACAAATAAGAGTATCCTAATTCAAAATAAATAAATAAAACTAATTAACCCGCACATTGTGCGGGTCATACACTAGTTTTAATTAATGTAGAAATTAAATTCATATTTCGAAATTAAAATCTCTATATTTTACAATGCCTCTATTTAAATAAATAAAAACATAAAAAAGCTACTTATTTTTATCTTTATGTTTATCTTTTGATTATCCCCAAACAAGAAAAAAAAAAAATTTACACAGTACTCGAGTTTACCTTTATGTTTATTTTTTGATTATCCCCAAACAAGAAAAAAAAAAAAAAAAAAAATTTACACAGTACTCGAGTTTACCAAACTCGAGTATTGTGTAAATTTTTTTTTTTTTTTTAAAAAGGTACTCGAGCCTGGTAGACTTGAGTACTGTGTAAATGGTACTCGAGTTTACCAAGCTCGAGTACCACAAAAAATTTTTTAATCGCACAAATCCAACTCAGCAGTGCCACGGTAGAAAACTAATGAGGAACTCGAGTTTCTGAAACTCGAGTTCTAGAAAAAGTGGTACTTTGCTATTTATTTCCGAAACAGTGTTTTCTTGCTAAAAATTTCCAAAAATGGTGGTATTGGGCCATTTTGGCCTAACTACTTTCATCTCAATCTCTCTCAGACTTAAACGAATGATACCAGCTACTACTTTCATCTAACGCTCTTCTCATTCACCATTAGACATAGTGACATGCTTCTTTGACTTTTCAAGAAACGCGTTATTTAATCATTATTTATCAAAAAAATTTTGACGGTTCTTTGTTAAAGAAAAATTATTTATCCCATAAAAGAGATCCACCTCAAACTTTATATTTGTCATGGCCAAAAACTCGAACCAATTGCTTTGATACCAATTATTGTGTAATAATAAAAACTCTAACATTAATTAATATGATTTGAGACGAGTTTACATGAACAAAAAATAAATAAAAATTCATTCATATTAGTCCAAGATATTTAACTTTACATAATTTCCATTGAAAGTGTCAAGAGGTGTCAAGTAAGTTACAAGATTTTTGATTGGACAATAATATTTAATACTTCAACAATTTAAAAGTAAGGATGTGTGTGTATTGGTGCAATTATGCCACAAAAGCTTCTTGTAAGTTGTAACACTATATGTGTGTGTGAAGATCGCATAGAAATCTATTGCTGAATATTTACTATTTAGTCTAATGGCATCACATGGGTGTTACGTCCAAACTGGTAACTACTTGTTTTTTATATGACTGGTGGATATATATAGTAGTCATAAACTCATTGGTATAGATTGAGTCCAAAAAAAAAAAAAAAAATCCATTCACTTAGGGGGGAAAAAAAATTGAGGTTGATGACTTTGACTATTGGTTGATGGAAGTTTTGTTTTGGACTAAAATTGAATGATTATTCTCTGGAAATTTTGAGCTCTTTTGGGTTTTGTAGGAGAAGAAGACTCGAAATTTAAGTTTCGGTAGGGCATGGGTGAAGGTTTTTATTTTTTTATTTTTTTTATTTAAATTTTTTATTTTATATATAGAAAAAATCATTAGAGTTCTAGGACCTTACAGAGCTTTATTTTTATATGATAAAGTATATCTTTTAATCTCACCAATAGGATTTGAAAAAATCTCACAATAAAAATTGCCAAAAGAAAAAGAAAAAAAATTGGGAGCTGCCAGGCAGACAGCTGATTAACACTTTGACAAAAAGATTATCCATTTTTTAGTCTCTTTTTTTCTTCCAAATTTTGTTCCAAACTTTTTTGTATTTTTAAGAGATAAAATATCTATGCCTTTTTATTATGTTGAACTCTTTTTTTAATTGGTAGGTTGATTTACCTTTCCAAATTGATGAGAAATAAAAAATTTATAATTTATAAATCTACAATTATCTTGTAAAGTTCGTATGGTTTCATATAATATAAACATAATAGTACCTTTCATTTTTATTTATAAAGGGAAATTTTATAGATGTAAAAAAAAAAAAAAATTGAAAACAAATTTCACACCTATTAATGTGGTAAATTATGAGTGATACATAAAAAAATGATATCAATACCAAGTTTAAATAAGAACTAATAAAAATTTATCAACTTAATTGTTATGAAAAATAGTATGTAATTTATATATATCTATATATATATATATATATATATATATATATAAATAGCATTCTCATCCATAAGAATTAAAATTTTAATTGAATTTTCCCAATCCCAAAATGGGCTGACTTTTTTGTTTGGTTTGGGAGCCCAAACCTATCTCTTCTATTCCTTCTTGCCCCATATTGGTGGGGATATGGGCTGGTTCCTTTTTATTTTTCTTCATAAAATTATCATTACTTGCCACCCCAGAAAAAAAAAAGAAGAAAAAAAGAAGAAGGAGGTAGAAGAAGAAGAAGAGGAGTTTTCCTCATCTTTTCTAAAGGGCCGATTAAAATCATATACATTAGTCCTTTTTTATGAGGAAGTGATACGAGAAATTCTTCACAAATCTATCTATATACATTGATTCTCTTTTTTTGGTTTAAACATAAGATAGAATATCCAAATTTTATTCCTAATTCCAATATGCCTAAACTCACTTTCACACTCGCACATCCACCATGTTAATACGTTTGACACCCCCCCCCCCCCCCCCCCCCCCCCAAAAGAAACATTTCTTTTTTTACTTAAAAAAAAAAATTATTTTACCGATTGCACACTTTGAAAAAAAATTAAAACTAAATTCTCTTTTCTTTTTTATAGTACTTTGGACAAATAATTAAGAACTTCAACAAGACTCTACAGTACCTACATATTTGTTCTTTCCAAAATACATGCTAGGGTTAACATATACCTTTGTAAAGGAAAAACATATATTTCCTCATTTCATATGTTTTACTTTTGTTTTATGAATTGCCTTCACACACACACATGCATATATTGGGTTTTGTCTAAATTCTAGAAGTTTTATCAAACTGAGGCAAAAGTAACATCATGCAAATGTCATGTGCAATAAAATTTGGAGTTTCCTCCATCCACATAACATAGTCATCTACATATCTTCCATATTGAGCTGGTCTATGAATCTGCCTTCAACATGTTTATGATGTTGATTTGATTGTTATTCTATTCAGACAGTAAAAATCCAATTTCGACATGGCCCTCCGCTTCTATTGGTTTCCAATTGTTGCAGCCTTTTCCTTTTTGGTGAAAACAAAAAGGGTTAACATCATCTAGTTTATATAAATATAAATAAATAAATGCATATATATATATATATATATATTTATTGTGCGCGCCAAAAGTGAGGTTGATGAACCAACTCTTATTTGGGCTCACAATCTATTTGTGATATGGGCTTTGGATTTCCTACTCTGGATAGTTCCTTATACAAAGACTCGATGGAACTGCATTCCCCTCTAAATTATCTTACTCCCTCTCTTCCTATTATTAATGTGCTAGCCTGGTACACTCTTGCTCTTTCTACCCTCAGTTTCTTTATCAACCTTTGAACAACCCTTTCCCTCTTTAGCTTCTCATATTTATAGCTTAATAATTAGTGGGGAGTTATGATTACTCTTGTGGTTAGTGGTA
Source organism: Quercus wislizeni (assembly GCA_023055345.1). Lineage (NCBI taxonomy): Eukaryota > Viridiplantae > Streptophyta > Magnoliopsida > Fagales > Fagaceae > Quercus > Quercus wislizeni. Next base: position 3,295,940 of record JALGQJ010000017.1, on the reverse strand, counting down.
GAGGAGGTCCAATATTATTATCACTAAGTGGATGTTTAGTTGGGAGTGGGGTGTGGTGAGAGTGGCATTGGAACTGGCTCCCCACTTTAGAAGGGATGTTCGGCAACAATACTTCCCAAGGCGGTATTGGGTGATCGGGATATAGCGTTCCTAAGCAATCATGCTCCCGTTCGAGGTGTACTTTGCCGAGCAACTCCTAGGCTATGAACTATGATGAACATGTATTATAACGGCTCACTCAATGGATTTTGGGCCGGGTGTAATGTCATAAGGCTAGAGCCCATGGCCTCAGGAAGCTTACAGTTCAGTTTTGGATAAGAGGGTTGGGCCCATGAGCCGTACTGTAAAGTTGGAGTTCAAGGCCCAAGGCCCAAATGGGCCTAGGAGTCTCGTGCCGTACACACACACACACACACACACACACACACACACACACACACACACACATATATATATCTATATATATATATATATATATATATATATATATATATATATATATATATATATATTTCCCCCTTGATGAGATGACAATTAAATGATTTCTACTAAAAGTGACAGATTGTGAATTTGAGTATGAAAATTAGCCTTTCCAAACAAAGTTAGGGTTAAAGTTAACTATCATGACTTCTCTCAAACCTCGTAAAACTGGTTGCAAATTTTTTATTTTATTTTATTTTTATTATTATTATTATTTTTAAAATCAAAAGAAAGTTATCTTAGAATGTAGCATACAATAGCATGACTTTTACAGTTTGGTTAAATATGTCATCTCATCTAGGTTTTCCTTTTTTAACAATTCCAAGTCAGTTAGAGATAGAAGATTCACACACACTGTTCACTATAATTTGTTAATATATATTAGAAAATTATATATGATTTGCATATCACTTCTTTTTCTCTTCCCATTAATGTCTATTTATTTTTTAATCTCTCTCTCTCTCTTTCAATTATATCTTCATTCCACCATAATCGGTTTATGGAATTTTAACAATATCTCATGAACATCGAGTGCTATATATTAAAAAAGAAATGTGTATCTTTTCTCTCTATGTCTCTTATATAACTATATGTTGCTCTTACATAAAGGGAACATGCATCTATTGATGTATATTTCTTCCAATAATATGTGCATCCTACAATTATAGATAAATATATAAAGCTAAAAATATATATTATGAAATGTATTATATAAATAGTACAAATTGATGTGTCACAAATAATTTTAAAAAATTAATATTTATTTATTATGTTATTAAAATGACACCAATCACGTTTATTAGCATATCAATTTGTAAATTTTCTTGTAATAAAATTTGTAATAGTTTTAACAGTTTCTTATGAGAAAAGTATCTTAGCACCAAAAGTTTCACCAATTTTTTCATACTTACCTCTATGTTTTTGTGTTGTGGTGGGTATAAACAACCATTATCTCAAAGGTTTCAAAATAGTTTCAGTTGAATTGGAAAATATCAAAAATTAATAAAAATATGAACTTTAAACTAAAAATTACTCGACTTCTTATAAAATGGAATCAACTATGTTATAAAACTCAAACTTAAGGAGTGCACAAATACACTTCTTAACATGGCATTTTTTATAACTTGCTAAAATGATAAGTTATGATTGTAAGGAATATAAACTCATCATTATTTAGTTTTTCCATGTTTTCATCTATTAACAACCATGACTTACCACTTGAGTAACTCATAACAGATTGTATGAACTACCATCCTAAAAAAATAGTAGTTCTAAGGTCACACACTATTTCACAATTTTATACCATAATTTTGATATGGTAGATTGTGAATGATTGTCTATCATTTACACATGAATCTACTAGTTTTTCTCTATCGCTCATTGTTGTGACAAATAAGTTGTGGTATTAGATTTTTTTTCCAGTAACAATTGTCTAGAGCAATTCTGATGCCACAACTCGACTATGTGGAAAGTTGTAGTTGGTGAAGGGGTGTCTTCACATGAATCTACCATCACTCCTCCACCAACCATAACTCGCCACATGGGCGAATTATGGTACAAGTTGTGGCACCAAACTTTTTCTTGTTTTTAGTCTTCTTTCCTAGACTAGCTCTGCTGACATGGGGGAAACTTAACCCTACATGCCCACCTTATTGTCGAGCATCTCTAGTGGGTTGGCCAACCCTATCCCATATGTGGCCTACAGTCCAACGACACACACAAAATTCTTAATTCACCAATTGGCCCTGTAATTAATTTGGCCCCCATCATCTAAAAGCTAGTTTCTTCAACTCTATAAAACCCACCAAACCAACACGCTTCATTCTTCACTCCTACATTAACATTTCTACGGTCTACGCCACATACTGATATTGCTTTTGAAGGCTTAATTAGAGACATTTAAAAAAAAAAAAAAGGGTAGGTTGAGATTTTGGGTGTGGCTTATATTGATCATGTTGCTTTTGTGTTTTAGATTTGAAGCTTGCCCTCTTAATCCAAACATGGAGATTGAGGAACCATGAGATGAGTGGTGGTCCGAGCAGTGTTCATGGTGGTGAAGTTGTTCCACTTAATAGAGGTCCTGTTCCACCTTCTGCCCCTTTTTCGTGCACCATTGATGGCAGTAGTGGTGGCCATAAGATGAGTAGTGGAAAATGTCCGGTTTGTGCATAATAGTTTGTTGTTGTTGTTCTATCTGCCCTTGCTTTTGAATAAAAATAAGGCTAATTATCATTTCATATTTTTGTATGTAAAATATTTCACACAATATCCAAATTTTCGTAGTAAATGTTCACATTTTACCCATGATATGAAAAATATTTGAATATGAAACAATATGAAAGAGCGTGAATATGAAACAATAAAATAAAAACCCTCAAAATTTTCTCCATAATGTTTTGTCATACTACATGAGCTTGAGCGATCTTTACTTGAGTCTCTTTCAACTAGCTTGAGTTTCAACAAAAAAACAGTGAGAATCAAGTTCAACAACAATGGACATCACGTTGCAAAGGCATATATATGATGAGATAAGCTCATGCTTTCTTAGTGTTAATGTATATTATGTTATGTTATGGGCTTTAGGCTCAACTGCTTTACTTGTATAGCACACTTGTACTTGTACTACACTTTACTTGTACAGCACACTTATGCCTCCTATATAAGGCACTGATGTATATTCTTTCATCAAGAAATACAATACAAGCTTTCAGTATTTCTAACATGGTATCAGAGCCATTGCTCTGATTTTTTCTTGGCAGTCCTATCTTCATTGGTATTATTTCAGACTCACAATCGCTTCCGCCTTTACAACTGCTGCTGCAGCTATTCGCCGTTAAACCTCTGACGCATTTCAGTTATCGTCTCTGGTTCCGGACCTACAGCCACCGTCATTCAGAGTCTCGAGACCACTGCCATACCGTCACCGCCGTGATCGTTGCTTTGATTGTGTTTTTGTAGGTACCACTAAGATCGTCCTCCGCCGATCTACCCTCTTGTGGAAACCTGACCATCATCAAAGCTCCCACGCGCCGTTAGACTTTTCCACGTGCTTGCACGCGCCAGGTGTTCACTTGCTGACGTCAGCCTTAGGTGACGTCATCACTGCCACATCATCTGCTGAAGTCACTCGCTAGTCAACTGACGTCATCTTTGACCAAGACGTTGACCAGACCGTTGACTTTGACCATTGACTTTTCTCCAGGGTTGACTTTTTCTCAGTCCAGGTTCTTCTTACCCAATTTTTCTCATAGATTTCATTTTTGTACTCTGTTTTTGCATATTGTGTCTCTAAATGGATAAAAAGGGTATTTTTCTTCCTTACCCCATCAATACTGTGTTGGAGGGAAGTAAGAATAACTTATCTTGGTCTCAAACTATGCGCAATTTTCTTAAGGGTCGCATGCTCTAGCATTATTGTACTGGTGCAATCACTGTTCTTGTCAAGGGAGCCAATGAAGAAGATGCTGCCTTCCTTGGTCGCATGATTGAATGGGATAGTCACAACCACATGATCCTCACATGGATTCGGAACACTTCCATTCCTTCCATCTCCAACCTGTTGGGCAGCTTTGATGATGCCAAGTCAGCATGGGATATGTTGGCCAAAAGGTACTCCATTACTCATGGATCCATGAAATATTAATTAGTGGTTGAATTGCATCAACTCAGACAAGAACCAGAGCAATCCATCAATGACTACTATGATCAGCTTTGCTTTATTTGGGACCAAATTGACCTTTCTGATCTAGCTTGGGCATGCTCAAAGGATGCTCAACAATATGCTTCCATCAAGGATGAATTTCGTCTTTATGAATTTCTGATGTCCCTTCATAAGGATTTTGAGCCCATTCGAAGTCAGCTTCTAAATTGCAGTCTTGCTCCCTTTCTTGATACTGCTGTGAACGAGTTGGTTAGAGAAGACTCGTCTTGCAACCCTTCAAGCTCAGAATAAGCTCAATGTTTTGGCTATTACACCTTCTGCTCCACCCATAGAGCAACCTTAGCAATCAGGTGATTCCTCTGGCTCTAGCAATCGTCGCAAGTAGAACAACAAAAAGTTCTGCAACTATTGCAAGCGTCTTGGCCACACCATTGAGACTTTTTTTCGTTGCAACAAATCTACTGCTGCTGTTGCTAATACTGAGCCTACTCCACCGATGGCTTCCATTTCAGCTGAGTCCTAGTCTTTTGGATCCATTATCAACCTCTCCCCCACTGAACTACAGGAGATCATAACTCAGGCTGTTCGTATGACTGGTAATGCATTTCTTTCTACTGCTCTCTCTGTTCTACCTGGTAAGTCTTAAACTTGGCTTTTTGATTTTGCCTGTTGTAATCACATGACACCTCACTCCTCCTTATTCTCCAAACTTGACCCTGCACTACACCCTTTAAATATTCATATAGCTGATGGTTCCACCATGCATGGGAATAGTCTAGGTTTTGTTTCGACCTCCAATCTCTCTGTTCTTGGAGTCTTCCATGTACCTGACCTATCCTATAATTTGTGCTCTGTCGGGACTAGGTTATCGCCTTATTTTTTACTATTCTAGGTGTATTATGCAGGATCTGAGGACGGGACAAGAGCTTGGGACCGGCCCTAGAGTTAGGCGTATGTTTCTCGTGGACAATTTTCATCTTCCACCTGTTGCTCATGTTTCTGTTACTGCTGCAGCTGCTGCAGTTTCTTCCTTACCATCTCTTGCACTTTGGCATTCTCATCTTGGTCATGCATCATCTTCTCAGGTACAATAGTTAGTTTCTAGGGGTCTGTTAGGTTTTATGTCCAAAGACAATTTTGATTGTACTTCATGTCAGTTAGGAAAATAGCCAGCTTTGTCTTTTAATAACAGTGAATCCATTTCTAATAGTATTTTTGAGTTAATTCATTCTAATGTTTGGGGACCTTCTCCTGTTGCTAGTATTGGTGGATCTTGATATTTTGTTGTTTTTATTGATGATTATTCTCGTTATAATTGGATCTTTCCTATGAAATCTCGTTCTGAAATTTTACCAATATACAACAATTTTGCAAAAATGGTTGAAACCCAATTCTCTAAACGTATCAAAACTTTTTTTTTCTGATAATGCTCTTGAATATACTCAATATGCGTTTCGAGCTCTGTTACATTCCTATGGCACTGTACATCATCTAACTTGCCTAGGTACCTCTCAGCAAAATAGTCGAACCGAAAGAAAACTTCGTCATATTCTTGACATTGTTCGTGTTTTTCTTCTTTCTGCCAAAGTTCTTGCCCCATTTTGGGGTGAAGCTGCTCTTAATTCTGTTCATGCGATTAATCACATTCCAAGTGCTGTCATTCATAATCAGACTCCGTATGAGCGTCTCTTTGGGTCACCACCTGACTACCATCACCTTCGCTCCTTTGGATCTGCTTGTTTTGTTCTTCTTCAGCCTCATGAATACAACAAACTTGAGCCTCGATCTAGACTTTGTTGTTTCCTTGGTTATGGTGAAACTCAAAAAGGGTATAGGTGTTATGATCTTGTCTCTCATCGTCTTCATGTTTCTCGTAATGTTGTCTTTTGGGAACACCAATTGTTTGTTGAACTCTCTCACTTTCGTTCTTCCCTGACTACCTCATCTGTTTTAGAAATTTTTCCAAATGAGTCTCTTGTTCCTTCTACAGATACTTTTGATCCTTTTTTGGACTTTTCTCTAGATATTTTTGATGCTTCTTCTGGACAGGTTGAAGATGAACAGGTTGATGACGAGCTACTCCACCTTGAGCCTGGGTCCCCTATTCCTGCTCCGCCTGAAGATCCTCCACAAGACATTCCACCTCGCCACTCAATCCGGGTAAGATTCATTCCTACACATTTACTTGACTATCATTGTTACACTGCCCTTGCTACACTTCACGAGCCTTAAACCTATCGTGAGGCCTCCACTGACCCTTTATGGTAGATTGCAATGAAAGAGGAATTTGATGCATTAACCAAAAACCATACTTGGGATCTGGTCACTCTCCCTCCTGGACAGTCTATGGTTGGTTGTAAGTGGATCTATAAGATCAAGACTCGCTCTGATGGGTCCATTGAGCGCAACAAGTCTCGACTTGTTGCAAAAGGTTTTACACATGAGTACAGGATTGATTATGAAGAGACCTTTGCTCCAGTTGCATGTATCTCATTTGTTTGTGCCCTCTTAGCTGTTGCTGCTGCTAGTAAATGGGATCTTTTTCAGATGGATGTTAAAAATGCTTTCCTTAATGGGGATTTGAGTGAAGAAGTCTGTATGCAACCTCTTCCTGGTCTCTCTGTTGACTCAAACAAGGTTTGTCATCTTCGACGTGCACTTTATGGCCTTAAACAAGCTCCATGAGCTTGGTTTGCCAAGTTCAGCTCTACTATCTTTCGCTTGGGTTACACTGCCAATCCGTATGATTTTGCCTTATTTCTTCGTCGTACTGATAAATGCATCATTTTGCTTCTCTTATATGTGGATGATATGATCATAACTGGTGATGACCTCAGTGGCATTCAAGAACTCAAGGATTTTCTCCGTCAGCAGTTTGAGATGAAAGATCTTGGACATCTCAGTTATTTCTTGGGTTTTGAAATTACTCATTCCACAAATGGTCTTTATATTACTCAAGCCAAGTATGCTTCTGACCTTTTGTCTCAAGCTAGACTCACTGACAGTAAGACTGTTGACACTCCAGTTGAATTTAATGCGCATTTGACATCCTCGGGGGAGGGGGGGGGAAAACCATTGTCTAATCCTTCTTTTTACAGACGATTGGTTGGCAGCCTGGTTTCTCTCACAGTCACTCATCCAGACATCTCCTATGCTGTTCATCAGGTGAGCCAATATCTGTCTGCTCCACGATTTACTCACTATGCTACTGTTTTGTGCATTCTTCGATACCTGAAAGGCACTCTCTTCCGCGGCCTTTTCTACTCAGCTCAGTCTCCTCTTGTACTCCATGCATTCTCTGATGCTGATTGGGCAGGGGATCCCACTGATTGCAGGTCCACTACAGGTTATTGCTTTCTCCTTGGTTCTTCTTTAATTTCTTGGCAAAGTAAGAAACAAATCTTTGTGGCCTGCTCCAGTATTGAAGCAGAATATCGTGTCTTTGCTGATACCACATCTGAGCTGCTTTAGCTACGATGGCTTCTTAAGGATTTAGGTGTGTCCACATCCTCTGCCACTCCCCTTTATTGTGACAACTAGAGTGCCATTCATATTGCTCACAATGATGTCTTCCATGAACGAACTAAACACATTGAGATTGATTGTCATTTTATCCGGTATAATCTTGTCCATGGTGCTCGCAAGCTTTTCTCTGTCTCCTCTAAAAATCAACTTGCAGATATCTCCAAGTCACTTCCTGAGGGTCGCACTCGTGATTTGGTTGACAACTTCAAGCTGGTCTCACATTCACCTTGAGTTTGAGGAGGGCTGTTAATGTATATTATGTTATGTTATGGGCTTTAGGCTCAATTGCTTTACTTGTATAGCACACTTGTACTTGTACTACACTTTATTTGTACCGCACACTTATGTCTCCTATATAAGACACTGATGTATATTCTTTCATCAAGAAATACAATACAATCTTTTAGTATTTCTAACACTTAGTATACATGTTTTAATTAATAATTTGATAGCAAGGCAGAAAAAAGTCATTATGTTGATGTTTAACTTTTGTACTTTTTCTTGAACACATGTCTTACGTGGTTAAGCAAGAACGGTCCAAATTGCTCTTTTTCCCATTTTAGTTTCCATATTTTGTTTAAGAAATAGAAGTTCAAGTTAAACCCTTGAACATGAGGGAACATAACATAACATAAGTTCTTCCAATTATATTGAAGCCGACTATGATAAGTTTGAAAAAAAATCAGTTAGTGGTTGATTGATATCTTGGACTAGGAGCTCATTGTTTTCTAGGTATTTTAATTCATAATTGTATAGCAACGCAGAAATCAATTTTTAATATGTTCATCATCTACGTTTGTGCTTTCTTGAAAGTACGTGGTTGAGCAACCCATACACGTACAGTACAGTGATTACTCAGAAACTCCAAAGAATGGACTATTGTAGATATCCTAATTTCGATAAAGCCCAGTTAAAGTTTAATGGTTTCATTAGTCAGATTTTGACAAACTCAAGCTCAACTTTGAAAAGGCCCAACTTAAACTAATGTGGACAGCCGAACTTTGACAAGCCCAATTCTAAATTTGGAAGAACTGCATGTTGCATGTACTGTGTTGAGAGGTGGAGAAAAATCACGCACACCTAAAGGACAAAAGAGATTTCCTTTTTTTTTTTTTTTTTTTTTCTTTCTTTTTTGAGAAGAGACAAAACAGAAATTTGGTTGTTAAAAAGAGTAAAAGTGGAGGTCCAATTCCATTAATTTAGGCTTTAGTAGATGTTTAATTGTTACGCACATTGCAAGCAATGAAAATGATTTTTTCTTTCTTCGTCTTTTTGTTGTTGTCATTGTAGTGCAAATGATTCCTTTATGTAAGATTGTAAGTTGAACTATAGCCTAACTTCAATCCTACCCAAAGAAGTTAGACGAAACCAAACCAGTGATACATATATAGTTGCTTACTAACTTTGAACACAGTGCTGGCTATTTTATACCAAGACTCTAATCATTGAATTACAAATTTGGATAGTGTCTTCATGTAGTAGTATTTAATCATCTCTAAACTTGAGATTATATCATGTGAAAATATATTTTTAGTGATAAAAATAATATTAAACAAAACTGGTGTTACAAATGTGAGCGTTATCAATATGATGAAACTAGAATTTTTTATTAAGAGGGTCAAAGCATGAAATAACAACCTTTTCCTTTCAAGAATAAGAAATGTGGGGACCTGTTGTCTCTGGAGTACTGTTTAGGCTGAATGGATTGGGTCTGTGGCCCAATGACCCAGTCCGAGGACGCATACATATTTGAGGACGGTCAACTAAGGCAGAAGTGGAAATTGTATTGCAGGAAGAGCTGGAAGTTATTTATAATAAACCTAAACCTATCTGAGGTGAAATGTCACCTCGGAAAAGGTCTCCGAGGTGATTTGAAACATTCCTATTTGAAACATTCCTATCCCTTTGGATACTGTTTTAAGGGAACCTTATGACAGGGGGGTCGAATATTGGATAGGGGATGAGGGAGGAGGATAACAAATATCTGTGGGAGCTGTAATTTCCATATTAAATGCTTCCCAGCTAATTCTTTGGCCGCATTAATGTGGAGGTGATACCTGAATAGTAAACAAGCAGCCTTACAGCTGGTAGTAGAAAATTTAGGGAGATGTGAGATGGGACAGGGAGAAGCTCTCAGAACCCAATTTATACACGAATGGTGCTAAAATCATGGTATATAACGTGAGAAGGTGTCCAAAGAAAGGAGATTGGAAAAACCTAGAGAAAAAAGATTAAGAAATGCAACATTAAAAGAAGAGTTCTAGATTCTTGATTATATTACTCAGGCTACGCCGATGACAATTTTTATATCTTATACTTTCAACTTTTCTTCCAAACCACCCATGATCGTTACCTCAATTCTAAAATTAGGCTAGTTCTTTCTCCCACGCTCTACAAATTTATTGTTTGGGCTTATTGGGCCAAAACCTAATCCTGTTTAGGGGTCTAAGCCAAAACTGGTCATTACAAGAAATATACTAGGATTCAAATGGAACAATAAATATACATTTCAATCTAATTGCCTATTAAAATGGAACTCGATGTTATTTTGAATCCCAAAAATTATTTACAGTTGATCATGTTATGAATCCTAAAAAAAATCATCTTTTCATTTTATTGTGAAACTTATTCTCAACAAAATTTGTGGTTGCAAAAGCCAAATACTTTAGTTGATTCTTCCATCATCTCGCTATATAGATATATTATTCTTCTTGCAAAATTAAAGAGCTTGTTAAAAAATCATCTTCCATTTTATTGCAATCTCCCTCTTCAACTTAAAGTCTATATTCATTTTAGCCTTTAACAAGGTTTTCTGCCTTTAACAGGATTTTCTATCCAAACTCTAGTGTCAATCTACTGATCATCATAGGATTTCGATAGACTGAGATCTTCAAACTAGCATAGTGAACAAAAACTTCATTCTTCAACCCAAATAATATCCATACCAATTACAAATGCTCATAACCCAAAATTACAACATATATTTGTCGTGGATAGCCAACACTAAAAAAACCTAACACCTAGCTATTCTCATGTGCAGAATTTGGGTTCAACTCCCCCTTATAGACTAGTTTTTTTTTATTTTTTTTTATTTTTTTTAAAATTAGAAAATTATTAATGTTTATCAAATTTTCAAAAAGAAACATATTTTGAGATTTCCCAAAACATGATAGAAGAATAAAAAAAAGTAACAAAACAACTATTAGCAAGACCTATTCTAATATTGTATTTTGAGACTCGGAATTACTTTTCCAATAAATGCTAACAAATAGACATTAATTATTTGAATTATACTTGACTTGACTACTCAAAAGAAGTGTGTTGCTTATTACTAGTTCCTTATATAAAAGCACTAAGCTGTACTACCATTGCCATATTTTATTTATCCAATTATGTCATTGAGACATAGACACAGAATTTTTCACCAAATAGATCACCCAGGTCTCATTTGGACCCATTATAACACAAAGAAAAGGCAAGGTGTAAAAAATCTGACTAAAAACTCAATGTCTATAAACTTATCGATATTTTTATGCTCCATATCTCAAAGATTTGTTCCTTTAAAAAGCAAGTTGGAGAGGAAAAATAAAGCGAAAGGGTCAGTCTCATGGAAGTGACATGAGGAAGTCTTCACAAATTTTGTTATACATTGATTCCTTTTTTTGGTTTGAATATGAGAATTATCGAAACTCCATCCCGCGACCCTAATCACTTTAATTGGGTTACAGCCTTACAGGTTTTGTGAGTGCTTTTCAAACTTTTTGAGTCTATTTTGACGGATCTGCTTACGCTAGAGGAGAATCTTTATTTTCTATAGTAATTTCAGCAAATTCAACACGACTCATCCAAATGCACTCTTCTCTACATATATGCTCTTTCCAAACTACAATCAAGGTTTAACATGCATATATGATACGTGACAATAGAGCAATGCCAGGGTTAACATGCACATATGATATACCTTTCAAAAATGAAAAAAAAAAAACATCATAGCTTTCTCTCATCTTTTTTACTTTATTGGTCTTTGAATCTGCCTTCACTATGTTAATGAATATGATGTTGATTTCATTGTTATCCAATTCGAACGGTAAAGGTCTAATGTCATCATGGCCCTCCTCTTCTATTGGTTTCCAACTTTACATAGCCGACCACGGCGGGCTAATAATCATCCAACTATCATTGAGTTCTGTATCTTTTTTCATTTTTAATAAAAAAAGGTTGGTGGGTAAAGCTCAAATTTTAATTTTTGTCTTCTTGGGTAAATCAAAAGACCTTCATATTATGGTCTAGCATACAATCTGATCTGATATCATCTAGCTCTCCTCCTTACAGTCCCACATAAGTTAGAAAAAGTTGTTCCATGCAACCCTCCTTTTAGTTAGTTAATATATGCTATAAAATTACATAAGATTCACACACCCCTTCTTTTTCTCTTGTCCTCCATTAATGTCTGGTTACTACTTTTTAAGTGAGCGCATGGGAGGTTTTGAGGCCCGCCTCGCACTCATCTCACATTTACGCACCTTCCTCTCTTATGAATCTATTATATTTCTTACATCTAGAATATGTATGAAAAAAGAGGATGACGATAAGGATACTAAGAGAGAAAGAGACAACTATATGTGTTAAAGAAATGATCATAGAATTTTTGTACTTTGGGAAAGACATGATTTTTTAAGAGAATCGGTAATTTAACATGGTATTAAAGCAAAATGTTTTATATTCAATCATTATCTTCTCCACTCTACCTTTCATTTAAATTCTCACATATTGGGTCTTATCTATTAAACGGTAATACGATTAAATTTATTATATTCCCATAGCTTAAACTTTTGGAAGAATCGATAATTTAACATATATCTATATATATATACATAGGTAATTTGGCATTTATTCAATGTGTTATTGAGGTGGTTATCATTAAAAAAAAAAAAATGTTAATAACTTCAGCATCATTCCATATCTACTGCATTAGTTAAAATGATAATCTATGATTGTGAGGAGTATAAACTCATCATTATCTTACTTTTTCATTCATCAAACATGACTTACAACTTGATTAACTTATGAAAAAATTGTACTACATGACCTAGGTGGTGTACATGAACCACCCCAAAGAAATTGGTTGTCTTTTTGCATAGCTCCGTTGTTATGGCGGACACTTAAACCCCACACGCCCGCCTCAGTTTCGAACATCTCTAGTGCTGTGGTCAACCATGTCCCAAACACTACACCGACACACACACAAATATTTATTTTCCAATTGGCCATGCAATTGGTCCCACCTGACGTGGCATGCTACGTGAAATCATCTAAAAGCTAGTTTCTTCACTATAAAACCCACCAAATCAACAAGCTTCATTCCTCGCTCCACAGTCTGCACCTTATAACATTAGTACATTGCTAAAGTCTACGCAACATATTGATAACATACCTTTTGAAAGCTAAGAGAGTTTATAGAAATAATGGATAGGCTGAGATTTTTCTTGTGTGTTGTACTGATCATATCGTTTTTGTTTTCTAGATCCGATGCTCGCCCTCTTAATCCAAACATGAAGGGGAAGAAGAACCAAGCCCTATTGTTCAAAGACCAATATGAACCCAAAGGAGAGATTAATCCAGGAGGTCCAAGGGTTCATGGTGCAGCAGTTGTTCCACTCAATAAAGGTCCAGTCCCACCTTCAGCCCCTTCTCCATGCACCATTGGTGGCATTGATAACCATAAGATGAGTGGTATTGGAAAATGTCCTGTTGGTGCATGAAACATTTAACCTTGTTGCTGTTGCTGTTGCTATCTTGAACAACTCTCTGCCCAATGCTTTTGTTAAAAACCCATGAAAGTGTTCCCTATAGTATTCCAATGCCTAGTTCTTATTTTCATATTAAAGTCCTCTAATATAATCTTTTTTCACAACTTATTAAGACAATAAACATGGCGTGATCAAGATTATTAACACATAGATCTATCGATCACTTTATCATGTATTAATTATGCTGGAACACTTGATCAAAAAAAAATCATGCTGGAACACGTCAACTGTGATGAAAAATTTTATGTTTCTAAAATTATGTATGTTTTTGCTAGCTTCAGCAATGAAACCATATGAGCTTGAATGATATTTAGTAGATGGTAAATAACTTTTATACACACGGTACACACATGCTTATTTTTATCTAAAATTGACTTTAATAGAGAAAAATCTTATATGACCATTGTCGCACTATGGGAGCCACATATTGGTGAGACATTAGTTTTCATGATATCGTTTCAAGAGATATATTCTCCTCTTATAGATGGAAAATAATTTTTATACATGTGTGTGTATAGTGTATATGTATTAATATACATATTTACTGTGTGACTTGCCTGTTAGTGAAACATTAGTCTCATGAGACTAATTCAAGAGATACTTTCTCCTTTAATAGATGAAAAATAATTTTTATACATACGTTTATATAGTGTATATGTAATAGTATATGTGTAATAATCATTACTTTTAATATACATAGTTCCTTTAATCTTTTTCAACTAGCATGAGCTCCAGCAGTGAGAATATCAGGTTCAACAACAATTGACAGCTTTGGTGACTGCTTTCCTTGACATTGGATAATTAAAAAAATAGTTGCAAAAGTCATATATATTTTAATTAATGATTTGATAGCACAGCAGAAAGCAAGGCATTATGTTCGTTTTCAACTTTTGTTTGTTCTTTTCACCCAAATTAATAATAATAATAATAATAATAATAATAATAATAATTGTGTGTTGTTGAAAGAGTACAAGGTTGAGCAAGAGCCGTCTTTTTTTTCTTCTTCTTATTCTTCTTTTTCCATTTTGGTTTCTATCTTTCGTTAAAAACATTGAAGCTAAAGTTAACTCGTAGTTATATTTGAGAACATATATATGGGGACAAAAGTCACAAAACATACGTCCTTTCAATTACTGATGCTTAAAAATGACACAGACTATCACTACAAAAAACGCTGGCTATAGCTGCGTTTTTTTTAGCTGCGCTTACAAAAACGCGGCTATAGCTTCTCTATAGCTGTGTTTCTTTGAAACACGGCTATAGACTTCATCTATAGCTGCGTTTTCTTAAAAACGCAGCTATAGGTCAGCTATAGCTGCGTTTTTCTAAATGCGGCTATAGGTCCAGCCAAATAATTTTTTTTAAAGGGAACCTATAGCTGCGTTTCTTAAAAACGCAGCTATAGCCAATGTATAGCTGCATTTTTTTCTTAAAAACGCAGCTATAGGTTAACTATAGCCGGGTTTTTACAATGCGGCTGTAGGTCCAATCAAATAATTTTTTTAAGGGGGACCTATAGCTGCATTTTTTTTAAAACGCAGCTATAGCCAATGTATAGCTGCGTTTTTTAAAAAAAAACACGGCTATAGGTCCAGCAAAATAATTTTTTTAAGGGGGACCTATAGCTGCGTTTTTAATAAACGCAGCTATAGGTCCAGCAGAACAATTTTTTAAGGGAGACCTATAGCTGCATTTCTTAAAAACGCGGCTATAGGTAACCTACAGCTGCGTTTTTAAACGCAGCTCTGCATTGGCTATAGCCGCGTTTTTTAAAAAACGCAGCTATAGGTCCAGCCGAGCAATTTTTTAAGAGAGACCTATAGCTGCGTTTTTTCAAAAAACGCAGCTATAGGTCCAGCAGAACAATTTTTTAAGGGAGACCTATAGCTGCATTTCTTAAAAACGCGGCTATAGGTAACCTACAGCTGCGTTTTTAAACGCAGCTCTGCATCGGCTATAGCCGCGTTTTTTAAAAAACGCAGCTATAGGTCCAGCCGAGCAATTTTTTAAGAGAGACCTATAGCTGCGTTTTTTCAAAAAACGCAGCTATAGGTCCAGCAGAACAATTTTTTAAGGGAGACCTATAGCTGCATTTCTTAAAAACGCGGCTATAGGTAACCTACAGCTGCGTTTTTAAACGCAGCTCTGCATCGGCTATAGCCGCGTTTTTTAAAAAACGCAGCTATAGGTCCAGCCGAGCAATTTTTTAAGAGAGACCTATAGCTGCGTTTTTTCAAAAAACGCAGCTATAGGTCCAGCAGAACAATTTTTTAAGGGAGACCTATAGCTGCATTTCTTAAAAACGCAGCTATAGGTAACCTACAGCTGCGTTTTTAAACGCAGCTCTGCATCGGCTATAGCCGCGTTTTTAAAAAACGTAGCTATAGGTCCAGCCGAGCAATTTTTTAAGAAAGACCTATAGCTGCGTTTTTTAAAAAAACGCAGCTATATGTAACACAAAAAAAAAAAAAAAAAAAAAAAAATTCCTTTCTTTTCCCACGTTCCCCCCACTTTCCCCACCTATATCCCCACTTTCCCACCTACCCCACCTTCATCTTTTCTTTCTTCCTTCTTGAGCACAACTCCAGCGTAAGTCTTCTTCTTTTTTTTTTTTTTTTTTTTTTTGGTTTCTTTGGAGCTACTGCTTCTTTTTTTTCTTTTTTTTTTCTTCTGTTGTTGCTCCTTTCTTCTGCAAGTCAAGCCAGGTTTTTTTTTTTTTTTTCTTTCTTCCTTCTTCACTCCAACATTACACTTTTTTTTTTCTTTGTTTCTTTGCTGCTTCTTCTTCTTTTTTTCTTTTTCTTTCTTTCTTTCTTTCTTTCTTTTTTCCTTCATCTCAAGCGCACTGATTTGTCTATAGATTTAGTTTTTTTTTTTGGTTATTTTATGTTTAGTCAGGAAGAAAATGGAGGAAATGCTGAAAATTTTGAATGAAGTGGATATTCTAGCAATATTTGTTTCTGTATTGATTTGGATTAGAGTTTTGATTTCGAATTTTTTGGGTCTGTGCTTGAACTTGTGCTATTGTGTTGCTGATATTGTACTTATGTTTAAATGGGTTTGTGTTCTTGAGCTTATTCTTTTTATGTTTCTGAGCTTGTGCGTTTGTGTTCCTTGAATGGATTTAGTGTTAGATTTGAGTTGGTTTTGTTGAATGAGAGGAGATTCATGGGTTTGTGTTCTATATTTTGGAGCACGTTGTGTTTGTATTGTCAATATGTTGTGCTTGATTTTGAATTTTCTAGGTGTGTTCGTATTGTGAGTATGTTGTGTTTGATTTTGAATTTTTTGGGTTTGTGTTTGATTTTGAATTTTTTCGGATTGTGTTTAATTTTGAATTTTTTTTTTGTTCAAATTTTGAATTTTTTCAGGGAAAAAAAAAACTCAGAATTTTTTTTTTTTTTTGTTTTAAAAAAAACCTATAGCTGCGTTTTTGAAATGCAGCTATAGGAGGCTTTAGCCGCATTTTTAAAACGCAGCCAAAACTATAACTATAGCCGCGTTTCAAACGCAGCCCAAAGTGGGTCTATAGCTGCGTTTTTTACAAAACGCAGCTATAAGTCTCAGCCTATAGGGGATTAAAAAACGCAGCTATAGGGGGTCAAAAAACGCAGCTATATGGGTACCTGTAGCCGCGTTTATAAAAACGCGGCTATAGGTCCCCGCAGGGGGCTATTGTCGCGCAGGATAGGCTGCGTTTGAAAACGCAGCTATAGAAACGCAGCTCATAGCCTATGGCTGCGTTTTTAGGGTCTATGGCTGCGTTTTTCAAACGCATCTATAGCCTTCGTTTTTTGTAGTGTATGTTAAGTTTGATAAATCAACTAGTGGTTATTTGATATCTAGGAACTCACTGTTTTCTTGCTATTTTAATTAGTAATTTGACCGCAACGCAGAAAGCAATTCACTAAGGTCATCTTCAACTGTTGTCCCAAATTTTTTTTTTTTTAATTTTTTTAATTTTTTATATATATTTTAATATGCGGTTATGAGCAAGAACGGCCTTTTTCTTTTTCCATTTTGTTAAAAAGATTGAAGTTAAAATTTAACCCTAGTTATATTATTTGGAGAACATATGAAGACAAAACATAGCTCTTCCAAATTAATAGTCTAAAGCTCAAGAAAGACGCGGAATATTCTAAGTTTTTGACAAAAATCAACTAGTGGTGATTAGGTTAATCATGCATGTGCCCATTTTGTTCACTTCAGAAACTTAAGAATGGAAGATAGATCCGAAAGATTGAAAACTATGACTGTGTAAGTTTGAGTAAATATAGGAATGCAACTGCGCAAGATCAACATATTGAATATTGATGCATGTCCGATAGCAATGGCCAGCCACTCCACTGGTGGACAAAATAAAATTATAATTTAATAAAAGTGATGTTTAAAAAAAGTTCTATATTCTTTTCTCGATGAATGAACAATTTTATATCAAAGAAATTACTACAGCAAGTCATTATCTATAGAAAGACTTCAAAATCTAGCTGGAACAGCCGGCATCAACACAGAGACTAGTGTCACACAGCAGGATATTAAAGTTGTACTTTATATTAAATTAAACTCACCCAAACGAATGCTAAGAAACATGTAGGCGGTAATTTGCCTCCAATATGCACAGTTGTTCAAACTTTGAAGTATGGTTCTTGGGTTAATGAAATCATCAATCCTGAAGTACAAAAGTACTATAGGAATGTTTGATGTGAAATTTCAAAAATTTTCAATTAAGACCATAATTCAATGCTAATTTTCAGTGTCCATTATAACATCTAAACTAGAGTCAAAATTAGCAATTTAGTGTGTAACTATTCATCTTAATCCATAAGAGCATTTGTAATGTACATCTTAGGCTCTGTTTGTTTTGATAGAAATTAGTTTTTGAAAAATGCTTTATGCATTTATCGGTGTTTAGTTTAGGGTGATTGAAATTGTTAGTCATCTTGAAAATAATTTTTGATTGACCATTGATGAGTTAGAAATTTACGATCGTCATTAAGATGATACCTTCATTAACCAAGAGACGATGTCAGGAATTTATTACGCTTATTTATGACAATACGTAATGGATGGAGCAATGGTCATCAAATGAGTTGTGAACTTCATACAAAGATTTTGTTACGCATTAGCCATTGAACATAAATACAATAATTCATTGCCCATTGATTAGGTACTCAACTATAAAAGAGAAGGTAACAAAAGTTAAAGGAACACACAAATACTCTACCAAAATTACTTTCCAGTTTATTTCTCTCTAAAATCTTTCTCCCTTAAAAATTTAAGCATCAGAGGTAGTTTGACTAACGCCACACCGGCGTGTTTTCCTCCAGTTCATTTTGCAAGTTTTCCTCTAGCAAAGACAACCCCAATCACAGCTTCGTCCATCCGTTATGACGAGGAGCTCAACTGCTAATTTTTTGCATCATCAACCATAAATAAGAACAACTTTGGGCATAAAGTGATGGGTTGGGCTTCTGTCCAGTGATCAGTGATCACTGGACCCGTTAGGATACGGACACGTGTCCAGTTTTGGACACGTGTCCGCATCGCAACGTGTCCAGTGCTCACTGGCACTGGACATAAGCTGCTCCCTAAAGTGATTTACGCTTTTCTTTGAAATCGTAACATTTTGCTCCTCACCAAAAACTCATTAGCCCAACTCTATCCCTAGCCCCAATTGTCAACAGCCCAACTACTACCCCACTAACATCGTTGATTTTCGGCCACCGCTACCACTGCCTGTCATTATTTATTTAGTTATTTATTCATCTAAACTTCCCATTTTTATTATTATTATATATGAGTTGAGAAATGAGAAATGTGAAAAACTAGTAGAAAATATATTTTTCTTAACATTTTCAAGAATACAACTTAATTCTCAAAAGTGTTGTTTAAAACATTTTCTTAAACACAATCAAACACTTTTAAAATTTTAATTAAAAAAATATTTTCCATCGAAACAAATATAACCTATAACCTATTTTTATGGAATTCACCATCCACTTTTTACTTTTACTCTTTTTCACAGCCTTTTTTTTTTTTCTTCTTTTTTTTTTTGGGGGGGTGGGGTTTTGTAGTTGCGCGTGATTTTCTTCACCGCTCAACTTAGCTGCACATTGCAACTTCCAGTTTTTACAAATTTGGAACTGGGCCCGGCGGCGGCAAGTTTTTCTGTCCACATTTCTTTAAATTGGGCCTAATCAAATTTGAACTTGGGCATGCTAAAATTTGACCATTCAAACCAGCAAAATTAATTTGGTCATATCGAAATTACGATAACCAAATCTAGGCATTTGTGAGATTAGTATTAATATTCACGCCCATAATCTTATAATTCAACTAGTTGGTAGTTCTTTTTGGTATTTTTATCGAAAATATTTAGAATTTAAATCATCATTCCCCAACCATATATATAGTATTCACTGTGTAAAAAAAAATAAACAACTTGTTAAATTTAAACCCCCCTCCAAAAAGGAGAGAGAGTTAATTGTAGCTATCCATCATAAATATAAGGATATTTATAATGTGATATATTTCAAAATTTTAAATTAACACTCTAACTCAAGAATAGTTTATGATAACATGATATCCACCCACCATTTTAATTAGGGTTCAAATTAGTGATATCCATTGTAAATAATCTCATAGTTTATTGTGTACATTACAGCACCCTCATAATCTAATAGATGTTTAATTGTTAAGCCTATTGTAAGTAATGAAGTCAGCAAGCCGGCCATCAATGTAGTGAAAATGATTCCTTTAATTTGACAAAGACTCGTTTTATATTAAGCTTATTAAGGAACCGGTGTCCTAATATTTTAAACTTATACGGACCCATAAGAGAGGACCTAAGTGGAGATCAATGTAGTGAAAATGATTCTTTTTGATAAATTTTTTTACAAAATTTTTTACAAACTGATGATATGGTAAGTGGTTATTGGTAAATGAAAAAATGATGTTAGTTGTGGATCTAGATAAAAATCAGTAAAAAGTTGGTCACAAAAATATTTTTTTAAAATGTTGAAAAATAATTTGTGTCTGTAGTATTACTCATAGATATATAGTGAATTCAATCCAACAAAGGAAAATTCGAAAAACATAAATATTTGTCTGATGAAACTCCATTCGAGTTTATCATAAACCATTTCTAGGTCAAATTTGGTGGCCATGCTGCTAAGTTTACTTTTTAAAGTAGTTATGGAATGAATTATTTCTTAAACCGACATGGTGTTGTCACGGCTTTTCACCAAGGATGAAACTCACTTGAAGGGGTGGATCAAATCACCAAGGTACGTACAGTCTAAGTCTATTCACAAAAAAATTGGTGATGGTCTTGTACAAGGTGTTGCATAACCTGGCCGGTCTGAATTGGTTAACTATTTCTGGTCTACTGATTTTCGGGATGAGGTACAAAAGGGTGGAATTCAGTTCCTTTGGGACTTTTTTCTAGCTAAAGACCTTTACGACAAGGTTGTATATTGTCCTAAAATTTTTGGAAGAAGATTGGGTGGAAACCATCAAGTCCAATGGCTTTATAAGGCTTAAAAAATATAATTGCTTTCTCGAGTCCTCGACTTCTGCTTTGGTTAGGGCTGCTTGAATGGAAGTTACTATATCAGAGGCTAAACAAAGGGAAAGAAAGTGGTCGGGGAGGGTGTAGGAGGCAATGTTCTAATTCTGAGGTCTAGAGGTTGACAAAGTGATTTTGCACCAGGTCTTTAATCTCGAGGTAAATGTAACCCTAGTACCACATGTTGGTCCTTAATGTGGATGGTAGTCCTATTAGGATGTGATTATAAAATACAAGCAGAGCCTATAGAGAGAAAATTGTCCGTGTCCAACTGAATGTCCATGGGTATTTATAGGCAAGTATATACCTCTTAGGAAATACACATATCTGTTACAAACAAATATACTTAGTATAAGATTCATACCCTTACCCAAGTTCCATTTTGTTATTAATTCTCTGTATGAAAACTATCTTATGAAGCAATACCATCTATCAAGTGGGATTTTTGTGTATGTGAGAGTTTACCATATTATGGTCACAACCACGCATTATCACCACACAAACTACCCTATTTTAAGCACCAAGTCTTATTTTGTTTTCTACCAGGGGTGAAAGAAACCATGAAAGAAATTGGTATTAATATCTCCTAAAATAATCCATTATTATCTAGTTTTAAGAGCCCAAAATTCTTCCTCACTAAAATTAAATGATTTTTTTTTAATGATTTGAAAGATTTCTTATTTTGAGTAAAGCCAGAGATTTATTGGTTTCAAAGAATTTATAACTAATAAATTCTTGATAGTGCTTCCAAATGACGACTGTATGGCTATAGACTTTAGACTTCCTTGTCTAGCTTATATACAATCTTGTTCTTGTCTCATATCACTAGCTTTTCACTATTTTCTTTTTTTAACAATTCTGTTAGGTTCTAAAGACTTAAGTTTTATGTATTTAGAATCCTAATTTGTATTGTTGGCAAACCATGATCAAAACAACGTATTTAAGTTGTTTTAGAAGTGCTCAAAGTTGGTTCTTTGTTGTAAAGTTGGAATAAAATACTGTGCAAATTAAAAAACTATTTCAGTACATTTCGATTGATCGAAACTTAGGCTCGATCAATCGAAAATCGTGTCTGACGTTTTTTTAATTGGAATTTCCAACTCAGCCCTAAGTGTTTTAATTGGTTTGGGTTTCTAATTTACCCCAGGTATATAAGGGAAACCCTAGCCACGTTTTTGAGTTGCTCATATTGTGGTTTATGTGAATCTCTTGTGAGATCTTTGAGGAGGTTTCCTTCACATAAACTTAGAGTTTTCAAGGAGAAGAATTTTCTACATCTTGATGATCATTCCAGTTACTGCCATTGAAGCAAAAAGAAAACACAAGCGGTGTGGTTGTATTTGGTGGAGAATCCAAGAAAGAAGGAGTCTGTGGATTTGGAGCTTGCACGTGGTTGTGTCAGTAAGTTCTACTGGTGGGTAGCAATAAGAAGTCAAGCGTGTGGGCTTGTAAGTCTTATTGTATGAACTTCGATTCTTTCAAGATAGTGGATTCAAGTTTACCTTGAGGATAGCTAAATCAAATCCTCCCTAGGTTTTTTCCGATTTGGTTTCCTGGGTGATCATATCTTGTGTTATTTATATTTCTGCTACTTTATATGATATGATTATTTGATTGTGTTAACCTAGATTTAATTAATTTGACTAAGTAACAACTTGGCTAAATTCCTAGGTTAATACAACTGTGTTTTAAGGGGTCTAAAAACTAACAAGTGTTATCAGAGCGGGTAGCTCTCTTGTTGTTGATCTTTTGATCACTGAGCTGATCGTTGACTCCTTTATTATGGATTTTTTGCAAAGTATAATGCTTATCTATCAACTTGCTTACTTTGGGTATTTGTCTCTTGTTGCACATGTTAAATCTTTCCTTAGACTTCTTATCACATGTGATAATGATTATTTGTGTTATACTGCCTTAACTGCCTTAAAGGCACGTGATTCATGTCTTTGGTATTTGGATAGTGGTTGTTCCAGGCATATGACAGGTAACAAAGGACTATTCAAGACTCTCTTTGAAGGAAAGATTGGAACAGTCACTTTTGGAGATGGAAGCAAATCTGTAATAAGAGGGATTGGAACCATGGACATTCCAGGATTGCCGGTCTTTGAAGATGTTTGGTATGTTGATGGACTGAAGGCAAACCTACTCAGCATTAGTCAGATTTGTGATAATGGACTAAACGTTCTCTTCACCAACTATGAATGTGAGATTCTTGATGGTGGAGGTGACTGTATGTGTGTTGGTGTAAGGACTACAGACAATTATTATGGATTGACACCAAGCATAAGCAACAAGTGTTTTAGTGTAAAAATATATCAAGTTGATTTGTGGCATCAACGTTTGGGGCATGCTAGTCATAAACAGTTAGTAAAAAAATTTCCAAATGTGATGCAGTTGTTGGTTTACCTAAATTTGAGAAGATAGATAAGTGCATATGTGGACTATGTTAGATAGGTAAACAGATAAAGTCTAAACATCCGTCTGTGGCAAGTGTTCAAACTTCAAGACCTTTGGAGCTTCTTCACATTGATCTCATAGGTCTTGCTAGAGTTCAGAGTTTAGGTGGAAAGAAATATATTCTGGTGGTTGTGGATGACTTTACTAGATACACTTGGGTGGTGCTGTTGAAAGACAAAGCTGAGGCTCCTGAGAAGATGATACATCTGTGCAAAAAGTTGCAGGTTGAGAAAGATACTGTAATAGCCAGAATCAAAAGTGACTATGGAAGAGAATTTGAGAATACCAAGCTGGCCACTTTCTGCAATGATCAAGGCACATATCAAGAGTTCTCCTCACCCAAGACTCCTCAACATAATGGAATAGTGGAACGGAAGAATATGGTTGTTCAAGAGATGGCACGTGTCATACTACACAATAAAAAATTGCCCAAATCCTTCTGGGGAGAAGCAGTTAATACTGCTTGTCATACACTCAACCGGGTGTATTTCAGACCTGATTCAAAGAAGACTCCTTATGAACTCTAGAGAGGAAAGAAGCCTGTTGTTAAGTATTTCAGAATTTTTGGTAGTGATTGTTACATTCTACGTGATAGAAAGAACCTAGAAAAATTTGATGCTAAGAGTGACAAGGGATATTTTCTAGGATACTCCTATACTTGTAGAGCATATAGAGTGTATAATCTGAGAACCAAAACTGTGATGAAATCATCAAATATTGTGATTAATGATGAAGTATATTCTGAAGCACAGTCAGAAAACATTACTCCTGTTCAAGATAAGCCTGTGGAGAATGATGACTCACTTCCTGTTGATTATGTTGGAAAGTATAGTGATGAAAAATTAATGGTGCTAAATGATGCTGTGTCTGTTCCATCAAGTTCAGAATCATCCACACCGGTATATGAAACTCAACAAGCACTACATGAGTTCAGTCCTTCACTAGAATAAAAAGGTACATCAACATCTCTAGTTAAGGGTCCTTCCTCTAGAGTAAGACTTAACCATCACTCCTCAAACATATTGGGAAGTTTAAATGATAACATCAGATTAAGGTCAAAAACTTTAAGTGTAATTATCCACTCATGCTATCTGTCCCAATTCGAACCAAAAAAGGTAGATGAAGCTCTACAAGATGCTGATTGGGTTAACTCCATGCATGAAGAACTTCACCAGTTTGTTCGAAATGATGTGTGGGAATTAGTTCCAAGACCAAATGGTGTAAATGTGATTGGAACTAAGTGGATCTTTAAGAACAAGTCTAATGAACATGGCACAGTTATCAGAAATAAATCTGACTTGTTGCTCAAGGTTACACACAAGTGGAAGGGGTTGATTTTGATGAGACTTTTGCACCGGTAGCAAGACTGGAATCCATTAGGATACTTTTGGCTATAGCTAGTCATCTAAATTTCAAGCTATACCAAATGGATGTCAAAAGTGCTTTCTTGAATGGGATGTTGCAAGAAGAAGTCTATGTGGAATAACTGAAGGGTTTTATTGATCCTCACAGACAGGATGATGTGTACAAATTGAAGAGAGCATTGTATGGGTTGAAACAAGCTCCACGAGCCTGGTATGATAGATTGACTGCATATCTCACTGAGCATGGATTCAAAAGGGGATCTGCAGACACTACTCTCTTCATAAGAAATGATAAGAATAGTTTTGTTGTAGCTCAAATATATGCTGATGATATTTTTTTTGGTGCTACTAATGACTCTCTTGCTCATTCTTTTGTAGATGAAATGAAGGCTATGTTTGAAATGAGTATGGTTGGAGAATTAACTTATTTTTTGAGATTACAGGTAAAGCAAACGGACTCAGGAATCTACATCAACCAAGCAAAATATGCAAGGAATCTAGTCAAGAGATTTGGATTGGATAATACTGCATATTCCAGAACACCAATGGCTGCCAATGTAAAATTAACAAACGATCCTTTAGGTGAGTCTGTTGATATTACATTATACAGAAGTATGATTGGATGCTTGTTATATTTGACTGCTAGTAGGCTTGATATTGCCTTTAGTGTTGGTGTTTGTTCTAGATTTCAATCTAATTCTAAAATTTCACATTTGAATGCTGTCAAAAGAATTATTAAATATGTTGGTGGAACTTGTGATTATGGATTATTTTATAGTAAAGAGTCTAATCTGTCTCTTGCTGGTTTTTCTAATTCTGATTGGGCTAGTAATGCTGATGATAGAAAAAGCACCACTGGTGGGTGTTTTTATGTAGGAGCCAATCTTGTTGCTTGGATGAGTAAAAAACAAAATTCTGTGTCTTTGTCTATTGTAGAGGCAGAATATATTGCTGCTGGAAGTTGTTGCTCACAGCTTTTTTGGATGAAAAAAGTTTTAACTGATTATAGGATATCCCAAGATACCATGGTTGTTTACTATGATAACTCTAGTGCTATTGATATATCTAAGAACCCTGTGCAACATTCTAAGACTAAGTACATTGAGATTAGGTATCACTTTATTAAGGATCTTGTTGAAAGAAAAATGGTGTGTCTTGAGTATATTCCTACCGAGCGTTAGAATGCCGACATTTTCATCAAACCTCTTGATAGAAGTAAATTTGAAACCCTTCGTCAGGTAATTAGTGTGATTCTGTGTCCCTGATTTGTCTTGCCTTCCTGGTCCTTGTGCTTCATTGCTTTTCCTTTGTGACAATTGTTCTTTGTTTCTTGGTTTTTTTGTTTTTCTCTTTTGTCTCTAGGAGTTGCATTGCATTACATTCATGCATTTCATCCTAGGTGTTTTTTTATTCTATATATATATATATATATATATATATAAGGGAAGAAAGGAAGGAAAAAGGAAGCACATTGTTGTTCTTGCACTATTCTCTTTGTTTTTGAAAACAAGATTGATCAATTTATTTTCACATGACATGTCTATTGTACTTTGTTTGGCCTTGATGAGCTTATTTATTGCACTTCACTAGTGGATGCTTTGTAGAACATGTTGTGTGGGAAAGATATTTATGGTGTTTATCACTTTGTCGTTATC
This sequence comes from Quercus wislizeni, assembly GCA_023055345.1. NCBI lineage: Eukaryota > Viridiplantae > Streptophyta > Magnoliopsida > Fagales > Fagaceae > Quercus > Quercus wislizeni. The sequence continues at coordinate 3,269,421 of JALGQJ010000017.1, read as the reverse complement.
TTGAAGTCACATGTTATTTGACTGTCGGACTTGAATCTTTTGAGAAAGGCATAAATAACCATCTCACCACTGTGCACTAGCCAATCATGAACACCTTAGTGCATATTATAAGATTTTATACTCGAGAAAGTGTAACACATACACAAAAAGAACATAAGGTGAAACCTTGGTTTAAATGATAAATCACTTAAATTAAAAATTGGTGTGTATTATTAGGCTGAATGCCAAATCACTTAAAATAAAAATTGGTGTGTATATTATGAGGCAAAAATTCAAGAAACTTACATGATTGCAAGCTTATGTTTTAGGAGATGTGGGAGTTATATGATGTAACTCTTTAGATCATAGTCTCTTTTAAATTCTATGTGATGAATTGTGTAGACTTTGTGGTTGATTTCTGTTCACATATCACCTTACATGTATCTTAGACTTTTGCTAGTTGCACACACAACATAAGTTACTCTTTGCTAAACTTTGTACATATAATTGCGTGTGCTTATGGTCTGACCAACTACGTTTGAAAAATACTTTGAGTTTTATGCCAAACTGTTTTGTTGCTTTAAAAAGGGGGAGATTGTTTAAAATCCAAATTTTTGAAAAATTGGGTTTAAAACTTGTGTTTTGGAAAAGCATTTCATCTCATACTTATGCATTTTTATCTCTTATATTAAATGCTTTGAGGTAAGCTTTCAAAAATTCAGGTTTTTTTCTCTAAAAAGCAGTTTTTCCAGAATTTCGATTGATCCAATCTAATTTTCGATCAATCGAAATCTTGTTTTAAATTCTGTGAGCCTCTGCCTGGTTTGATTGATCGAACCTGTTTTTCAATTAATCGAACATCGTGTTTTAGGTTTTTTAAAAACAGTTCTTTGATTGATTCAAACACCTTTTCAAAAGTTTTTTTTCAAACTTTTCTCTCTCTCTCTGACTTGGCAAGGCAGCACAAAGATTTTTTTGTCATTTTCTACATCAATTTTTGCAAGGTTTTCCTCCCTCAAGGCCGATAAGACCATTTTATCCCTCATTTTGTTCTTATTTTCAAGTTTTCATGCATTTTTTCATGCATTTAAAGGGTATTTTTGGACCTTTTTAATCTTGGGATTTTTGTTGATTCAAGGCTATTTTTCTGAAATTGATTATTGGGTTTTGTTGGTATATTGTTATATTCATGATTGTTGTTGGTTAATTTGATTAATTTGAGGTTTTATGAAGAATTGAAAATTTTAGGGTTTATATTGAATCCGATTTGGGGATTTTGTTCAATTGGGTTGAAATTGATGAAATTGGCTTGTTGATTTGATGTAATTGATCATTCTAAACTATTTTCTAACTTGTGTAATGATCAATTGGTCAATTTATTTAAAAAATTAACAAGTGGTTTTTTTTTTTTTTTTGGGTTTTAGTTAGAAACTCTATACTTAAGCCAATTTTGTGAGTTTGAACTTATTTTGAACTTAATTTACTGCCTTTGCTCATGCACCATGTCATTTAATCTGTTCATGCATCATATATTTCTTTTTGTTCTATATTTTTTGTGCTAATTTGCAGTCTGCTCTTGGTTTTGTTTTTGTTTCTTTTTCCTATTTTTTTGCTGTGTGCTCTTGGTCCTTAATTCTAGTACTATGCCTAGGAAGACTAGAGCTAATAGGTTCCCTCTATCCCTTCTGTGTCTTCGTCTAGGGTTCAGTTGCTTAGGAATGAGCGTTCGCGTGAGGCTTATGAGAAACTTAATAGTAAGTGTAAGATTTGGGCTGAGCGTTCTGTGATTCTAGATGAGGTCAATCCAGCCATTAGGGCTAATCTTGAGTCTAGAGGTTGGTTGTCCCTCTTAGAGATATATCATCCACCCTCGGCCGCTTTGATTAGAGAGTTATTCTCTAACCTCTCATGTCACATCTATGATTCCAACACCGTTGTTCGGAGTTGGATACGAGGTGTTGAATTCACCATTACCCCAAAGGTAGTGGCTGAGGCTCTTGGGGTCCCGGTTGTCATTGATCCTGTCTATCCCTATAATAAGTCACCTCCTATTGATGAGGTCATGTCATACATCACTGGATCATCTATCTAGTGGGGTTTTGATCCTTGGATCACATCTTCTGTGCTTTCTGAGACCGCATATTTGTTTCTTAGAGTTGCGTGTCATTCCTTGTGGCCCATTTCTCATCTCCACACCATCCCTCTGGAGCGATGTGTGTTTCTCTATGCTTTCATGTCTGGTGCATTTATCAGTTTTCCTTACTTGTTCCTTTGTTCTTTGAACGAAGTTCATACGAGTTCTGTCATAGGACATGCACTTATATATCCTATTTTCATTCATAGGATTCTTTTGTTTCTTGGTCTAGCTGATTTTCCTACTAGTGAGCCTATCCATGTTGTTGGTCCCCTAGGTGCTACCTTCCTTCGACAGAGGGCTGCTCATCTGAGAGCTGATCCTTCGGTCTCTCGAGGTGCATCTTCTAGTAGTGTTCCCCCTCCTCCCTTTTCTACAGGTGCTGCTGAGACTTCTGGTGGTGGTGGTGCTGCTACTGATGTTCCTCCACCGACTACTTCGAATGATTCAGACATTCAACGTACGTTGGATCATGTCTTGACCGTTCAGGCGGCTCAAGGACAGATTTTAGTGGACATTCTGGATGAGATTAGAGGATTGCGAGCAGATTTGGCACGGTTTCGGAGTTCTTCATCGCCACTTCCTTTTGATGATGGATTTTGATTGCCCTTTGGCATTCCGTCACAAAAAAGAGGAGTACATATGAGATGTTTTTGGCATACTTGTACCTGTTTTTGTTTTTAGGGAGATAGTTTATTTTTGATTGGTTGGACCTTATGGAGTTGTTTAGATTGTATCTAGGTGCTTCACTTTGTATTTTATCTTTTTAGCTCTTGCCACATTGTTTTTACCTTGTTGGGTTATTCATGTTAGGGGGAGTATTTTTTTTTTTGTGTTTCTTGTTTCAAACTGCTTATTGATTTATGATTATGAGTTCTTCATTGTTATATGTCTTTATTGTGTGTTGTTTGAAATCAAGATTTTATTTTTCTTTACTTGTATTTTTTCTACACATGCAGTTATGCATTTTGTTTAAGTGTTTCAGGAAATATATAGGTTGATTCAATTAAGCTGCTGTCTACTCTTGCAATTGATGGATAGTAGTTAGGATTGAATTTCTGTTTATGAGCATTATTTTGTAAAGTGCTTTTACTTGTAAACTTTGAGCTATTTAAGTTGTGTTTTGTCACAGATTGCCAAAGGGGAAGTTTGTTAGGTTCTAAAGGCTTAGGTTTTATGTATTTAAAATCCTAATTTGTATTGTTGGCAAACCATAATCAAAACAATGTATTTGAGTTGTTTTAGAAGTGCTCAAAGTTGGTTCTTTGTTGTAAAGTTGGAATAAACTACTGTGCAAATTAAAAAACTGTTTTAGTACATTTCAATCGATTGAAGCTTAGGCTCGATCAATCGAAAATCATGTCTGACGTTTTTTTAATTGGAATTTCCAACTCAGCCCTAAGTGTTTTAATTGGTTTGGGTTTCTAATTTACCCTAGGTATATAAGGGAAATCCTAGCCACGTTTTTGAGTTGCTCATATTGCGATTTATGTGAATCTCTTATGAGATCTCTAAAGAGATTTCCTTCACATAAACTTAGGGTTTTCAAGGAGACGAATTTTCTACACCTTGATGATCATTTCAGTTGCTGACATTGAAGCAAAAAGAAAACACAAGCGGTGTGCTTGTATTTGGTGGAGAATCCAAGAAAGAAAGAGTCCGTGGATTCGGAACTTACACGTGATCGTGTCAGTAAGTTCTATTGGTGGGTAGCAATAAGAAGTCGAGCGTGGGGGCTTATAAGTCTTATTGTATGAACTTTGATTCTTTCAAGATAGTGGATTCAAGTTTACCTTGAGGATAGCTAGGTCAAATCCTCCCCAGGTTTTTACTGGTTTGGTTTTCTGGGTGATCATATCTTGTGTTATTTATATTTGCGCTGCTTTACATGATATGATTATTTGATTGTGTTAACCTAGATTTAATTAATTTGACTAAGTAACAACTTGGCTAAATTCCTAGGTTAATCCAATTGTGTTTTAAGGGGTCTAAAAACTAACAAATTCAACATTAGTTAGAATGCAGGAGCTCCTTAAGGGTAAAAGAAAGTCATAATTAATTTGTTAATATTATCAATAAATTACAAATAATAACCATAATATGATGGTTTGTATTGCAAAATGACAATTTATAATATGAGTAAACTACAAATAATAATTATATATCATATAAACTTATTTATAAACTTATACAATTCAATTTCAAGTCTATATAAATATATTCTTAAACAAGTATATATGTAAAAATATAGTATTATATATAATTAAATCAAGCCCTTGTATTCATGAAATTATTCACGAATACATTATTAAGTTTGACCTTGACGCGTTTAATAATTGAACCGAAACTTAGGCTTAAACGTGGCTTCTTTGCTAAACGAACGGGCAAAAAGAAACTTTTTTTTTTTTTTTCAAACCAGCCTCGAACTATTCATAAAAAAAAACCTTTGTTCATTTACAATCCTACAATTTACCTCTTCAACAAATTAAAAAATATATATAGATTTACTCTTAAGAATTACCACTCCCACTTCCTCTATGTAAAAGAGCAACCAACTGGCTATACATGCCTTCACTGTAGACTGTAGTAGTTGGACAGCCTTCCTTCTTTGTTTCTAATAACTGCCAAATTCTATTCATTTCACAAAAGAGAGATTCAGTGACAGTAAAGAAAATCTAACAAAGCGTATGTGGTTATGTGACGAGTTTGGATGGACAGGGACTATACTTACCGTTTTTTGTCTTTTTTTTCTTCTTCTTCTAGATCGAAGTTTTGGATCTGATTTTATTTGAATAAAATCAATATACTGTTTTGAGATTATCAATAAATATATATATATATATATATATATATATATAAAATTTTTGTTTGAACTTATGTTTTATAGTGAAGATTATATTTTTTTGATAAATAGTGGAGATCTTATAATCTTATACCTATATTAATCTTAAGCCAAAAGAGAGTTTTTTTTTTTTTTAATATATATATTTTTTTTATCTTTTATTAGTAACAACAAACAACGTCGCTGCAAAATAATTGTCAAAGATAAAAAAATAAAAAATAAAAAATAAAAAGTTGGAAATGCTGTGGTAAGCTACCGAAACCAACCGAGTCTTTTTGATCCGATAAACACAAAAATTAAAGGTCCAACTCTTAACAATGAAGCTACGGAAACCATAGTTTCCAAGAACTTGCTTTTCACAAATCTTATCTGCTATGCTCCACGTATAATTCACGTCTTTAAATATAAACCAAACGCGGATAATTCACGTCTGTAAATATAAACCAAACGCGGATAATTCACGTCTGTAAATATATTTAACAAATTCCTCGCTGTTTCATACGCTACTTCGTCGTTTTACGGTTACCTCTATATAAACACTCAGATATGCGCCCTTCTTTTGTCACAAATTCTCATTCTTGATATTCTCTCTTTCTTTCTCTCTCTTAAGCAAATTTTCAAGGTTAAAGTTGGCAAGGTGAGCTTAAAATCTCTGCTGCTTTGTGTATATTTAATTATTTTCTTTAAATGTTTTTGCTTACATGCACTGTGAATATTTCTTAAATGTCTTTACCTATTGATGTCCAGGTTAGTTCTTCTTAAATATAGAGAAAAATGTATAGGTCTCAGCCACATCTTCAATGGTTGTCCCTCATCTTCTTGGTTGTGATTCTCCCTCATCTTCTTGGTTTCACTGTTCAAAAGTGAGTTTCTTCAATACCCTTTCTCTGTTTTCTTTTTGTTATTTTTATATGAATGAACGATTTTTGTTAAAACATGGGACCAAAATACAAGAACTCCAAACTCAACAACTACAACATAAAAACCCAAGTCTAAAACAAAAGAAACAAGCTCATTAGTGCTATGGAACTATAATTTACATCAGCTACAAACAAAGTTCCTTTGAAGTCCGATGTGATAGATGTTGCCTAGGCTAGCGACTAGTCTGCAGTGGAGTATATTTGAAATTTTGCATCTTCAACATTCTTATCCATTATTGAAGCATAACTCCACAATCTTGTTTCAAATTATTCTCATAAAGAAGCATGATAAAAGCTAGATATTAGATATTAGATATGCCATATATCTAGCTATATAACTCCACAATATCTAGCTATATTCAATATAACCAATATAGCTAGATATTAGATATGCCATTTATCCTAAAAGTTCATCTAAAAGATTCCTTTTTTTTTTTTTTTTTTTTTTTTTTTTTTTTTTTTTTTTTTTTTTTTCTTTCTTGGTTCTAATAGGATATGAATCTCAAATATACTTTAGTTTCACCTCCCTTGCATTTGGCCTTCTCTCTCTTGCCTTTCCGTGCATATCTCTTTAGGGTTTTCATTTTGTTTTGTTTTTTTTGTTTTTTGGGTGGTTTAATTCTGATTATGGTTATGGCGGGGTAGGGTCTGTTTGAATTATGGGAAAACGTAAAGCAAAGTAGGGTTTTTGGTTTTATGCGGTTTTGGGTTTGAGATTTGATGGAAAATATGAACAAATTGCAATCTGGGTTGTCTGTACAATTCTCTCTAGATGCTTTAATATTTGAAGAAAATTGCTTTTATAGTGCAATATTGGCTTTTACTGTCTTTTTGGATCGATGATGGGAAAATGTGGGAAAAGAAGATGGAAAATGGACAACGGAAATGTGGGTTTAGATTAAAGTTGTAGGTTTTAGGTTTTATGCTATTTTGGTATCTAGAATGTGAAGGAAGATGAGTTTTCATTCAGCTATCTAAACATGTATTTAATTGTTTTTTAAATTTTGAAAATATTGTTCTTTAAAAAAATATTTTAACTTTCTAGTACTAAGTTCATTTTTTAGATCCTTTGGCCGGTGGGAAAATATGCGTAAAGGTAAAGAGAAATAAATATTTAGGGATAAATTAATGGATAATGAAATTTTAATTGCTTTAATGGAGTTTTTTTTATTAAAAAAAGTACTTAAAACAAATAGTTTTTCTCAGCTTCTTGTTTTTAGATATTTTTTTCTACTTCTTCTTGTTCAATATGAATTATATCATAATTTCATATATATGTATCCTCTTTGGGTGAATTCTACAGCCGTGTGGATCCATTATGAGGGGAAAAATACATGCATCTGACATAAGATATATCTTGTTGCTGTTGTCCTTCAATTCTTGTTTGAGGGTTTCTTTTTCCTTTATAGTTTTTTTTTTTTTTTGATTAAATAATTTTCGAAGATTGTATATATGTCATGTAGTGTGTGATATGTGGGAAATATGAACTTTTTATTCTATCAAAAAAAAAAAATATATATATATATATATATATTTTTACAATGTGATTAGGGTCAATTATTGATCGGAAAAAATATGAGTTTATTGTTACCATCATTTTTTCATCAGTAACAGTTTACATATTCAAAAATTCATGAAACAAAGTCAATTTCATCTTTGGTTTTCCTCTCTATTTAAATTTTAATGGAATTAATTGATGTAGCTAATAAAATATACAGTAAAATTCTATTTTAGTTGAATATTTTTGTATACACACTCCAATAAACTTTCTATTTGAGGTGTGCTTCATCCAAATGTTACATTTGTTTTTGTAGATCTGAGGCTCGACCTCTGAATCCAAACATGGAGGTGGAGGGGAGAGAATCCATCATCATTTTCATCATTGGTCAAAGACCAATACGTAGCCAATAAAGTAGAGAATTCAAGAGGTCCACCAGTTTTGTGTTCCCCTCCTTCCCACATCGGAAACCATAAGATGAGTGCAGGTCCGAGGGTTCATGGTGGTGATCAATATGTTCCACTTGATAAAGCTCCAGTCCCACCTTCAGCCCCTAATCCAATCTCCCATGATGCAATTCGCAACCCCTGGTTTATATGAGTAGTGGTGAAAAATTTCCTGTTGGTGCATGATAAAAAGGACCAAGCTATAAACATTTATTTCATTATTGCCTGTAAATATTGTTTCGTTTCAAGCTCTTGGAAAAACAGATGTTATATATTCTTTTGCTAGCTTCAGCAGTAAAACTACATGAGCTTATGCGATATTTAGTACTTAGTTAATTTCTTTAGTCTCTTTCAATTTCAACCGTGGCTTGCTAGGACGCCATAGCTAGCTAACCTGACCACTCTGCAAGCCACGGTAATTGGCTATGCTAGCATGGCTTGCTGGCAAGACGCCATGATCGCCAAGCACATTGCAGCACACCTTGACACCTATTGCAGCGACCCAAGGCTAGCTTTTCATGCACCAATCAAGCCATGAACTATCGTTATTTTTCTTAGTATATATTTCTAATTATTAATAATTTGATAGCAAGGCAGAAATCAATTCAGTTTTTTCATCTTCCAAAATATTACGAAAAGTTAAGAATGACGTATACGGTGCTAATAAGTTTGACAAAATCAACTAGAGTGATTAAATTAATCACGTCGATCAGTGCCTAAGTACTTCACATTAGGAAGCTAAGAAATGGAAAACTCATATCCATCAATAAATCTGACTCGGACACGTGCTAAGTTTGACAAAGATCAACTCTGATTGTAACCTAATCCTTCTTGAGAGATCTTAATTTTTGCCTATAAACATTAAGTAATAGGTTTGGAAGATCATAATAATACCGTTGTCACTTGTCACGATGGGTAGCCATTCCAGTGGTGGAAAAACCACTTGAAATTACTCCTGAACATCAAAATCCAAATGTGTATATGCATAAAAATCCAAAAAAGTTTCCTTCAAAAAAAAATAAAATAAAATACAACACTTTTATTTATTTATTTATTTTTCTGGGAATTGCACCTCTAAATATGCATTTGGATGAACTTATTTTCTTTAGTTTATTTTTATTTTTATTGTGCAAAAGAAGAGTTTAAGATTTGAAGTTAAAGTTAAAACATATTTCCTAAAAAAAAAAAAGGTTAAAACATACTTTCTTTCAAATACTGAAGCTGGCTTAAGAATGATAAGTTTGATCATATTGACTAATGATAATTAGGTTATTGTGCCTGTGCCCAAGTTGTTCACTAATTAGAAGTTTAAGAATGGACAATATTTAGCCAGAGGCCTCATTTGAATATGAAGGATTAAAAACTCATCCATTGATAAATTTGACTCGGACATGTGCCTAGTTTGACAAAGACTATCTTGTGGGTGTAACCTAGTGCTTCTTGACCAGAGATCTTAAATTTTGGCAATAAAAAAGTAATAAGATTTGGAAGATCATAATGATGCATGCTCTAATATTAAAATTATTTATTTCAATACCCTATAATGAATTATTAACTAAAATTAAATTAGATAAATTATAAGAGGAAAATTTTAAATTATAACAGTATTCAATATAAACAGAGAGGTCAATAGAAACAGAGAGTGTTTTTTTAACTTGATTGAATTCTGCATGCTCAATCCCCTTGTGTGGTACTTTTGTATGATTTTTGACTCTCCGCTGATCCAATGCTTTTTAATTAGGGTAAATTACAAAGTACACTTCTTAAATTTGGAGTTGCTTGAATTTTACACCCTGATGTTTAAAAAAATAGATTTTACATCCTAAAGTTTAGTTTCGTTAGCAAAACCTCACCCTGAACTAGTAAGAATTTATCAACTTAATTGTTGTAAAAAATATTATGTAATTTTGTAAATATAAGTAGCATTCTCATTCATAAGAATCAAGATTTTAATTGAGTTTTCCTAATCCCAAAATGGGCTAACTCTTTTTGTTTGGTTTGGGAGCCCAAACCTATCTATTCTATTCCTTCTTGCCCCCTGTTGAAGAGGATAATTGGCTGGTTCCTATTTATTTTTCTTCATAAAATTATCATTACTTACCAGTTACCAGCCAAGAAAAAAGAAAAGAAAAAGAGTTTTCCTAATCTTTTTTAAACGACCAATTAAAATCATATATATATTGATTCCTTTTTTTTATGAGGAAGTGGTACAAGGAATTCTTCACAAATCCATCTTTATACATTGATTCCCTTTTTTTGGTTTAAACATGAGATAGAATATCCAAATTTTATTCCTTGATTCTAATTTGCCTAAACTCACTTTCGCACTTGCACATCCACCATATTAATAAGTTTGACCCCCAAAAAAAAAATTTACTTCTAAAATTTATTTTACATACCGATTGTGCACTTTGAAAAAATATAATTTTTTTTCTTTTTTATTGTAATTTAAGCAAATAATTAAGAACTTCAACAAGACTCTACAGTACCTACATATATGTTCTTTCCAAATTACATTCTAGGGTTAACATATATCTTTTGAAAAGGAAAAACATGTATTCCCTCATATCATAAGTTTTACTTTTGTTTTATGGATTGCCTTCACTCCACACCCCCTCCCCCTCCTCCACAACCCACCCCCCCACCCCCCCCCCCCCCCCCCCCCCCCCACACACACATATATATAGCATTTTCAATTTTGGTGAAAACAAAAAGGTTTAAGTAGTTTTTACTAAAAATGACAGATTGTGAATTTGAGTTTGAGAATTAGCCTTTCCAAACAAAGTTAGGGTTAAAGTTAACTATCATTACTTCTCTCAAACCTCGTAAAACATATATATATATATATATATATATATATATATATATATATATATATTCCCCTTGATGAGATGGCAATTAAGTGATTTCTACTAAAAGTGACAGATTGTGAATTTGAGTTTGATAATTATCATTTTCAAACAAAGTTAGGGTGAAAGTTAACTATCACGACTTCTCTCGGACCTCGTAAAACTGGATAAATTTTTTTTTTTTTTAAATCAAAAGAAAATTATCTCAGAATGTAACATACAATCACATGACTTTTAAAATTTGGTCAAATATGTCATCTCATCAAGCTTTCCTCTTTTTAACAATTCCACATCAGTTAGAGATAGAAGATTCACATACACTATTCACTTTAATTTTTAATATATATTAGAAAATTATATATGATTGACATATCACTTCCTTTTCTCTTCACATTAATGTCTGTTTATTTTTTAAATTGAGCACATGGAAGGTTTTGAGGGAGCCGTAGCACTCTCTCTCTCCCTCTCTCTCAATTATATCTTCATTTCACAATAATCGGTTTATAGAATTTTCAAGATATTTCGTAAATATCGAGTGCTATATATTAAAAAAGAAACGTGTATCTTTTCTCTCTATGTTTCTTATATAACTATATATTGCTCTTACATAAAGGGAACATGCATCTGTTGACATATATTTCTTCCAATCTATACTTATAGATAACTACATATACTTATAGATAAATATATAATGCTAAAAATACATATTATGAATTGTATTATATAAACATTACAAATTCACGTGTCACAAATTATTTTAAAAAATTAATATTTATTTATTATGTTATTAAAATAACACCAATCACATTTATTATCATATCATTTTGTAAATTTTCTTGTAATAAAATTTATAATAGTTTTAACAATTTCTTATGAGAAAAGTCTCTTAGCGCCAAAAGTTTCACCAATTTTTTCACACTTACCTCTATGTTTTTATGTTGTGGTGGGTATAGACAACCATTATCTCGAATGTTTCAAAATAGTCTTACTTGCATTGGAAAATAACAAATATTAATAAAACTATGAACTTTAGACTGAAAATTACTTGACCTCTTATAAAATGGAATCGACATCATTATAAAACTCAAACTTAACAAGTGCACAAATGCACTTTTTAGCATGACCATTTTTACAGCTAGCTAAAAGGATAAGTTATGATTATAAGGAATGTAAACTCATCATTATTTAGCTTTTCAATGTTTTCATCTATCAACAATATTCATGAATTACCACTTGAGTAACTCATAAAAGATTGTATGAACTACCACCCTATAAGAAGAGTAGTTCTAAGACTACACATTATTTCACAACTTTATACCATAACTTTGATATAGTAGATTGTGAGTAATTACCTATCACTTACACATACATTCACCAGTTTTTCTTTACCACTCACACTGCCACATTATAGTTATGACAAAAAAGTTGTGGTATTAGATTTTTTCTAGTAACAATTGTTTTTAGTCTTCTTTCCTAGACTAGCTCTGCTAACATGAGGGACACTTAACCCCACATGCCCATCTTATTGCCGACCATCTCTAATGGGTTGGCCAACCCTGTCCCATATGTGGCCTACAGTTCAATGACACACACAAAATTTTGTTAGGTTCTAAAGACTTAGGTTTTATGTATTTAGAATCTTAATGTGTATTGTTGGCAAATCATGATCAAAACAATGTATTTAAGTTGTTTTAGAAGTGCTCAAAGTTGGTTCTTTGTTGTAAAGTTGGAATAAATTACTAAGCTAATTAAAAAATAGTTTTAGTACATTTCGATCGATCGAAACTTAGGCTCGATCAATCGAAAATCGTACCTGACGTTTTTTAATTAGGTTTTCCAACTCAGCCCTAAAGTGTTTTAATTGGTTTAGGTTTCTAATTTATCCTAGGTATATAAGGGAAACCCTAGCCACGTTTTTATGTTGCTCATATTGCGGTTTATGTGAATCTCTTGTGAGATCTTTGAGGAACTTTACTTCACATAAACTTAGGGTTTTCAAGGAGAATATTTTTCTACACCTTAATGATCATTCCAGTTGCTGCCATTGAAGCTTAAAGAAAACACAAGCGGGTGTGCTTGTATTTGGTGGAGAATCCAAGAAAAAAGGAGTCCGTGGATTCGGAGCTTGCACGTGGTCTTGTCAGTAAATTCTACTGGTGGGTAGCAATAAGAAGTCGAGCGTGGGAGCTTGTAAGTCTTATTGTATGAATTTCGATTCTTTCAAGATAGTGGATTCAAGTTTACCTTGAGGATAGCTAGGTTAAATCCTCCCCAGGTTTTTACCAGTTTGGTTTCCTAGGTGATCATATTTTTGTGTTATTTATATTTCCGCTGCTATACTTGATATGATTATTTGATTGTGTTAACCTAAATTTAATTAATTTGACTAAGTAACAACTTGGCTAAATTCCTAAGTTAATCCAATTGTGTTTTAAGGGGTCTAAAAACTGACAAGTGGTATCAGAGCAGGTAGCTCTTTTGTTTTTGATCCTTTGATCTTTGAGCTGATCCTTGACCCCTGTTCTCATGGAACATGGACACTCTCTGGTTATTCCTCCTCACTTTGATGAGAATAATTATGCTTATTGGAAAGTAAGGATGAAAGCATTCCTAAAATCCATTGATGAGAGAGTCTGGAACTCCGTTGAATACGGATGGGAGAAGCCCACTACTCCTGTTAGTGAGTGGCAAACTTCTCAAAAAGAAGCAGCTACATTTAATAGCAAGGCTATAAATGCTATCTTTAACGCTGTTTCTATGGAGGAATTTAAGAGAATCTCAAATGTTGAGGTTGCTCATACTGCTTGGAATATCCTCCAAACTGTGCATGAAGGCACAAAGGCTGTCAAAATCAATAAATTGCAGCAATTAATTTCTAAATTTGAAAGCATTAGGATGTCTGATGATGAATCTTTTGATGAATTCTATGCTAAATTGAATGATATTGTTAATTCTGCTTATAATTTGGGTGAAATTTATGATCAACCTAAAATTGTTAAGAAGATTCTTAGATCCTTGACTGAGAATTTTAGACCCAAGGTGACTGCCATAACTGAAAGTAAGGATGTGGACTCCATTCCTGTTGATGAACTTGTAGGATCTCTCCAATCTTATGAGTTGGACCTACCCAAAACTAGCAAATCCAAATCAATGGCTCTTAAGTCGGTTGATGATGTTGAGATTAGTGGATTTGATGATGAGCTCTTTGCTACAGAGATTGCTTACCTTGCCAAGAACTTTAGAAACTTTTTCAGAAATAACAATAGAAAGGTAAGAGGTGTGAACACTGCTGAACCTAGAAATTTTAGGAAGAATGATCCCACTAAGGTTAACAATATTGACAAACCTAGAGAAAAAGTAGGTCAATCTTCAAATAATTCTATGGGTCCTCAGTGTTTTAGATGTCAAGGGTAAAGTTACATGAAATCTGAATGTCCTACTTACTTGAAGTCTAAGGATAAGACTATGGCTATAATCCTTAGTGATTGTGAAGTTTCTGATGATGAGTCAGATTGTGACGAGGATGGAAACTTCATTGATTTCACAGCTATTGCTGTAGTGAATGAAAGCATATCTGCTGAAGAGAACCCTTCTGATGGGGAACTCTTTGAAGATACAGATCTTCAAGAGGCCTACAATAAACTTTGCAAAGTTGCTGCAAAGGATGCTATGAATGTGGAACTTGGCCTGAAGAAAATTGAATCTCTTGAGCTTGATAAGAAGAATCTGCTTGTTAAACTGTTTGATGCTAATGATCTTTTGAACAATGTGAAAACTGAGAACATGTTATTGCTTGATAAAGTTAAAACTTTGGAACTTGATTTATCTGTTGCTAGATCTGCTAGTTCTAAACTTGATCAATTGCTGGGTGTTCAAAAGTCTCCTTCTGACAAATCTGGTATAGGTTTTGTTGAAAGCATCTCTGTGTCTGCTCCCCATTTCACACTCTTTGTTCCTTCATCTTTTTCTAAATCTTCTATGAGTGAAGTTGTGAGTGAAACTGTCAAACCACCTGTAAGTGAGATTGTTAAACTCATAGAAGTTTCACCATCTAGGAAGATTGTGGTTGATCTGAAAGAGTCTAAACCTAAGGTGTCTACCCTTTCTAAGGACAAGATGTATGGTAAGCTTGCTTGGGTGTGTCATTTTTGTGGGCAGTTTGGACACATTCGTCCAAACTGTTATAAGCTGCAAGCTGCTAAGAGAGCAAATAAGCCAAAAGTGCTAGTGCCTCAAGTATAAGATCCTATAGCACTTATTGGTGAATTGGTAAAGGCGCTCAACCTTTATTCTAATCTTGGAGTTGGAAATCACTCTAATGTGAATACAACCTCCAATGCTCGTGGTGCATCTAAAAAGTTTTGGATGCAAAAGACTCAAACTAACTGAGTCTTTCTGACATGGTCCTTGTGCTTCATAGCTTTTCCTTTGTGACCATTGTTCTTTGGTTTTTGTGTTTTTCTTTTTTGTCTCTAGGATTTGCATTGCATTACATTCATGCATTTCATTCTAGGTGTTTTTTTTATTTAATATTAAAAAAAAAAAAAGGGAAAGAAAGGAAAGAAAAAGGAAGCACATTATTGTTCTTGCACTATTCTCTTTGTTTTTGAAAACATGGTTGGTCAATTTATTTTCACATGACATGTTTGTTGTACTTTGTTTAGCTTTGATGAGTTTATTTATTGCACTTCACTAGTGGAAGCTTTGTAGAACATGTTGTGTGAGAAAGATGTTTATGGTGTTTATCACTTTGTCTTTATCTTGTAGTCACATGTTATTTGACTGTCGGATTTGTTCCTTTTGAGAAAGGCATAAATAACCATCTCACTACTGTGCATTAGCCAATCATGAATACCTTAGTGCATATCATAAGATTTTGTGCTCGAGAAAGTGCAGCACATGCACAAAAAAGAACATAAGGTGAAACCTCAGTTTAAATGATAAATATCTTAAATTAAAAGTTGGTGTATATATTATGAGGCAAAAATTCAAGAAACTTACATGATTGCAAGCTTATGTTCTAGGAGATGTGGGAGTTATATGATGTAACTCTTTAGGTGATAGTCTCTTTTAAATTCTATGTGATGAATTGTGTAGACTTTGTGATTGATTTCTGTTCTCATATCACCTCACATGTATCTCAAACTTTTGCTAGTTGCACACACAACACAAGATACTCTTTGCTAAAATTTGTACATGTAATTGTGTGTGTTTATGGTTTGACCAACCACGTTTGAAAAATACTTTGAGTTTTATGCAAAACTGTTTTTGTTGCTTTAAAAATGGGGGAGATTGTTTAAAATCTAAATTTTTGGAAAATTGGGATTAAATCTTGTGTTTTGGGAGAGCATTTCATCTCATACTCATACATTTGTTTTGTTATATTCAATGCTTTGAGGTTAGTTTTCAAAAAATCTAATTTTTTCTCTCAAAAGCTGTTTTTTCCAGAATTTCGATTGATCCAATCTATTTTTCGATTAATCGAAATCTTGCTTTAAAAATTCTGTGAGCCTCTGCCTGGTTCGATTAATCGAACCTGTTTTTCGATCAATCGAAGATCGTATTTCAGTTTTTTTAAAACAGTTCTTTGACTGTTTCAAAACATCTTTTTCAAAAAGTTTTTCAACTTTTCTTCTTTCTCCGACTTGGCAAGGCTGCACTACAAATTTTTTGTCGTTTTCCTCCTAAATTTTTGCAAGGTTTTCCTCCCTCAAAGCCGGTAAAACCATTCTATCCCTCCTTTTGGTTTTATTTTCATGATTTCATGCATATTTTCATGCATTTAACGGGCATTTTCGGACCTCCATAGATTTGGGATTTTTGTTGATTCAAGGCTATTTTTCTGAAATTGATCATTGGGTTTTGTTGGGACATTGTTATATTCTTGATTGTTGTTGATTAATTTGATCAATTTGGGGTTTTATGAAAAATTGAAAATTCTAGGGTTTATGTTGAATCCGATTTGGGGATTTTGTTCAATTGAGTTGAAATTGATGAAATTGGCTTGTTGGTTTGATGTAATTGATCATTCTAATTAGTTTTCTAACTTGTGTAATGGTCAATTGGTCAATTTATTTTGAAAAATTAACAAGTGGTTGAATTTTTTTTTTTTTTTGGGGTTTTAGTTAAAAACTCTATGCTCAAGCCAATTTTGTGAGTTTGGACTTATTTTGAACTTAATTTACTGCCTTAGCTCATGCATCATGTCATTTAATCTGTTCATGCATCATATAGTTCTTCTTGTTCTATATTTTTGTTGTGCTAACTTGCAGTCTGCCCTTGATTTTTGTGTTTGTTTCTTTTTTTTTTTGTGCTCTTGTTCCTTATTCTAGCACTATGCCTAGGAAGACTAGAGCTAATAGGGTTCCCTCTACCCCTTTTGTGTCTCCTTTTAGGGTTTAGTTGTTTAGGAATGAGCGTGCGCGTGAGGCTTATGAAAAACTTAATAGTAAACGTAAGATTTGGGCTGAACGTTCTGTGATTCTAGATGAGGTCGATCCAGCCATTAGGGCTAATCTTGAGTCTAGAGGTTGGCTGTCACTCTTAGAGATAGATCATCTACCCCTGACCGCTTTAATTAGAGAGTTCTTCTCTAACCTCTCATGTCACATCTATGATTCTAACACCGTTGTTCGGAGTTGGATATGAGGTGAGGAGTTCACCATTACCCCTAGGGTAGTGGCTGAGGTTCTTGGGGTTCCGATTGTCACTGATCCGGTCTAACCCTATGATGAGTCCCCTCCTACTGATGAGGTCATGTCACACATCACTAGATCATCTATCCAGTGCGGTTCTGATCCTCGGATCACGTCTTCTGCGCTTTCTGAGATCGCATATTTGTTTCTTAGAGTTGCGTGTCATTCCTTATGGCCCATTTCTCATCTCCACACCATCCCTCTAGAGCGATGTGTGTTTCTATATGCGTTTATGTCTGGGGCCTCTATCAGTTTTCCTTACTTGTTTCTTTGTTCTTTGAACGAAGTTCATAGGAGTTCTGCCATAGGATATGCGCTTATATATCCTATTTTCATTCATAGGATTCTTTTGTTTCTAGGTCTTGTTGACTTTCCTTCTAGTGAGCCTGTCTATGTTGTTGGTCCCCTAGGTGCTACTTTCCTTCGTCAGAGGGCTGCTCATTTGAGAGCTGATCCTTCGGTCTCTCGTGGTGCATCCTCTAGTAGTGTCCCCTCTCCTCCCTCCTCTACAGGTGCTGCTGAGATTTCTGGTGGTGCTGCTGCTACTGATGTTCCTCCACTGACTACTTCGGATGATTCCGACATTCGACGTATGTTGGATCATGTCTTGACCGTTCAGGCGGCTCAAGGACAGGTTTTGGTGGACATTCTGGATGAGATTAGAGGTTTACGAGCAGATTTAGCACGGTTTCGGAGTTCTTCTTCGCCACCTCCTTTTGATGATGGATTTTGATTGCCCTTTGGCATTCTGTCACAAAAAGGGGGAGTACATATGAGATGTTTTTTTGCATACTTTGTACTTGTTTTTGTTTTAGGGGGAGAGTTTACTTTTGATTTGTTAGAGCTTGTGGAGTTGTTTAGATTGTATCTAGATGCTTTACTGTGTACTTTACCTTTTTAGCTCTTGCCACTTTGTTTTTACTTTGTTGGGTTATTCATGTTAGGGGGAGTTTATTTTTGTGTTTCTTGTTTCAAACTTCTTATTGATTTATGATTATGAGTTCTTCATTATTATATGTCTTTATTGTTTGTGTTTGAAATCAGGATTTTTATTTTTCTTTACTTGTATTTTTTTCCACACATGCGGTTATGCATTTTGTTTAAGTGTTTCAGGAAATATACAGGTTGATTTAATTAAGCTGCTGTCTACTCTTACAACTGATGGATAGTAATTAGGATTAAATTTGTGTTTTTGAGCATTATTTTGTAAAGGACTTTTTCTTGTAAACTTTGAGCTATTTAAGTTGTGTTTTGTCACGAATTGCGAAAGAGGGAATTTGTTAGGTTCTAAAGACTTAGGTTTTATGTATTTAGAATCCTAATGTGTATTATTGGCAAACCATGATCAAAACAATGTATCTAAGTTGTTTTAGAAGTGCTCAAAGTTGGAACTTTGTTATAAAGTTGGAATAAATTACTAAGCTAATTAAAAAATAGTTTTAGTACATTTCGATCGATCGAAGCTTAGGCTCGATCAATCGAAAATCGTACTTAACGTTTTTTAATTAGGTTTTCCAACTCAGCCCTAAAGTGTTTTAATTGGTTTAGGTTTCTAATTTATCCTAGGTATATAAGGGAAACCCTAGTCATGTTTTTGTGTTGCTCATATTGCGGTTTATGTGAATCTCTTGTGAGATCTTTGAGGAGTTTTCCTTCACATAAACTTAGAGTTTTCAAGGAGAAGATTTTTCTACACCTTGATGATCATTCCAGTTGCTGCCATTGAAGTTTAAAGAAAATACAAGCGGGTGTGCTTATATTTGGTGAAGAATCCAAGAAAGAAGGAGTTCATGGATTCGGAGCTTGCACGTGGTTGTGTCAGTAAGTTCTACTGGTGGGTAGCAATAAGAAGTCAAGCGTCGGGGCTTGTAAGTCTTATTGTATGAACTTTGATTCTTTCAAGATAGTGGATTCAAGTTTACCTTGAAGATAGCTAGGTTAAATCCTCCCCAGGTTTTTACCGGTTTGGTTTCCTGGGTGATCATATCTTTGTGTTATTTATATTTTCGCTGCTATACTTGTTATGATTATTTGATTGTGTTAACCTAGATTTAATTAATTTGACTAAGTAACAATTTGGCTAAATTCCTAGGTTAATCCAATTGTGTTTTAAGGGGTCTAAAAACTGACAAATTCTTAATTCACCAATTGGCCCTGCCATCACTTTAGCCCCATCATCTAAAGCTAGTTTCTTCAACTCTATAAAACCCACCAAACCAACACGCTTCATTCTTCACTCCTACATTAACACTTCTACAGTCTATGCCACATACTAATATTGCTTTAGAAAGCTTAGAGACATTAAAAAAAGAAAAAAAGAAAAAAAAGAAGAAGATAGGTTGAGATTTTGGGTGTGGCTTATATTGATCATGTTGTTTTTGTGTTGTAGATTTGAAGCTCACCTTCTTAATCCAAACATGGAGAGGAACCATGAGATGAGTGGTGGTCCGGGCAGGGTTCATGGTGGTGAAGTTGTTTCACTTAATTGAGGCCCCGTTCCACCTTCTGCCCCTTCTTCGTGCACCATTGATGGCAGTAGTGGTGGCCATAAGATTAGTGGAAAATGTCCGGTTGGTGCATAAAAGTCTGTTGTCGTTATTCTATCTGCCCTAGCTCTTGAATAAAAGCAAGGCTAATTATCGTTTTCTATTCTTAGACGTAAAATATTTCACACAATATCCACAATTTAGGTTAAATGTTCACATTTTATACATGATGTGAAAAAATTGTGAATATGAAACAATATGCAAAAGAGCGTGAATATGAAACAATAAAATAAAATAAAAAATAAAACCCTCAAAATGTTCTCCGGAATGTTTTGTTATACTACATGAGCTTGAGTGATCTCTACTTGAGTCTCTTTCAACTAGCATGAGCTTCAGCAATAAGACAGTGAGAATTAAGTTCAACAACAATGGACACCAAAGCGCAAAGGCATGAATATGGTGTGAAAAGCTCTTGTTTTCTTAGTATATTTTACTTAATAATTTGATAGCAAGGCAAAAAGCAAGTCATTATGTTGATGTATATACTTTTTTCTTGAACATTTGTCATATGTGGTTAAGTAAGAATGGTCTAAATTTTTCTTTTTCCCATTTTAATTTCCATATTTTGTTTAAGAGATTGAAGTTCAAGTTATCCCTTGAACATGGTATTTGGTTGATTGATATTTTGGGCTAGGAGCTCATCGTATTCTTGGTATTTTAATTCATAATTGGAGAGTAACGCAGAAAGCAATGTGATATGATCATCATAAACGTTTGTGCTTTCTTGAAAGTACGTGGTTGAGCAACCCATACACGTACAGTACAGTGAATACTCACAAACTCCTAGGTATGGACTATTTTAGATATCCTATTTCGATAAGGCCAATTAAAGTTTGATGGTTTGATTCAAATTTTGACAGACTCAAGCTCAACTTTGATAAGGCCTAACTTAAACTAATGTGGACAGCCGAAGTGCTAAGTTGAGAGGTGGAGAAAAATCACACACCCTGAGGCACAACTAAAAATCCAAATACCAAAATGACAAAAGAGAAATTTGGTTGTTAAAAAGAGTAAAAGTGGAGGTCCAATTCCATTAATTTAGGCTTTAGTAGATGTTTAATTGTTAAGCACATTGCGAGTGGTACAAATGATTTTTTCTTTCTTCTTTTTGTTGTTGTCATTGTAGTGCAAATGATTCCCTTATGTAAGATTGTAAGTTGAACTATAGCCTAACTTCAATCCTACCCAAAGAAGTTAGAGACGACAATAATAATATTAAACCAAACCAGTGCTACATATATAGTTGCTTACTAAATTTGAACACAGTGCTGGCTATTTTGAACCAAGACTAACCATTGTACTACAAATTTGGATAGTGTCTTCATGTAGTCGTATTTTATCATCTCTAAAATTGAGATTATATTATGTGAAAATATATTTCTAGTGATAAAAATAATATTAAACGAAATTGATGTTACAAATGTGAGCGTCATCAATCTGATGAAACTGGAATTTTATATTAAGAGGGGCAAAGCATGAAATAACAAAATTTTCCTTTCAGGAATAAGAAATATACTAAGATTCAAATGGAACAATAAATATACATTTCAATCTAATTGCCAATTAAAATTGAACTCAATGTTAAATTGAATCTCGAAAACTATTTATGGTTGATCATGTTATGAATTCTAAAAAAATCATCTTTTCATTTTATTACGAAACTTATTCTCGACAAATTTTTTGGTTGCAAAAGCCAAATACTTTAGTTGAGTCTCCCATCATCTCACTATATAGATATATTATTCTATGAGTCTCCCATCATCTCAAAGCGCTTGTTAAAAATTATCTTCCATTTTATTGCAATCTCCCTCTTAAAGTTAAAGTCTATTTTCATTTTATCCTTTAACAAGATTTTCTATTCAAACTCTAGTTTCAATCTACTAATCATAAGATTTCGAGAGACTGAGATCTTCAGACTAGCATAGTGAACAACAACTTCATTCTTCAACCCAAATAATACCCATACCAATTACAAATGCTCATAACCCAAAATTACAACATATATTTGTTGTGGATAGCCGACACTAAAAAACCCTAACACCTAGCAGAATTTGGGTTCAACTCTCCTTTATACATAGTTTTCTTTTAAAAAAAAAAAAAAAAATTATTAATGTTTATCAAATTTTCAAAAAGAACCATATTTTGAGATTTCCCAAAACATAATAGAAGAATAAAAAATGGTAACAAAACACCTATTAGCAAGACCTATTCTAATATTGTATTTTGAGACTCGGAATTACTTTTCCAATAAATGCTAAAAAATAGACATTAATTATTTGAATTATACTTGACTTGACTACTCAAAAGAAGTGTGTTGCTTATTACTAATTCCTTATATAAAAGCACTAAGCTGTATTACCTTTGCCATATTTTATTTATCCAATTATGTCATAGAGACATAGACACAGAATTTTTCACCAAATAGATCACCCAGGTCTCATTTGGACCCATTATAACACAAAGAAAAGGCAAGGTGTAAAAAATCTGACTAAAAACTCAATGATAAACTTATCGATATTTTTATGCTTCATATCTCAAAGATTTGTTCCTTTAAAAAGCAAGTTGGAGAGGAAAAATAAAGCGAAAGGGTCAGTCTCATGGAAGTGACATGAGGAAGTCTTCACAAATTTTGTTATACATTGATTCCTTTTTTTGGTTTGAATATGAGAAGCTTTATTTTCTATAGTAATTTCAGCAAATGAATACTTCAACAGGACTCATCCAAATGCACTCTTCTCTACATATATGCTCTTTCCAAACTACAATCAAGGTTTAACATGCATATAAGATACGTGACAATAGAGCAATGCTAGGGTTAACATGCATATATGATATACCTTTCAAAAAAGAAAAAAACATCATAGCTTTCTCTCATATTTTTTACTGTATTGATCTTCGAATCTGCCTTCACTATGTTAATGAATATGATGCATGATGTCATTGTTATCCAATTCGAACGGTAAAGGTCTAATGTCATCATGGCCCTCCTCTTCTATTGGTCTCCAACTTTACATAGCCGACCACGGCGGGCTAATAATCATCCAACTATCATTGAGTTCTGTAACTTTTTCATTTTTAATAAATAAAGATTGGTGGGTAAAGCTCAATTTTTAATTTTTTTGTTTTTGGGTAAATCAAAAGAAAGTCATATTATGGTCTTGCATGCAATCTGATCTGATATCATCTAGCTTTCCTCCTTACAGTCCCACATAAGTTAGAAAAAGCTATTCCATGTAACCCTCCTTTAAATTTGATAATATATACTATAAAATTGTATAAGATTCACACACCCCTTCTTTTTCTCTTTTGTCCTCCATTAATTAATGTCTGGTTACTACTTTTTAAGTGAGCGCATGGGAGGTTTTGAGGCCCACCTCGCACTCATCTCTTACATAGAAATCTTTCTCTCATGAATTCATTATATTTCTTACATCTAGAATATGTATCAAAAAAGAGGATGACGATAAGGATACTAAGAGAGAAAGAGACAACTATATACATGCTTAGGATGGGATAAAATGAAATCAAACAAACAAGGCAAGACAAATCAAATGGAATGGAAAATTTTTTACCATCCCTACATCTATCTTTCCTCTATGGATCCTATATACTCCCTCCGTCCCACTTTGTTTGTCCTGTTTGAAAAGTCAAACTTTTTAAGGGAACATCATTTATTGTCTTGTCTACCTTTTAAAAATGTATAAGTTTCCAAAACTACCCTTAAATAAATTTATCAAAAAATTGAATTAGTAAATTAATAGGGGTATAATAGGAACATTAGTAAATTAATGACTTTTATTTTTAGAAAAAGGACAATATTTTGGGACATCTCAAAATGGAATAGAGGACAAACAAAGTGGGACGGAGGGAGTAATATAGAATCTTTATACTTTGAGAAAACATATAAAGTTTTGGAAAAATTGGTAATTTAACATAGAATTAAGGCAAGAAATCTTATGTTTAATCATTATCTCCACCACTTTACTTCCTATTTAAAATCTTACATGTTAAACCTTATATTAAAAGGTAATATGATTAAATTTACTATATCTTAATAGCTTAAATTTTTGGAAGAATAGATAATTTAACATATATTGATATAAATATTATAGGTAATTCAACATTTATTCATTGCGTTATTGAAGTGGTTATCAATAAAAAAAAAATGTTAATAACTTTAGCATTATCCCATTTCTACTGCATTAGTTAAAAGGATAATCTATGATTGTGAGGAGTATAAACCTATTATTATCTTACTTTTTCATCCATCAAACATGACTTACCACTTGATTTACTTATGAAAAAATTGTACTACATGATCTAGGCGGTGTACTTTTTCATGCATCAACCATCACAAAGAAATTGGGTTTAGTCTTTTTGCATGTTCTAGCTCCGTTGATATGGCGGACACTTAAACCCCACACGCCCGCCTCATTTTCGAACATCTCTAGTGCCGTGGCCAACCATGTCCCAAACACTACACCGACACACGCACAAATCTTGATTTTCCAATTGGCCATGCAATTGGTCCCACCTGACAGGGCATGCTACGTGACATCATCTAAAAGCTAGTTTCTTCACTATAAAACCCACCAAATCAACAAGCTTCATTCCTCGCTCCACAGTCTGCACCTTATAACATTAGTACATTGCTAAAGTCTAGCAGCATATTGATAATATACATTTTGAAAGCTAAGAGAGTTTATAGAAATAATGGATAGGTTGAGATTTTTCTTGTGTCTTATACTGATCATATTGGTTTTGTTTTCTAGATCCGAAGCTCGCCCTCTTAATCCAAACATGAAGGGGAAGAAGAACCAAACCCTATTCTTCAAAGACCAATATGAACACAAAGGAGAGACTAATCCAGGAGGTCCAAGGGTTCATGGTGCAGTAGTTGTTCCACTCAATAAAGGTCCAGTCCCACCTTCAGCCCCTTCTCCATGCACCATTGGTGGCATTAGTAACCATAAGATGAGTGGTTTTGGAAAATGTCCTGTTGGTGCATGAAACATTGAACCTTGTTGCTGTTGCTGTTGCTATCTTGAACAACTCTCTACCCAGTGCTTTTGATAAAAACCCATGAAAGTGTTCCCCATAGTATTCCAATACCTAGTTCTTATTTTAGTATGAAGGTCGTCTAGTATAATCTTTTTCACAACTTGTTAAGACAATAAACGTGGCGTGATCAAGATTATTAACACATGGATCTATCGCTTTATCATGTACTAATTATGCTAGAACACGTTAATTGTGATGAAAAATTTTATACTTCTAAAATTATGTATGTTCTTGTTAAGTTCAGCAATGAAACTATATGAGCTTGAATGATATTTAGTAGATGGGAAATAACTTTTATATACATGGTGCACGCATGCATGTTTTTATCTAAAATTGTAACTTTAATAGAGAAAAATCTTATATAAAACAGTTTCATGAGACCAATATCTCAATGTGAGACCCACATGTTAGTGAAACATTAATTTTTATGAGACTGTCTCTAGAGATACTTTCTTCTTTAATGGATGAAAAATAATGTATATGGAATATATGTAATTAGATGTGAGTGTAATAACCGTTACTTTTAATACATAGTTCCTTTGATCTTTTTCAACTAGCATGAGCTCCAGCAGTAAAATAGTGAGAATATCAGTTTTCAACAACAATTGACAGCTTTGGTGACTGCTCTCTTTGGCATTGGATAATTAAAAAAGAGTTGCAAAAGCCATATATATATTTTATTTAATGATTTGATAGCACAGCAGAAAGCAGGTCATTATGTTCATTTTCAACTTTTGTTTGTTCTTTTCACCCAAAATAATAATAATAATTGTGTGTTGTAGAAAAAGTACAAGGTTGAGCAAGAGCCGTCTTGTTTTTCTTCTTCTTCTTATTCTTCTTTTTTCCATTTTGGTTTCTATCTTTCGTTAAAAACATTGATGTTAAAGTTAACCCATAGTTATATTTGGAGAACATATGGGGACAAAACGTACGTTCTTTCAATTACTGATGCTTAAAATTGACGTAGACTATGTTAAGTTTGACAAATCAACTAGTGGTTAATTAATACCTAGGAACTCACTGTTTTCTTGCTATTTTAATTAGTAATTTGACAGCAACGCAGAAAGCAATTCACTAAGGTCATCTTCAACTGTTGTGTTTTTTTTTTTTTTTTTTTTTTTTTTTTAATATGTGGTTATGAGCAAGAACGGCCTTTTTCTTTTTCCATTTTGTTAAAAAGATTGAAGTTAAAATTTAACCCTAGTTATATTATTCGGAGAACATATGAAGACAAAACATAGTTCTTCCAAATTAATAGTCTAAAGCTCAAGAAAGACGCGGAATATTCTAAGTTTTTGACATAATCAACTAGTGGTGATTAGGTTAATCATGCATGTGCCCATTTTGTTCACTTTAGAAACTTAAGAATGGAAGATAGATCCGAAAGATTGAAAACTCTGACTGTAAGTTTGAGAGATCTTAATTTTTCCCTACAAATATTGAGTAAATATAGGAATGCAACTGCGCAAGATCAACATATTGAATATTGATGCATGTCCGATAGCAATGGCCAGCCACTCCACTGGTGGACAAAATAAAATTATAATTTAATAAAAGTGATGTTTAAAAAAAGTTTTATATTCTTTTCTCGTTGAATGAACAATTTTATATCAAAGAAATTACTACAGCAAGTCATTATCTATAGAAAGACTTCAAAATCTTGCTGGAACTGCCGGCTTCAACACAAAGACTATTGTCACACAGCAGGATATTGAAGTTGTACTTTAGATTAAATTAAACTCACCCAAACGAATGCTAAGAAACATGTAGGCGGTAATTCGCCTCCAATATGCATAGTTGTTCAAACTTTGAAGTATGGTTCTTGGGTTAATGCAATCATCAATCCTGAAGTACTATAGGAATTATGTGAAATTTCAAAATTTTCAATAACACCATAATTCAGTGCTAATTTTCAGTGTACATTATAACATCTAAACTAGAGTCAAAATTAGCAATTTAGTGTGTAACTATTCATCTTAATCCACAAGAGCATTTGCAATGTACATCTTAGGCTTCGTCTGTTTAGATAGAAATATTCATCTTAATCCACAAGAGCATTTGCAATGTTCGTCTTAGGCTCCATTTGTTTAGATAGAAGTTAGTTTCTAAAAAATGCTTTATACATTTGTGGGTGTTTAAGGTGATTGAAATTGTTTGTCAACTTGAAAATAATTTCTGTTTAACCGTAAAATAGAAGCACTAATTTGAGCGTAAAGTGATTTACGCTTTTATTTGAAATCGGAACATTTTACTCCTCGCCAAAAACTCATTAGCCCAACTTCTATCCCTAACCCCAATTGTCAATAGCCCAACTATTACCCCCACTAACATTGTTGATCTTCGGCCACTGCCACCACTGCGGGTCATTATTTATTTATTTTGTCATCTAAACTTTTAATTTTATTATTATTATTATTATATATGCGTTGAGAGATGAGAAATAGTGGAAAACTAGTAGAAAACATATTTTCCTTAACATTTTCAAGAGTACAACTTAATTCTCAAAAGTATTGTTCAAAACATTTTCTTAAACAAAATCAAACATTTTTAGAATTTTAATTAAAAGAAAAAGAATTTCCATCAAAACAAATAAAACCAAAAACCTATTTTTATGAAATTCACCATCCACTTTTTACTTTTACTCTTTTTCACAGCCGTTTATCTTTGGTAATTTTTTTTTGGGTTTTACAGTTACGCGTGATTTTCTTCACCGCTCAACTTAGCTGCACATGCAACTTCCAGTTCTTACAAATTTGGAATTGGGCCCGGCTATATTAAGGAACCAGTGTCCTAATCTTTTAGACTTATACGGACCCATAAGAGAGGACCCAAGTGGAGATCCACATATGATCACTTATCTAAGTTAAACTAAACCAACGTTACATAGTTGCCTTCTAGATTTTGAGCACAATGTCTAGCTCACATCAAGACCTAATTAACCACTAAACCCCAAACTTGCATTGGATAGTGTTTTGTTAATCTTCATGTAATCATATTGAATCGTTTCCAAAATTGAGATTATATTAGTCATTGCATCATGGGCCATTCCCGAACTCTTTATAGAGAGTGTTTGGGATAAGGCAAAAGGAAAAGATATTTTACTAATTTTTTTTATAAAAAAATCTAACTTTTAGCTTTTCTGAAAACAATATTATCTAATAAAAACCTAGAATAATTTCTCTTAATCATAATTGACTTATTTATTAAATTAGAGAAAAACCAATATAATTAATGATAATAAAAATAAAAAATAAAAAACAGATTGATATATGATAAATTTTATTATGTAATACCCTACTGATTTACTGCAGGTTTTTGGAATGTTGGATGCTATTGAACGAAGGTGCTGGACCTTTGAACGGAAATTGAAAAGCAAACTTATTAGGCAATGATTAAGGGGCCTTGATATTGGGTCATTAAACAAGTAGCAAAAGCATATGGCTAGCCCACTATACTGCCAAGCTTTATGATTCTCATTTTTCTTACCAGTAAAATAGCCAGAGTCAGATTCAATGGCTGTTAGGAATTAGGATAAAGCTTATGAGAACTTATTAGTTAATCATTTTACTTTTTTTTGTTTTTTTGTTTTAGAAACATTAATTAACTAATTAAAATGCATTAATATGATGCATTCGAAAGGTGGCATAATATAAATTTGAAATATCTTATAGACAAAAATGAACTCTCACAGTATATAGCATGTACCAGCATGAAGTAAATCATAAATGGAACTCTTCATTTTTCTTATAACAATTAACAAGTACGACAGAACAATATTTTGAACGATTCCCTCATGTATAGAAAAAATCATTAAGAAGTATTTTCAGTCAGCCCGGCACAGTAGAGCTAGCAGTGCTATGGTTAAACATATTCCTTTCAAAATATAGTAATGCTAGAGACACAAATTTTTCTATAAAATTTTTTACAAACTGTTGATATGTTAAGTGATTATTGGTAAATAAAAAAGTTATGTTAATTGTGAGTCTAGATAAAAACCAGTAAGAAATTGATCACAACAATATTTTGTAAGAATGTAATAAAATAGTTTGTGCCTATAGTATTACTGATATTTATACAATGAATTCAATCCAACAAAGGAAAATTTGAAAAACATCAATGTTTGTCTGATGAAACTCCATTTGAGTTATTATAAACCATTTCTAGGTCAAATTTCATGGCCATGCTGCTAAGTTTGCTTTTTAAAATAGTTATGGAATGGATTATTTCTTAAACCGACATGGTGTTGTCACGGCTTTTCACCAAGGATGAAACTCACTTGAAGGGGTGGATCAAATCACTAAGGTACGTACAGTCTAAGTCTATACACAAAAAAATTGGTGATGGTCTTGTACAAGGTGTTGCATAACCCGGCTGGTCTAAATTGGTTAACTATTTCTGGTCTACCCACTTTCGGGATGAGGTACAAAAGGGTGGAATTCAGTTCCTTTGGGACTTTTTTCTAGCTAAAGACCTTTAGGACAAGGTTGTATATTGTCCTAAAATTTTTGGCAGAAGATTGGGTGGAAACCATCAAGTCCAACGGCTTTATAAGGCTTAAAAAATATAATTGCTTTCTCGACTTCTGCTATGGTTAGCGCTGCTTGAATGGAAGTTATTATATCAGAGGCTAAACGAGGGAAATAAAGTGGTCGGGGAGGGTGTAGGAGACAATGTTCAAATTCTGAGGTTTAGAGGTTGACAAAGTGATTATGCACCAGGTCTTTAATCTCGAGGTAAATGTAACCCTACTACCACATGTTGGTCCTTAATGTGGATGGTAGTCCTATTAGGATGGTGATTATAAAATACAAGCAGAGCCTATAGAGAG
Source organism: Quercus wislizeni (assembly GCA_023055345.1). Lineage (NCBI taxonomy): Eukaryota > Viridiplantae > Streptophyta > Magnoliopsida > Fagales > Fagaceae > Quercus > Quercus wislizeni. The sequence goes on along the minus strand of JALGQJ010000017.1, from coordinate 3,239,623 downwards.
AAAATTGTATGTGTCCAACTGAATTTCCATGGGCATTTATAGGCAAGTATATACCTTTTAGGAAATACACATATCTGTTACAAACAAATATACTTAGTATAAGATTCATACCCTTACCCAAGTTCCATTTTGTTTTTTAGTTCTCTATAGGAAAACTATTGTATGAAGCAATACCATCTATCAAGTGGGATTTTTGTGTATGTGTGAGTTTACCATATTACGGTCACAACCACGCATTAAAACCACACAAACTATCCTATTTTAGGCACCAAGTCTTATTTTGTTTTCTATCAGGGGTTAAAGAAACCATGAAAGAAATTGGTATTAATATCTCCTAAAATAATCCATTATTCCGTTCTGGTTTTAAGAGCCCAAAATTCTTCCTCACTAAAATTAAATGTTTTTTTATAATTGATTTGAAAGATTTCTTTTGAGTAAAGCCAGAGATTTATTGGTTTCAAAGAATTTATAACTAATAAATTCTTGATAGTGCTTCCAAATGACGGCTGTATGGCTATAGACTTCTTTGTCTGGCTTATATACAATCTTGTTCTTGTCTCATATCACTAGCTTTTCACTCTTTTCTTTTTTCTTTTTTTAACAATTCAACATTAGTTAGAATGCAGGTGCTCCTTAAGGGTAGAAGAAAGTCATAATTAATTTGTTAACATTATCAGTAAACAACAAATAATAACCATAATATGATGGTCTATATTGTAAAATAAAGGTTTATATTATCAGTAAACTACAAATAATAACCATAATATAATGGTTTATATTTTAAAATGACGGTTTATTTACAAGCTTATGCAATTTAATTTCAAGCTTATATAAATATATTCTTAAACTAGTGTTTGTGTGTGTGTATATATATATAGTATTATATATATTAAATCAAGTCCTCGTGTTCATGAAATTAGTCACGAATACATTATTATGTTTGACCTTAACGCGTTTAATAATTGAACTGAAACTTAGGCTTAAGTGTGGCTTCTTTACTAAACAAACGGACAAAAAGAAATTTTTTTTTCAAACCAACCTCGAACTATTCATAAAAAGAAAAACATTGTTCATTTACAATCCTACAATTTACCTCTTCAACAAATTAAAAATATACATACATTTACTCTTAAGAATTACCACCCCCACTCCCTCTGTGTAAAAGAGCAACCAACTGGCTATACATGTCTTCACTGTAGTAGTTGGCCAGCCTTCCTTCTTTGTTTCTAATAACTGCCAAATTCTTTTCATTTCTCAAAAGAGAGATTCAATGACAGTAAAGAAAATCTAACAAAGCGTATGTGGTTATGTGACGAGTTTAGATGGATAGGGACTATACTTACCGTTTTTTGTTTTTTGTTTTTCTTCTTCTAGATCAAAGTTTTGGATCTGATTTTATTTAAACTAGCTTTTAACCCGTTCAATGCACGGGATCATTTTACATATTAATAAACTTAACATTCAACATAAACTTAGTTCTCATTCTTTCATTGCATGCATTCAAACCTAAATAAAGGAGTATATTTAAACATATAGTATCCAATATCCCTTAAAAAATTTAAACATTAGCCTCTTGAAATGAGCAACCACCATTTTTATTACTTTCGTAAAGTTGAAATGATTTAAAACGAAGGGAATTATCCACAATGTAATATCTTCAAAACCACCTAACATTTCCTATAAAAGAATATTTACGCTTTTATGAGCTATCATACCTACGAGAAAACAATGTTTATCTTTAAATAAATAAATGAATGTGAGTTTAAGCAAATAAAATATTTAGGACCATCAGCTTATAAAAATAATTAACCTATCACATTTAGCACATTGTAAAGGACCCACCCACCCAGCAAATAACAAATAAGGCATAATTGTTGAATTGCTCAGTTCTCATTTGCGATTGAAAAGAGTCAAAAGACATGTCCGTGTTTCTACCCAAAGTGCTTGATCATTGATTGTCTATGACTTTGCCAGGCAGAAAGCCTCATACTTGTAGATATATCCCTCCACCTTTATTGTTAATTGAGAAAATAATCCAATAGAAGCCTTGCTATGTTGCCTCCTGCATAACCTCGTCCAATTGACATTTAGCCACAAAAGCAAACACCCTCCAAATAAATCTGGAATTACTCCACAATCCATACCATTGATTATACTATAAGATGTCACCCCTATCACACTTTTACATATTTTTGGCTTCGGTCTTCCTAGAACCAAATCCTTCTTACATAACCACCAGCAGCAAAGTCTTGCTTAACATCAAATTATTATAGCAGGCAACAACCTAGTACTAAAAAAAATTAAATAAATCTCCATAGCCTCTAAATAGAAACCAAATTGAACCAATTTCCATATTATAGTTTTGCAAAAAAATCATGTTTGCACACTATAGATATTGCAGCTTATACATGTTATAATGTGATATTCAAAATTAGGGAAATAGATGTGGTTGCCAAAAATTCAATTGGAAAGACTTCTATGACATAATGATGTAGCAACCAATATATAAATATACTGTATAACAACATTTAAGAAGAACAATTTTTTTTTTTATTAAATGTACATTTGAACTATCTAAATTCTAAATTAGAATACAAACTAAATTTAGTAAAATGGTTTTCATATAAATACAGCTTTATATATAAAATGGTAGTTGAATTCTAATTCAACCCACCTAAATGCAATGCAAATCAACTGTAAGTGCAAATCAATTTAAAAGTTTGTAATTGAATGTCACTGAAATGCAATAGAAAAATAAAAGCACTCAATGAAATGCCTACTTTTGGGTTAGCACAACAACAATGTAAGAAAAGGGAAAATGGAAAGTTTGAAGGGAGGATTTTCAAGCTTGTCAAGATTCTTCTCATAGCAATTGGTTTTTAAAGGATCAAATGTGTTAGTCCAACTCAAAGACAGCATAACTTCAAGTTCAATATTATGATGGTCATTTTATTACCAATAAGAATTGCCTTAAACATTAAGAACTTCCAAACAAACTCAATGGTATTGGACATCCTTCGAAATGACCACATCCTTCAGATGACCCGTATTTATTATTTAAGAAAACTTGCTAATAAAGTTATTATGATTTATGAAACCACTTGCAATTATGATAGCATCACACAAAAAATTTTAAAATTTCAATCATAATTGATAGAAAAGATCACCCAAAAAAAAAAAAAAAAAGCCTACTTGGAAAAATTCCAGCAAGGGAATTCCATAGTTGGCTGGAGTTTCGATTGTCCATCTAAAACATACATGGGAAGAAAAATACAATTTTTCTCCCATTTCCATTGAAAAATCAATACATAAAAACTAAAAAAAGAGGGTTAAAAAATTGAACGAATCTCACCTAGATTCTTTAGTTGGGATATGATTCCAATATCTTCAATCACCTATCCCGGTGATTGCTAACCCTTTTGAAGCAATGGACAAACAAACACCACTTGTTCTTTTATGCAGCCAAACTCTCTGCATAAAGCCAATTTTTCAACAAATCCATCAGAAACAGATCCATATCAAGAAAATCATATAATATGAATAATCCAAACAGGAAATAAGCCAGAGAACCATATCAGGGAGGTACCAAAACTTTATCACAACAAAACCAAATAATTTTATTCCCCTCTCAATTAGTTAAAATAAAGTCTAAGATTTCTGAATTAAAATTTATTTTCTACCCCTCATTTTCTCAAAACCTAATAAACGAAAACCCCATCACAGGCTGTATTTATTTCCTAATAAACGAAAACCCCATCACAACCAATCAAAAACCACATCTAAAAACTTGAAACTTTTAATTTTCACACACTTTCTCAGCACCCAAACAGAAGACAAACACACACACAAAGATAGAGAGAGCAATGCCTTAGTACAATCATCGAATACTTTCTGAAGAAGAACTTCATAATTCAAGGGCAACTTCAATTCCCAAAATGAGACCCCATAAAGGAAAAAAAAAAAAATATGAACGTAGATATTAGAAACACAGGGAAAGGCTTTGTGATTTCTGTAATCCAAAATAGGAAAAAAAAATCGAAAAATTAAGAAACCAAACATTTACATGGAGAACCAAAAAACCCAGAACAAAAAGGAATCAAAACCAAGATGAAAAGCCAAAACTAAATCAATTTTTTTTTTTTTTTTTGTAATTTCTGTAAGTTATAAAAAAAAAAAAATAAATAAATAAAAAACCTATCCTATCAAAGAATTTTTTTTTATTTTTTTATTTTTTTTTTTTATAAATCAAATTTCATACCTAAATGTTATATATATAATAATAATAATAATAAAAAAATCATACCTAAATCTAAAAAGGGGGAAAGAATGTACCGATGCCAGTTCTAATAATTTGATGGTGGCAGCGACATTCATGAACACTATCTTTGTATCCCTCTCAAATCTCAATCATTTAGTGTTTTAAAAACCTGAAACAAAAACAAATCAAATCTAAACCTAGCCAACAAGAAAACTCAAATAAAAGTAACATTTCATAGCCAAATCTAAAAAAAATTTACCGGTGTTGATGGCCCATAGATTTTTCTTTCTATGTGCTTGTGGTTCCAATGGTCTGATTTTGCCTCTTTCTCCATGCCTCAAGCCTCATCACCTCTCTCTATTTCTATCTCCGTGTAAATTGTATCTCTCTTGGTGCCATATGAACTATGTCTCTCTTTGTGACTGTGTATTCGTTTTGATCCACGTTGGGCTACGTTTTACGTTTGCGTTTTCCCTTCTTTTTTTGATTTACGCGCAAAAGCTTTTAGGAGACAGTGCATTGTTCATGCACTATTCATAAAAAAAAATATATTAAAAATGGGTCATACTGTACTATTCACTCATTTAAAAATTATTTTGTTACAGTGTTTTCAGTTTTCAATTTCAGTAAAAATAAGTTGTATCCAAACAGACCCTATATCTTTCAAGCTTTTCTTTCGTGTTTTGAAACTTTTTAATTTCTTATGCCCAATTGTTCTACCTCTATTTCTTTCTCCATGTCCCAAGATCGCCTCTCTTTTTCTCTGCTTCCTTCCTCGTTTCCTCGTCGCCTCTCTCTCTTCCATCGCCTCTCTATTTCTATTTCCATGTATGCTTTCATTTTAACCGATTATTTTTTATTTATTTATAATGACAGGCTTTTAAACGGTGTGTAACATTGCCATACAATATAATGTATCGCTTTTTAAAGTTAAACGTGACAGCATTTTAAGGGACCATTTTTCCTAATGTGTCAGCACTTCCTTAAAGGCTTCTGCTTTTATATATAACTAGTGTTTAACCCACGCAATGCGCGGGATCATTTGAAATCTCACAAGTAGAAGAGAAATTATTATCACTATACATTCTAAAGACTCCCAGTCATCACAACCCAGGAGAAAAAAAATTAAAAAATGAAAAATGAAAAATTGTAACATTCAATTTCAATTTTGCTAGCAGCAAAACTGTGCCTACTCACCAAAAATGACTCTACACAGCATTTTTTACATATACAATAATCTAATGAGCTAATGTAGATAGCCGAACACACATAACTTAAAATAATGGTCAGCTTAGCAGGTAAATCTACTTTGTATTCAAATCTCAACACATCATACTTCTCACTCTATTTATTTTAATCATTTGATCATGCTGTTAAAAATGATAGCAAATCAAGTGTCAAAGTGAAAATATAATAAAATTGTACAATAGAAATACAACTTCACATTTTGAACTTTGGTGGTATTTACTTTGGAGCCTGACAAATTACATTGAAATAAAACAGACATGTCTTTTCACTATACAACTAACCCAACCCAAAGCTTAAATCAAAACTAACTTATATTTCTTAGTTCATAACCAAATCAATGGAAAATATATATATATATATATATATATATATATATCTGTAACATTCAATTTCAACTGAAGTAAATGCTGCTTGTGGAGCTAATAGACTCCCTTGAGATTCTAAAATAGCAAATTTTAATTGAATCAGCGTAGGTGAAACAAACTGGGCACCATCAACTGGTGTTGAAGACCGGGATGGATGCATTTTGTTAGCAGCAAAATTGTACCTATTCACATTTTGTCAGCATCATTTACATACACTTTCATAATGTTTTACTTTATTTTAACTCAATAAGAAACTTTGGAAGTGTACTACCTTACATACTACCTTGGATGGATATTCTGTAAATCTCTAAAGCTACTATCTTTCAAGTTGAAAACATGAGTTTCATTTTGATCATTGAAGAAAATGCAATTAATTTTATACTCAGTAAACTTTTCAGCAAAAATAGATAAACAACAATCATTACCCTCATCCTTTCTTTATTAAAGTATCTATCTACAGCATAGGTCAATATAGCTGGAGCTTTAACATAAATATACACTCACATATCAGAAGCTTTTGTTTGAACCAAAAGAAAATACTTAAAAAGCACTAATACAAATTAATATGAAAAAGAAAATTCTCCATCTTTTCATTGTGATCACCAACACCTATCAGCTTTTAAATATGGTTCAATGTTCTTTGATAAGTATCTATTTCGATTTTTCTTTCACCATTGGAGGCAAAAATGGAGCCAACTTCAATGACGAATTGAATAAATTTTATCATATTAATATGGAATTGAAAAGAGTAGGAGTCAAAAGGATAAGAATGATAGTAAGGCTGTCCTAACTTGCCAGTTTTATCCAGAAATGTTTCTTGAGAACACCTGGTGAATGTTACAAAGCTGAATTTTATCGAAATAACAGGATAAGAAAGTTTCTTAAAATTACCAATTTTTCAAATTTTAAACAATTTAAAACTGAAACATATGTATTTTGGAGATTTAATATGATAATTCGTAAAGGAAATATGGCAGTCATAGTAACTTAACAAAACATTCAGTTTACTCTTCTAAAGAAACTAAAAAAAAATTAACAATATAATGTAATACATAAAGACTCATTAGAGTTCAGATTTTTTTTTCTTTGATGCATTTTGCTTAGTACCCTTTTGACGTTTTTGAAGCAAATTTTAGATTATACACACATCCAAGTTATGGAATTCATGAAGCTTTTCACCCATTATTATGTAATCTTCTATTCATACAATAAATGAATAAAATTAAAGCATCTATAAGCACTCAATCTAAAACACAAAGACGTACACAATAAAAACAAATAAATTAAGAAAATAAACAAATCTAACCACAACAACATTTAAGAAAACCTGCCAATAAATTAAGTTTATCAGCCTGAGAAAATTAAAAGAAACAAAGTCTAATAGAACAATTTTGAAATATATGAGAAATTATTATTAAAGCAGAAGGAAAGCGTAAGATGCTCCAAAAAAATAAACCAATAAAAAAATAATAGTTAAATTAAATATCAAGAAGAAAAACAACAAAGGCAAAGCTTCATCTATTGTTACCTCCAAATCATGTCAATCCCAAAAAAAAAAAAAAAACTTTGATTTAGTAATCCTTTAGCATGCAGCCATCGACAGAACATAATCAGTTCAAGAAACTAAACAAAACAGAGCTCAAGAAATTGGGAAAAAAAAGAAGGAAATTAGGGAAAAAGGTAGCCAAGCCTTAAATCTTGATTCAGTAATGCAGCATAACAGTATTTACTCATCAATATAAAATCAGCCCACTACCTTTTTTTTTATCTTTTCATTGAGTTGTAAAGCAAAATTTTAAATAAAAACTCAAAAACTAACACCAAAAGCTAGATGCACGCATATATGAAAAATTATGTGAACATGAAGTACTTTATGAATCATATACTTATTCAGTTTAGCCCAAACAACAAAACCTACAAACATTGAAAAAAATTAAATGCTAAGAAATCAGCCATTATTGAACGACGAACATATTTTTTCCTACACATATTCAAGGACTAAACCCCATGATGCCACTTCCAAAAAAAAGAAGGATTACAATAAATCAAAAAGAAAGCATCAAAATAAAGTGTATAACACATCAAGTAGCAAAATGCTAACCTTGGATATAGGTGCTGCAGAAAAGAAACGAAACAGAATGGGTGTCAAATTAACAATTGGAAGGAGGGAGAGGTTTTATTTGGCCATTTTTTCTTTTACCAACTACCTATCCCTATGAATGCAGAACAAATAATGACTTAGATTGTCCCTGATGACATTGTGCACCTTTGTTTAGTATTACCCATAATTTTCAATTTCAAAGAAGGTAGTAAAAACTAAAATTATAATCTGAGGCCAAAACATTGAAAGAGACAGATTAAACATCCGGATTTTAATTCAAATTCGAATAACAAAAAGTAGTAGTAAAGATGTAAATTATGTAGAAGAGAGAATTGGCTAAAGAAATCAATTTGTAAAGACAGAAGCTGGCTAAAACATGCAAATCAAAGCCAATTGAAACAGGAATAGAGTAAATGAACAAAATGATTTATAATTGTATTTGAAATTTTAGATATCGAAGAAGGAATGGGTTTTTCATTTTCTGGTAGAGAAAACAGTAAAAAAGAAATGGGTTTTTCATTTTCTGGTAGAGAAAATAGTAAAAAGAGAGGAGAGGCAGCAATTCAAAGAGCTTGAAAAGTCATTAATTAAACAAACGAACGTTCAAAAGCACATAGATTAAAAAAGTGATAGGGATCTATATAGGATGCATTTGTGATTTGGTTCTGTCAAGTTTGAAAAGCTTTCACTATTATGCATTTCTGAATGCAGATCATGCCGTAAGAATTAATATTCACAACAAAACATCTAAAGAAAGAGAATGAACATCCGAATTTAAGTTCATATCCGAACATAGAAAATTGATACGTACCTTTTTTCGGTCTGTTGTTAGTTCCAATTATGTTAGTCACGGAGTTGCACCGAACTCTATCTCCGTATCTCAAATCCCTAAATTAAACCAATTCTAACCCGTCTATTTACATAAATTAAACAAAACTACTCCTAACCAAAAAAACCTAAATCATAACCAATCTAACCAAAATACCTGAATCATAAATAATGCCCAAATGGATCTCTCAAAAAAAAACCCCACTATCTAAAATTAAAAACAAAACATATGGGCTTTGTGTGTGTATATATATATTAATTTTTTTTATTAAAAATGGTTTAAGCAAAATAAACAAAAGGCTTGCAACTAAAAAAACCTAGCGATACAGAGGGAAGGAGAAAGTGTCCGATCAAAAGTTCAGATTCACCCATAGTTCCACCTCTCCGGTGCAAATCCATATACACACAGATCAGAATAGCGTGTTTCAAACCAACAAACATACGAAGAAAGAAAATCCAAAAGGAAACGGAAAAAATAAAGAAGAGAAACCTTTAATGGCACGATTCTCTGCTGGATCGCAATTTCTAATTTTTTTTTCTTCTGTTTCTCTGCATCACAATATGGCTTGATTGTCTAAGTCTGGCATGGGATGGAGATGGCCAGCCGTACGAATCTTCACTAGATCGCAAGTTTTTCCCTTTCTCTATGCCACAGTATCGGTAGGCGTTTTCTTTTAGAGAGAGAAAATGTCCAGCGGAGTCTGATGACAAAAGATGGCTAGGGTTTTTTTAATTGCAACGTGTTTTTTTATTTTATTTTGTTTTTTTTTTAATATACCAAAAAAACAGTCAAACGGTGTTGTAGCTTTTAAAACAATACAATGTATCGCTTTTTTAAGTTATCCTATTTGTCATCACTTCCTTAATTGTAGGAACTCACTTTCTCTCAGTTTCTGCTATTATATATATATATATATATATATAGATATAGATATAGATATTAGATAAAATCAAAATACTGCTTTGAGATTATTAATATAAATATAATTTTTGTTTGAACTTTTGTTTTATATTGAAGATTATATTTTTTGATAAATAGTGGAGATCTTATAATCTTATACCTATATTAATCTTAAGCCAAAAGAGGTTTTTTTTTTTTTTTTTTTTTTTTTTTTTTTTTTTAATAATTATTAGTAACAACAAACAGCACCGCTGCAAAATAATTGCCAAAGATTAAAAAAAAAAAAAAAAAGGAAATGCTGTGGTAAGCTACTGAAACCAACAGAGTGATTTCGATCTGATAAACACAAAAATTAAAGGTCCAACTCTTAACAATGAAGCTACTGAAACCATAGTTTCCAAGAACTTGCTTTTCACAAATCTTATCTGCTATGCTCCACGTATAATTCACGTCTTTAAATATAAACCAAACGCGGATAATTCACCTCTGTAAATATATTTAACAAATTCCTCGCTGTTTCATACGCTACTTCGTCGTTTTACGGTTACCTCTATATAAACACTCAGATATTCGCCTTTCTTTTTGTCACAAATTCTCATTCTTGATATTTTCTCTCTCTCTCTCTCTCTCTCAAGCAAAGTTTCAAGGTTAAAGTTGGCAAGGTGACCTTAAAATCTCTGCTGCTTTGTGAATTTTTATTATTTCCTTTAAATGTTTTTGGTTACATGCACTGTGAATTTTGCTTAAATGTCTTTACCTATTGATGTCCAGGTTAGTTCCTCTTAATTACAGAGAAAAATGTATGTGTCTCAGCCACATCTTCAATGGTTGTCCCTCATATTTTTGGTTGTGATTCTCCCTCATCTTCTTGGTTTCACTGTTCAAAAGTGAGTTTCTTAAATGCCCTTTCTCTTTTTTCTTTTTGTTATTTTTATATAAATGAACGATTTTTGTTAAAACATAGGACCAAAATACAAGAACTCAAAACTCAACAACTAGAACATAAAAACCCAAGTCCTAAAATAAAAGAAACAAGCTCATCAGTGCTGTGGAACTATAATTTACATCAGCTACAAACAAAGTTCCTTTGAAGTCCGATGTGATAGATGTTGCCTAGGCTAGTGACTAATCTGCAATGGTGTATATTTGAAATTTTGCATCTTCAACATTCTTATCCATTATTGAAGCATAACTCTACAATCTTGTTTCAAATTCTTCTCATAAAGAAGCATGATAAAAGATATGTTCAACTTTTTTAATTTGGGTTTCAATATAACCAATATAGCTAGAGTTTAGATATGCCATATACCCTAAAAGTTCATCTAAAAGATTCCTTTGGTTTTTTTCTTTTCTTGGTTCTAATAGGATATGAATCTCAAATATACTCTAATTTCACCTCCCTTGCATTTGGCCTTCTCTCTCTTGCCTCTCCGTGCATATCTCTTTAGGGTTTTTTTTTTTTTTTTTTTGTGGTTTAATTCTGATTATGGTTATGGCGGGGCAGTGTCTGTTTGGATTATGGGAAAACGTAAAGCAAAGTAGAGTTTTTGGTTTTATGCGGCTTTGAGTTTGAGATTTGATGAAAAATATGAACAAATTGCAATCTGGGTTGTCCGTACAATTCTCTCTAGATGCTTTTATATTTGAAGAAAATTGCTTTTATAGTGCAATATTGGCTTTTACTGTCTTTTTGGATCGATGATGGGAAAATGTGGGAAAAGAAGATGGAGAGTGGAGAAAGGAAATGTGGGTTTAGATTAAAGTTGTAGGTTTTAGGTTTTATGCTATTTTGGTATCTAGAATGTGAAGGAAGATGAGTTTTCATTCGGCTATCTAAAGATGTATTTAATTGTTTTTTAAATTTTGAGAATATTTTTCTTTAAAAAAATATTTTAAATTTATAGTACAGAGTTCATTTTTAAGATCCTTTGGCCAGTGGGAAAATAGGGGTAAAGGTAAAGAGAAATAAATATTTAGGGAAATTAATGGATAATGAAATTTTCTCAGCTTCTTGTTTTTAGATTTTTTTTTTTTTTCTACTTCTTCTTGTTCAATATGAATTATATCATAATTTCATATATATATATATATATATATATACGTATCCTCTTTGGGTGAATTCTTCAGCCGTATGGATCCATTATAAGGGGAAAAATACATGCATCCAACATAAGATATATCTTGTTGCTGTTGTCCTTCAATTCCCATTATAGGGTTTCTTTTTCCTTTTTCTTTTTTTTTTGGGTTAAATAATTTTTGAAGATTGCATATATGTTGTGTAGTGTCTGATATGTGGGAAATATCAACTTTTTTTTCTATCAAAACAATATATATATATATACACACACACACATACACAATGTGATTAGGGGCAAGTACTGATCAGAAAAAATATGAATTCATTGTTATCATCATTTTTTCATCAGTAACAGTTTACATACTCAAAAATTCATGAAACAATCAATTTCATCTTTGGTTTTCCTCTCTATTTAAATTTTAATGGAATTATTTGATGTAGCTAATAAAATATACAGTAAAATTCTATTTTTGTTTACTATTTTTTGTATACACACTCCAACAAACTTTCTATTTGAGGTGTGCTTCATCCAAATGTTACATTTTTGTTTTTGTAGATCTGAGGCTCGACCTCTGAATCCAAACATGGAGGTGGAGGGGAGAAAGAATACATCATCATTTTCATCATTGGTCAAAGACCAATACGTAGCCAATAAGATGAGTGCAGGTCCGAGGGTTCATGGTCGTGATCAATATGTTCCACTTGATAAACGTCCAGTCCCACCTTCAGCCCCTAATCCAACCTCCCATGACGCAATTCGCAACCCCTGATTTATATGAGTAGTGGTGAAAAATTTCCTGTTGGTGCATGTAAAAAAGAACCAAGCTATAAACAATTTATTTCATTATTGCCTGTAAATATTGTTTCGTTTCAAGCTCTTGGAAAAACAGATGTTATATATTCTTTTGCTAGCTTCAGCAGTAAAACTACTTGAGCTTATGCGATATTTAGTACTTAGTTAATTTCTTTAGTCTCTTTCAATTTCAACCGTGGCTTGCTAGGACGCCATAGCTAGCTAACCAGACCACTCTGCAAGCCACGGTAATTGGCTATGCTAGCATGGCTTGCTGGCAAGACGCCATGATCGCCAAGCACGTCGCAACACACCTTGACACCTATTGGCAGCAACCCAAGGCTAGCTTTTCATGCACCAATCAAGCCATGACCTATTGTTAATGTTCTTAGTATATACTTCTAATTATTAATAATTTGATAGCAAGGCAGAAATCAATTCAGTTCTTTCATCTTCCAAAATATTACGAAAGCTTTAAGAATGACGCAGACTATGCTAATGAGTTTGACAAAATCAACTAGAGTGCAAATACTTCACTTTAGGAAGTTAAGAATGGAAAACTCGATCACATCCATCAATAAATCTGACTCGGACACATGTGCTAAGATCAACTCTGGTTAACTTAATCCTTCTTGAGAGATCTTAATTTTTTTCTTATCAATATTAAGGGAGCGTTTGATTTGCTATGATATACTTTTGATGTGATGCACATTACAATAATATGATATTAAAATTTTTGGTTTTTTTTTATTTTTTTTAACATTACTATGATTTAAAATTATAAAATATATCACATCATTATAATATTATCACTTTTTTAAACAATGTAATGAAGTATTCTTGTATTGAGATTGCATTTTTTTTTTATTCTCATTTTGCAAGAGGAAGTCAAATCGGTTGGAGAGTTTACATTCTTTATTATTTTATAGACAAATATTGGCTACAAACTTAATTGTAACCTAAGGCTACAAATGCTCTTTTAAAAAAATTAGCATTGCTACATATTTTGAAAATCTAACTATTGAATTTTATATTCTTTACACTCTTAATATACATATCAAATTTTGAGTCAATCGGATATTATTTACTATATGATCCATAAACTTACTTTTTAAGCATAATTTTAGAGTACAAAAATTTACAATCTAAACAATTGATTGATGACATATTTATTAATTTTTAATCTCTTTAAAGTTTTGCAAGTATGGTGGAAATAGGAAGATAATGTGATCTATTGGTAGATTTGTTAAAATTCAAATATAATATAAAAATATTGAGTGAAGTTATAGCTTTAAACTACAACAAAATATGTAACTAAATTTTGCTTTTATTTTATTCTTGCAAGGCACATGCGAGAACAAAAAATCAGCATCGATCATGTAAAAAATTTTCAAATAAGCAACCTCTAATATACGGCTCCGACCAAATAAAAATAAAAACCTGACATACTCAAGTTCTTCATGGTGGGATCACATAAAATAGACCATAGCTTCACTAGTTTCTATACTAAGGTTCACCAAGACTTTTCACAATTCTTAAGATTGAAATTCCATTCTACGTGGTCACATTTTTTGAAATCTACAGTGCGTTGATGCTGCTATAAATGGTCCTAACGAACCATGAAACTTCACAGCATTCCTCCAAGTAGAAACACAGAGTTCTATTAGCTTTAAGAAAGCCCTATAGCTAATTTGGCCTCAGCACCAGTCTCTTCTTTTTTACATTAGAACTGCGCAATGGCCTCTCATATTAGCTTGAAGACCCTGGCAGTCTTGGTTCTTGCAATTGCCCTGTGTGTTCAAGGCACTCTAGGTATGAAGTAAGAACACAATTTCCATTACTAAAACCGACTAGCTAGTAAACCTCCATTTTCTATTTTTCATGCCTTAGATTATTCGACCATCTTCTTATTTCTCGATGCTACAAATATTAGTACTTTTTCTTCTTTACATGCATTTTTTTTTCATGAAAAGAAACCATTTGAGATTCTTTTGTCCTTACACTACAACTTTACATATACATACTATTCGAAATGGATCCATTTTGGTGCTAAATGTTACTGAGTTATATTTAGTGACACGTCAGTTAAATTTTAAATAATACGATAATCTACATACATGCAGATTCAAAAAATAAATCTTAAATTGTAAAATGGACTCTTCCATACTTACTGCGACTATATATAGGTGGTCATGGTATACATTATTTTAAAAATGCTTTAAAAATTAGGTTTCGTAATTCATGTACTTCCAAAAACCATAGCAATTCATCTAGTTATTTATGTTGGTGGTTGCAGGTGCAATAACATGTGAGAATCTAGACGAGAACACATGCGCATTCGCAGTGTCATCCTCCGGAAAACGCTGTGTGCTTGAGAAGCACGTAAAAAGGAGCGGATAGGAAGCATACACATGCCGTACATCAGAAATTGAGGCAGACAAACTACAAGACTTGATTGAGACTGACCAGTGCATCAAAGGATGTGGGCTTGACCGTAAAACACTTGGAATCTCATCTGACTCTCTCCTTGAGCCTCGTTTCACAGAAAAGTTTTGCTCACCTCAGTGCTATGGAAGCTGCCCCAACATTATTTACTTATACTTCAATCTTGCCGCTGGTGAAGGTATAAACATATCGTTTTAAATTATCAAAAGACCAACCATTTAAATAAAAATACTTCTCACCATGAATATATTCATTTTATAGTCAACCAATGTAAGTATATCCCGTGCCATTTTTTTCTTATAAAATAGCTAAAATTTAAAAGAAATGAGAAGAAAAAAAAAATGACATATTACGGTTAGTAATATATAAAGTAAGGTTTTCAGACTTGGACCATTCATTAAACCATAAAAGGGAGAAGTTCAAGATTTTTGATGTCGAACCGTGATGACGTCATAATTAATTTAATAATTATTTTAAACATATATAAAAACATTAAATTAATATAAAAAATAGAAAAATTAACTAAAGTAATCTAATTCATTGAGAATTAATAGTACTTTAAATATTAATCTAATACAAGAATTTATTGTATAAATATTATACAAATATTAAGTAAAAATATCATTACAATATTTTTACAATAAATTATAGGTTGGTTCAAATTTGAACGTATTATTGAGATTACTTTTTTGTTCCAACAATGATAATCAGTAACAACTCACCACTTAAAATTTATTGTGAAAATATCATAGATATAACCTTTCTCATTCTAACCCAATACAAATTTAAAATCTTTTTCTTTTTATTCCCTCCATTCACCTGCCACTCTATAGCAACACATCACATTTGGATCAGGACATTAACTTTACCTTTTATTTATTTATTTATTTTATTTCCCCAAGGTTTCCATTTCCCAAGGTTTAATCTACACCAAACCTTTAAAAAAAATTTCTGCACCAAGTCAGCCTTTAACTTCTACATATTTTTCCCTTCTTCCATCTTGTAAACCTTCATTTCTTCCGTCACTCCAACTTCCCAATTCATACCTTTTTTTTTTCTTTTTTTCTTTTTTTACCTTTCTTTAGTTTTCTTAAACCAGTTTATGCAACATCTAGACGAAGTAGAGGTAGGAAAACAAGACAGGGAGGGAAAGAGAAGAAGATTAAGAAAAAAAAGTTCTGGACAGAGAACAAACGAGGGATAGAGCTAGCGAGATAGAGATGATGGGATCTCAATATTTTCAATGTTTGATAGCATCTCATAGTGATTGAAGCTTCAACCATGGTGATAAGATGTTGTGAGCTTCTTAATTTTTTTTTTTTTTTTTTTTTAAAGCGTTGATTTGAACCGTGAGAAACGTTTACAGTTCTCAAATCCGGGTGGTTCAACTGTAGCTCGAACAGTTTCATGCTTTTAGTGCATAGAACGGTTCTGGTGGTTAAAAGAACCGTGTTAGTGAGAGGTTCCCGGTTATCCGGGTCGGACGGTACGGTTCGGTCTAGGTCTAAGAACCTGGATATAAAGTGGAATGCTTAGAATGTAATAAAGAATTTTTATTCCAATTATTTACTCTACAAGCTTCGTGTATGCAAGCCATATTGCTAGTTTGCTACCTTTGTGTTTGAGGAATGCTTGGGTTAACAGATTTCACAACCTTTTTAATAAATTATTAAGAAGATAAATTGTGATTACTATAACATTAATTTATGGGTTTACTTATGAGTTATGACCCCAATTAAATTTATGGTACAAAAATGAAAGTCAATTCAATGGTTTTAGAAAAAAAGTTACGAGATATTTTATATTGCTATATTTAGGTACTCATTCAACCTTTTTCTTTTTTTGGTTGTCAATTTAGGTGTATTTCTTCCCAAACTAGTCGCTAATCCGTGCAATGCACGGAAAAGCTATTAAGTTTGAGACTTTAAAGAATATATCTATATATATATATATATATATATTTATATTTATATAGATTATGTGAAGCACAAAGAGCAAATACGCGACGAGCAATGTCTGAGATCAAAAGCTCGGACAATCCAAGCTACTATTTTTCACTCATTATGTTTCCTTTTTTGTCTTAACGTGATTATTCAAAGAACAATCTAGGAGAGAGCCAGAGACAACACACCTAACAAATTAAGTAGTATTTGTTTTCCCTGATGTATGCGTACGCACTTAAAAGGGAAAATATTATCACACCTATAATATAATACACCACTCACAGAAATCAAGAAGAAAAAAAAATCGACAAATCACGATTAAGAATAGCTTGAATTTGTGGTACTTTATATAAGTTGCAGACTTGAAGTACATATATCCTATGTTTCCAAATTTTGAGAATCATATGTGATCCAGGATTGAAATCAATTGCACTTGATGTAATTACTATGAATGGTTAAGATTGATAGTTGCAAAACCAATTTTCAATCTCAACCATTAATTTAAAAAGATTAAGAAAAAAATTTAACAAAAGTAAAAAGTTGAAGTTAAAAAAGTAAAAATTAAGTGAAAAAATTTTGTGAGGAAAAGTAGGTGAATTGCACCAGATCCTAATCCATAATCCAGCTCCTAGGGCTAGACGTCTGTGTCGTAGCTAACAATGGCATGATGCATGTGAATGGGCTGAAAGCAAATAAAGTTTATAGCATTTAAGAATTGATATCAAAATCACAATCTGTTCAATCTGCAAAAGAAAAGGCCATATATATATATATATATATATGTATGTATGTATGTATGTATGTATGTACATTGTGATGTAATAGCAATAAAACAATTTTAATACCAAATTTGTTTAATTGGAATTGAATGAAGGCTGAGATTGAATTTAGACATGTTGGATCTTGGGTGAGAAGAGATTGAAGAGATGAATAGCCCTTGAGGCTTTGGAGACATTAAATTAATTGGTCTCATGAGTTATGTCAATTGTAAACTATTCCTTCAAGTCACTTCAACAATCTGTCCAATTTTCAGTAGCAGTTGTTCATTATATTTCAAGATGATTTAAGTAAAAAAAAAACCGTAGTACAAAGTTCATAATAACCCAATGTCAAGGAGAGCAGTCACACTAAAAGCTGTTTAGTGTTATTCTGATATTCTGACTGTTTATGGCTAAAGCTAGCAAAAGTATATGCATACATATATAGGTGTTTTTGTTTAATCAAAAGCGAATATTGGTCAGAGAATTGCTCTAGAGAAACAGTTGTGTGAATATTGTTCTTAGAGCAATGCTGCAAAAGTTGAACTGGATAAGGATTGCTCCTTCCTCCCCTCCACCACCATATTTGGAATTTTGGATTCAGAGGCCGAGCTACAGATCTTAAAAGCAAAGAGCAGCTTTAGTACTATAATGCACTAGCAAAATAAAACTCTTGCTGGTTTGTCTTTTTCCTTAACCTCTCTGAAGCCTCATTTTTTTATCTCTTCAATTCTTCACCTGCCATCTCTTTACTAATCTAGACAACCACAAAGGTAATTGCTTTTTATTTTTTATATTTTTTAATCTTGTATTATTTAATATGTGTATCTATATTTTTATTGAGTATGTTGTTTGTCTTTTTTATTTGGGTCCATGTATTCCTGTAAATCTACAAAATGGTCTGCCTTTACTAAGTCAAGAGAATTAATCATCATTTTTTTAATAGAATAAAGTGATCTAGTCTCAAACCTGATTCTTACTCTTAGATTTGTTCCAGTTTATATTATCATAAAAATTGTTATGATATTACAAGTAAAGCCAGTTATACCTATAAACTCAAATCAATCCACTATAGATGAAAACAAATATAAAATGACATTTAAAACACTCTTTTTTTTCTTTTTTCTTTTTATAGGACGTATAATACTTTTAGTGGTTCTTATAGTTTGTAATACATTTAGTTTAGGCACTAAGATTGGTTATCATTGTATGTAAATATATATACTCTATATTTAGTAATTGATTAATGTTAAGCACAGAATTATTCAGTCCAAACAAATACTTCTAAAACTCTCGGTTTTCCCTTTTCTTTTCATTACATTCATTTTTTTTTCTTTGTATATTCAAGTTAATATGTTATATATTACATATTCTTACAATTCATCGTATTATTTGTTTTTGCCTAATTCTTTTTTAATAGGTGATGGAGGGTGGAACATCTAGTGTCCCCAATGACAAACTCGAGTCTCCAACCACATGTAATACCAATGCACTTCCTAATTGAAGTAGTCTATGATGAGTTTCATATGTATTTAAAGTAGCCCATGATGAGTTGTATTTTGAAATTCAAAGTTCAACCAAAAACTTTTCTAGACAATGATCAATGTTCTAGCTATGTCAATAAAATGATTTTACATCAAATCCAACCCTGTACCTCTTTGACGACAATCGCACTTCTAATATTTGGATGCACTTATTTAAATCTATTTATTTTGTTTATTTTACAAAAGTAAAATTGTAACTTAAAAAAATGAAGCGTTAAAAAGATATTAATTTTGTTAAAAGATGAAATTAATCTCACCCAACATGTAAGCAGTAATTTGCCTCCAATATGCACTGTTGTTCAAACCTATTTAGGGTGAGTTTGGTTCAGCTTTTTGTAAAAGTGCATAATGAAAAAGTGGAGTTTTCAAAAAGTGCATAATGAAAAAGTGCATTTTCAAAAAACTAAGTGTTTGGTAAAAACTGTTAAAAAGTGCTTTTTGAAAAAACTGAGTGTTTGGCTAGCACTTATAAAAGTGGCAATTTGAGGGGTAAATTACCAAAAAGGACAATGTATATATAAAAAAGTTTATTTCATACTTTTTTTTTTTTTAATGTGAGTTTGGTTCATATTTAAATCAACTACTTCATCATACTTAAATCAATTTTTCTCTTTATAAAAAAATTATTTTTTTCTCACCAATATTAGCTAATAATAGCCTACCACTTAAGATTTATTGTGAAAGTATTGTGATAAAAATTGATACTGATTTTAATTTGAACGTACTATTAAAATTATTTTTTTCTCTTTCTAAAAAAATTATTTTTTTCTCACCAATATTAGCTAATAATAACCTACCACTTAAAATTTATTGTGAAAATATTGTGATACCATTTCCTTTCTTTCTTTTTTTTTCCTTTTTTTTTCCCTCTTTTTTATCCTCCACACACGTACTGCATTTCTTTTTCCTTTCTTTTTTTCCCTTTTTTTCCCTTTGTTTTTTCTCCTCCACACACATACCCTCCCACTTTTCTCTTTTGCAATCTATCACTTCTTCCAAGCTCAGAACGTTCCAGTTCTCCTTTTTCCTCTTTTTTTTTTTTTTTTTCCATTCTTTCTTTCTCCCTTTTCTCTTAGCACTTCCTTTCTCCCTTTACTAAAAATATACCCTTACTCTTTTCTTCTTTTTTTTCCTTCTTTCCTCTTTTTTTCCTTTACTCTTTTATGCTCTTCGCTTTTCCCAGAACATTCCACAGATTCACAGAGCTCTCCTTCAGTCATTCTTTTTTTTTTTTTTTCTTAGCACATCGTCTATAACACCCATGCAAGGGATTGATTTTTTTTTTTTTTTTCCTGAGCTGATTTGAGAATTTGTTATAGATTTTTTTTTGTGTTTAGATTTGGAAATTTGTTATTGAGAGGGAAGAGCAGAGAGATGAGATGAGAGGAATGAGGACTGCGTGAGAACTGAAGCCATTTATCAAGGGTAATTTGGTATTTTTCGGTAGAGCCCAACGGATACCATTCAAACACGCATTCAACTTTTTGTTTATGGACCTCCAGAGGTCCATAACTGTCTTGCGCGTTTATGCCTTCGTCCAAAACGCAACTTTTATATAAAAGTTGCGTTTCTGCTTCACCAAACGCATATTTTCTTCTAGCTTTTAGACAAACGCGCGTTTCAGCCCCTAAAAGCTGAAACAAACGGGCACTTAGTATATGGTTAATGTTATATTCATAATATTTTCTCAACAATTATTAGGTAGTAGGTTGTTAACTACTTAATCTAATTTGGGCCAACCCATTGGTCTCACCTTTTTTATCCCCCAAGAAGCATGCTACATAGGTTAAATATACAAGCCACAGTTTTTCAATCTAGTCCTATGAACCCTACAGTACCCCTGAAAGAAATTGGCACATGCTACCGAGGATAAATACTCAAGATTACAGTAATTTGTCAATCTAGTCCTATATATGAACCCAACAGTAAAACCCTGAAAGAAATTGGCACTTCAATCTCCTAAAATTATCATTATCTATTATTAATCCGTTTTGGCTTTAAGCCCAAAATTCTTCATCACTCAAATTGTTTTTTTTTTTTTTTTTTGACAGATTGATTTCTTTCGACTCTAGCATGAGATTTAGATGGTGTATTTCGGAGTTTCTTATTGACCCCATTAAGGCGGGCTAGGATTCTCCTTTTCTAGTGAAAAATGTCACTTTTTTTTTTTTAAGAGAGTTTCAACTTATGGTGTCTATTCCTAATGATAGCTCTTTATCAGCAGACCAAGACACCAATCAATTTTTGATGTAGGGAGGGATTGAATCTCAAATCTCTTACTCAACAATCAGAGACTTTACCAATTGAGTTAACTGGAACTCCTAAAAAATGTCACATATTGGCCAATCATTACACTTGAAAGTGTTAGTATAGTTTATAACTTTATATATGTATTTGTACGCTTAATTAGGGTGATTATATTTTAGGTCTAGTTGTTTCTGGATTGTATTTTAATTATATTAAAAAGGTTTTTTCAAAAAATAATCTAACTTTTAGCTTCTCTGGAATAATATTATCTAATGATAGCCTATATTAATTTGTTTGAATTATAATTGATATTTTTCTTCGTTAAGTTAGAGAAAATCGATATAATTAATGATAATAATAAAAAATAAAAACAGATTGACATATGATTAAAACATATATTTTATTATGTAATACCCTGCTGACTGACTGCAGGTTGGAATGTTGGATGCAATTGAACTATGGTACTGAACCTTTGACCCACATTTGATAAGCAGACTTATAAGGCAATGTTGCAAAAGCATATCGCTAGCCCATTACACTGCCACGCTTTATGATTCTCTTTTATCTTACCCAAACAATAACAATGGTCAGATTCAATGAATGTTAGGATAGAGCTTGCGAGAACTTTTTTTCCAATTCCACTTTGATGGACATGCTGCTAATTTTACTTTTCAAAGTACTCATGGAATGGATTATTTCTTAAACCGACATGATGTTGTCAAGGCCTTTCACCTACTACCAAAACAAAAAACAAAAGAATATACTTCAAAATTTAAGAATATGTTTTGCATTTTACCCTTACTATGTGAATTTCCAATGCAATAATATAATGAGAAATGCTAATAAATGTTCTTAGGGCATCGATTAATAATCAATTTAAAGAAAATTTTTATAAAAAAAGAAAAAAAAAACAATTAACATTTTGATAGTTTTTTTTTTTCATTTTTCATAAAAGTAGTGTTAAAACTTTCTTAAAATAAATTATTAACCAATGCTCTAAGAGCACTCATCAACATAACCCTAATATATTATATAAAAAAATAGGATTTAGATTTGGTGCAATACCCAATACCAAGTGCAATTAGTCAATTACACCATACCATCTCATATTAATTTTTACCACTTTTATTTTTTAACTTTAACTTTTTAACTTATCCAACTTCTTTTTATTTTTATTTTTTTTATTCAATGGTGAAATTGAAAGCCTCTTTTTTAAACTTTTAATTTCAACCATATATTACTATGCCATATAAGAGCATCCACAGCAGATGTGGTATAAATGCTAAATGCTATAATATGACACATTTGGCTCACCAAACACCAAAAAGGGAGTTTTATCAGATGTGCTAAATATGTCAAATTTTTGCAATATGCTATAGTACCCTTACAATTTTGGCATGGTATGGACGAAGAATAGTATAAGTTTTAATATTTTTTTTATTCTCTTTTCTCTCTCCTCTCTCTTCACTTTATTCTTTTCTTTTCTCTCTCACCTCTGTTCTCTCTCACCGGTTCCCTCTCACCGATTCCCTCTCTCTTATAAATTGTTGATCTTGATCCATCAATTGATCACTGTAATGGATACCACCAGCAACAAGAATATCAATGCTAAGTTGGTAAGATTTTTTTTCTTCTTTAATTTAAGATCAGTTTGACTGTGTAAATTTTGATGTGGATTTGATTTGATTTTGAAGAATTTTCACTTCTAGATGATTTTTTATGCAAATTCTGATGTGGGTTTAGCTTATTTTTCAAGAATTTTCATTTTTTGCTTGGTTGTTTGATAATTTTGATGCAATTTCTAATATGGGTCAATGATTTTATTTTGGCTGTTCGCAATTTTGATGCAATTTTTTTAATGTTGGTTTGCTTTGATTCTCAAGGGTTTTGATTGGGTTGTGCTATGCATATGCAAATTCTGATGTGAGTCTTAGCTCTGAAAGATTTCGTTTGTGTTGAGCTTAATTTTTGGTGCAATCTTGTTATTTTTCAATTCTTGGATTTGCTTATTCTTTTTATTCAAACCCCCCGATGAGGGGTATGAAGCTTTTTTTCTTTATTTGGTATTGGTGGTTGATGGTGGCTGTCAGTGTTGGGCCGTGGATATTGGTGGCTGGCACAAGACTGATGGTTGTGTTGTTGATGTTGTTAATGATAATGGGAAGGAAATAATATATTATTTTAATGTATAATAAATATTATTTTAATATATAAAATTAAATAATAAAATATCTTATAAATAGAATATTGTAAAATGATGTGATAAAATAATAAAATAGACTTTTCATATATCAAAATGATATTTTTTATACCACATCTATTACGGATGCCCTGTAATCCTTGAGTATTACGCCTGAACTCAATGCAAAAGCATTCGTACCTCTTTGACTACGAATGAGATGGAATCAGCTACTCATGCTGATCAATCATCAACGTCACAGTGTGAATCAGTCACACTCAACTGGCTCGCTCAGTCTTTTTCTTCTACGATTCTATTCAAAATAATAAAAAAAAGGCCATAGTCGGCCATTTTCAACGATAGTTTGTCTTTATCACAGGGTTTTTTTTTTTTTTTTTTAACCAAAGCCTTTATCATAGTTCTGGTCCTCTTAATGTGCAACAGTCTAGAATTGTGTTGGCTAGGGATACGTGTTAGCATCACTCTTAGTCTTCGTTACTATAAAAATAAAAAATAAAAAAACGCCACTCAGTTAACAGCAGAGCATTATATTATATTTATAATGTTATATAATTTATTTATTATTTTAATAACAATTATATATATATATATATATATATATATATATATATATTGAAATGTTAGATAAGGTGTAACTCTAAATAATATTATACCACTTAATAACTTGTTATAAAATTTATATTCTGAAAATCTTATCGTTGAATTACATGTTTAATATATTCTTAATATTCATACCAATTTTCAAGTGAATTGGATGTTATTTATCAGTCGATTCATAAACTCATCTTTCATGCATTATTTTAAATTACAAAAACTTGAATTTAAACAATTAATTGATCACATGACTTTTAATTTTTTATTACCTTGAAATTTTATAAGCATAGAGAACATATGAAAATAATGTAATCTAATGGTGGATTTGTCAAAATTTATATCAAATTAAAAAATATTGATTGATGTAATATTGTTTAAAATTACGTCAAGTGTAAGTTGAGCCTAGCCCATATATATATATATATATATATATATATATATATAAAGAAATGTCCAATAATAAAAAAATAAAATAAAAAACCTTATGATTCTAAACTAATACACTTGCTTTTGTAGACATTTCCTCTTAACCATACACGTACTAGAGCCTTGGAGGTGTAACTAATTGGATGGTTGGATTAAAACTGCTACACATCACATGTTTCGTAAATAACAGAAGAAGCAAAGAAGAAACAGAGTAAAAAAAAAGTAGATTAGTTGAGTTAAGACGAGACAAAAGAGATAAAATGTCAAAGAGTCACCTATGCCAAAAGAACCTAGTGGTGTTTGCAACTGCGTGGTGGGGCAAATACGTACCCCTGCTATGAAGATTAAATTTAGAGGCAAATCATAGCCTCACATTGTGAAGTGACTGTAGTAAGCCCTACAATTGTTTTTTAAATATAATTTTTTTCTTTTATTTGTTAAAATATTGGTGATTGGTGAATAACTAAATATTTTTTTGGAATTTTGGAGAGCCAGAAGCGTATCTAATCTTAAAAAATTGTTTAATTAGTTAGGATAACTCATATTTCAATATATCTATTGTTTTTTTTTTGAAAATTTTTGGAGGGCCATGGTCCCTACAGCTCCAACGTGGCTCTGGCATTGACTGTATAGTGTATAATTCAATCTTTGAGCATTCACACTCAATTGAGGCTCAATTAAAAAAAAAAATTGCAATAATATAATATATATAAAATTAGAATACATACTTCTTTGACCACGGAATTGTTGTGCAAATAGCACCCCAGGACTTAAATCAATAACAGTAAATAAGCGAAAATTAAATAACAAGCACACACAAAAAACACAAGAATTTACGTGGTTCGGCAAATTGCCTATCTCCACGGAGACGACGGAGAAATTTCACTATAAAAAATAAAGAGATACAATAGTGCACAAGAACACTCTCAAGAAACCTAAATCCAAATACACCCTAACTCTCTCTCTCACCCACAAGACAAGAAAACTCTATTCTTTTTCTTATGCGGCTGCTGCTCACTAGGTTAATTGGAATTACTCTAATTCTCTCTCTTGTGTATTGCCATTCAACACAAACCTAATATATATATTATAGGTCGGCTATACTAGGAATTATATTCCTAGGTGAATTTGGTTTCCTAATACTACTTGACTTGGGCTTGTGGCAATTCAAGCCACACACATGGCCCACTTCAACAAATCTCCACCTTGGCTTGAATTGATCAAGCTACACTAGCAAACTCCTCCATTGCCTCCACCTTAGCCCTTAAGGGCTCATAAACTGCAAACATCAACCAAGTCCAAGTAGCTCTTGAACTTATCTATTGGAACTGACTTTGTCAACATATTAGAGGATTCCCAAATCTTCTTCTTTTGTAGTGACCCCATCTCTTCTACATCCCTGTAAGACAATGGATTTCCACTGCTAGTTATGAGAGCAAAGCTAACCATGTCTTCAAAGCCATATCTCTGTGGTGCTTTGTGAACCCGCTTCTCTCTACCTTTAGCAATTGAATAAGACTCTTCTTGTTGCTGTCGTGGATCAATCTCAACATCACCCTTATCACTAGGTGAACTATTCTCGTCAAGCTCCACCTCAATAGTTAATTTCTCCTGTGGACTATCATCACATGTCTCTGCTTCATTCTGTTTTAACATAAAGGCTTCATCAAATATGACATCTCTGCTGGTTACCGTTTTTTTTTAGATTGGATCCCAAAGCCTGTAGCCTTTAACACCTTTTTCAAAACCAAGAAATACACATTTTCTTGACTTCTAATCCAATTTAGAATGCTCTCCACTCTGCACATGCACATAAGCTGGACAACCAAAGATTTTTAGACTCGAATAATCAATTTGTCTACCTGACCAAACCTCTTCTGGAATCTTGAAATCTATGGCTGATGATGGAGATCTATTAATAATGAAGCTTGTTGTGTTAATTGTCTCTGTCCAGAACACCTTAGGCAACCCTGCATTCAATCTCATGCATCTGGCTCTTTCTGCTAAGGTTCTGTTCATTCTCTCCACAACCCCATTTTGCTGTGGAGTTCCTTTAACTGTGAAGTGATGAGTAATGCCTTCTAATTCACAAAATCTTATGAATTCTTTATCTCTATACTCCAGTCCATTATCTATTCTAAGGTATTTTATTTTCCTACTAGTCTGATTCTCAACCTGTGCTTTCCACTTTTTAAATATGCCAAACACATCAGACTTATGCTTCATAAAATAAATCCATACCATTCTAGAGTAATCATCAATGAAACTGACGAAGTATTGAGTACCGCTATGAGAAGAAACTGATACTGGGACCCAAACATCTAAATGAATGTAGTCAAGTACACCCTTACTTGTATGAGAGTTTGTCTTAAAACTGACTCTATGCTGCTTCCCATATACACAATACTTGCAGAAGTCTAGCTTGCATGTCTTCACCCCTTTCAATAAATTTCTCTTGTGCAGCTCTAACATACCACGTTCACCAATATGGCCAAGTCGCATATGCCATAATTTTGTGTCGTTAGTGCTGGACTCCACCGGAGTGGTGACTGCAACTCTTCTACAACTGTGTTCCCAATCAATCTATAAAGTGTGTTTATTTTCTGTCCCTTTATCACCATCAAAGCACCTTTGGTAATCTTCATGATTCCACCCTTTGATGAGTATGAATAGCCCAAATCATCCAATACTCCTTAAGAAATTAAATTCTTTCTAAGATCTAGAACATGTCTGACATTACTAAAAACTCTCACAACTCCATCAAACATCTTGATCTTCACGGTACCAATCCCAATAACCGGGCATGTAGCATCATTACCCATTTGGACCATACCACCGTTGTAAGGCTTATACATGTCAAGCCAATCTTTCTTTGGAGTCATATGATATGAGCATGCTGAATCTAAAACCCAAGATTCCAATAGAACATTGTTACCTGAAGAAACTGAAAGTAAATCTGCACCAACTTCACTGTCATCTGATGTTTCTTCAGCAACACTAGTTGATTCTAGGGGCTTCTTTCCATTCTTCTTCTCCTCTAAATGCTCTTTCAACTCTTTACATTGATTCTTGTAGTGCCCTTTCTTGTGACAATAAAAGCATTCTACGTCTTTCTTTGCACGTGATTTAGATTGTGATCTATTCCTGTTGGAGTTTCATCCTCTTGACCTGCTTCTACCCCTATTGCTTGACTCAGACTTTACAATAAGTCCATCAGCCTGAGAACCATCGCAATCTTGCTTCATCTTTATATGTGACAAGAGAGCACTAGTCACCTCCTCGAGTACTATAGTCTTTTTCCTGTACATCAACGTAGTCACTAGATGATCAAACGAAGTAGGAAGCGACGCTAATAAGAGTAATGCTTTATCTTCATCCTCATAATTCACCCCAAAACTTGACAGTTGGGTGTTCAACATGTTAAACGTGTTGAGATGCTCCAACAGATCAGAACCCTCTTTCATATGCAAACTATATAGTTGCTTCTTCACGTACAACTTGTTAGTCAGATTCTTTCTCATATAAAGACCTTCTAGTTTTTCCCAAACCTCCTTTGCGGTCTTTGCTTCTAGGATGTTGTGAATGACCTCATCACCTAGGTTGAGACGAATAGTGCTAGCTGCTTTCTCATCCATCTCTACCCATTCTACATCCTTCATCATTTCCGGTTTCTTCTCCTTCCCAAGTAAGGCCTTGTGAACTCTTTGTTGAATTAGGAGATCCTTCATTCGCCTTTGCCAAAGAGAAAAATTTCCCTTACCACAAAATTTCTCTACATCGTATTTTGTGCTTGACATCTTTACTGTATTCAAAGGATTGAATCCTAACCTTGCTCTGATACCACTTGTTGTGCAGATAGCACCCCAGGACTTAAATCAATAACAGTAAATAAGCGGAAATTAAATAACAAACACACACAAAGAACACAAGAATTTACGTGGTTCGACAAACTGCCTACATCGACGGAGACAACGGAGAAATTTCACTATAAAAAATAGGGAGATACAATAGTGCACAAGAACACTCTCAAGAAACCCAAATCCCAATACACCCTAACTCTCTCTCACCCACAAGACAAGAAAACTCTATTCTTCTTCTTATGCGATTGCTGCTCACTAGGTTAATTGGAATTACTCTAATTCTCTCTCTTGTGTATTGCCATTCAACACAAACCTAATATATATATATATATATATATATATATATTATAGGTCGGCTATACTAGGAATTATATTCCTAGGTGAATTTGGTTTCCTAATACTACTTGACTTGGGCTTAGCCCAATTGAGGTTCAATTAAAAAAAAAAAAAAATTTGCAATAATATAATATATATAAAATTAGAATACATACTTCTTTGACCACGGAATGAAATGGAATCAGCAACTCATGCTGATCAAAGTTAGTTTGAACGAGATTTTTTTTTTCCCTTGATATGTAGTTTTAACTTTTGATTGGTACATGTAGGGATGGCAATGGGGCATGGCGGGGCGGGGCCAAAGGATGGGATCTTCGTCCCCGCCCCGCATGGATTTTCTTGCCCCATCCCTGCCCCACCCCGCATGACGGGGAAAATTTCTTGCCCCATCCCCGACCCTTAAGGCCTTGCGAAGACCCGCGAAGCCCTGCCCTACATCATAAAACTTTATTTCTTGTTAATTTTCCCTACAACTATTACCAATTTTTCAAATAAAATGACATATTTCAATAATAAAAATATACTTGAAATTATAAATAAATTTATCTTATCAAATCAAATTAATTTTTAGCAAAAACTAAATAATATTATCTAAATGTTTAACAAGACAATACCACAACAAAAATCTCATAGTATGACACAATAAAATAATCCAAACTCCTAATACATAACAAAATAAAAACTGCCTAATTCTTCAAAAAGAATCTCCACTTTCTTCCGTCATTGTGACACCACTTTCTTCTTCATCATCATAATCATCCAGGATATTTTGGAAAGTATCTTCAATTCCATCTTTGGTAGATGAAGAACCTAAAAAAAAAGATAAAATAAATTCAATCAAACAATTGAAAAATACAATAAAGAATGCAGCAACATAAATCATTGCATAATTAAACTATTAAATTTAATTACCATTAATTTCAGCCCATAACCAATTTTGAGCGCACATTAATGCCTCCACAGTCTTTTGATGAAGTTTACCACAATGTGGACTTAACAATCGACCACTTGTGCTAAATGATGACTCTGAGGCAACAGTTAACACTGGAATGGCAAGGATATCCCTTGCAATACGTTGCAAAGTAGGATACTTTGGCCCATTAGATTTCCATCATGCCAAAATATTAAAATCCACAGTTCTTGGCATTAAATCATCCTCAAGGTAATGGTCCAACTACAATTTAGTATCTCCCCCCCCCCCCCCTTTTTTCTGACTAAGATATCTTTCAAAGTCCATAAGGGAGTCATCAACTTGCGAATCCTCTCCCATACAAGGGTCACGAGTACCTTCCCTACCCATTCTCCCAGAACTATAGTCACGAATCATTTCATAACAAATATCTCTAACCCTTTGAATTTCATTATCAACTTCATCACCATAAATTATTGGAAAATAATATTCTAACAATTCAATCTTATATCTTGGGTCTAAAATGGTTGCCACAGCCATAACACCATGAATCACATTCCAATAACAATCAAATTTTTCCAACATTTTAAATGTCATACTCCTAATCACATCATTTGCGCTTGTAAACCAAGAATTCAAAGCTATTTTTATTTCACACACCTTAGGAAAGAAAAGATTAGTTGTAGGGTACAAGGTACCTGAAAATAGCTCTATAACCTTGTGAAACACTGCCAATCTCTCACATATATTACTTGCCATCTCCCATTCTTCTTCTGTTGGAATGCACTTATAAGATGACTCACATATGTTCAATCGATAAAAGACATTTTGATACTTTATAGCAATAGAAAGCATGAGATAGGTAGAGTTCCAACGAGTCTTACAATCAAGGGCTAGTTCTTTGGTATACATTCAACATGTGCTTGTCAGGCTGTCTCTTCAAACTTCTGTCTTCTCTTTGTTGATGCAGTCCAAAATCCCACACTTTCTCGAACCTTTTCAATGCATGATCCAATTACATCCAAACCATCCTAAACGATCAAATTAAGAACATGTGCTGCACAATGCACATGCAACATTGATCCACGCATAATAAGTGCACCACTTTGAAGCTTATCTAAGATAATTTTTATAACCGCATCATTGGTACTGCAATTGTCCATAGTAACAGTAGATAACTTCTTATCAATATTCCACTCCAACAAAGTGTCTAGAAGGACACTAGAAAGCACTTCTTTTGTATGTGGAGATGGAACATAAATAAACCTTAAATGAGAAATTTAAATAATTAGAACCAACAATGATATAAGTTCATAAAACATTTGAAAAGAATTTAATTGAAACATAAAAATGAATATATACTTTAAAAAAAGTACCTCATAACTTGGCTTTGTAATCTCCACAAACCATCAATGAAGTGTGCTACTACAACCATAAACCCTCGCCTTTTGTTTTGTGAAGTTCACATATCAATGGTAATAGAAATTCTACCCTGATCCTTATCAATTTCATGCTTTGGTTTCTCCCTTTCTTTCTCATAGATGCTCAAAATGTCCTTGATTGTGTTCCTATAAACCATCCTGAACAATGGTTGAAGAGAAGTTGAATATTTTCTAGAACCAATGTGGTCAACTATAGAGAGGGGATACTCATGCAAGATGATCATACGAGCAAGTTCATTTCTTGATACATTTTGATCAAAATTATAAGCATTCACACATGCCATTGAATCCACTTTATTTTGATCCCTCGCCAAAATTTTTTGATTCATATCCCTAATGTCTTGAAACTTTCTCCTTGGACATATTTTCACGTGGTCATGCAAATGTTTAGTGTCATAATTGGATCCCCTTACTAGCAATTTCTTACAATAATTGCACTCAGCCTTGTCTTTCTTATCAACTCTCTTTCTCTTAAAATGATTCCAAACAATTGATTTGTACTTCCCCTCTTCTTGAATTATTTCATTGCTAGGCCGGACTGCCTGGACATCGTTTGGCATATTCAATAGAGGTGATGATGGGTTTGCATTATCTTCATCTACTATCAAAGGAAATTGATTGCTGCCAGATGGATTGGAGCTACCAATGTTTTCATTTGAAGTCATTTTCTCCCGATGTTAATTCAACAACTTAGTAATGGACAAACTATATTTCTCCAACAAAGATGATATAAAATAATGGGAACGAAAAAAAAAAATTAAAACAAATCTCCTTGGCAACGTCGTTAAAAAATTAAACTATATTTAGCAACATCGTTAAACAATTAAATTAAAAATCAAAGCACCCGCAGCACATACACAAATGGGTATTCATATTTCATTGGCCTAAAAAATAGTAAAACAAATCCCCTTTACACTAAGTAGTGTGCATTATTTAATTCCTCCCATTTTGTGATTATTTCATAGAGAATGGGACAAAGTCTCAAACCTGTATCTTATATCTTTTAATAAAAATTGAAAGTTCAAATAGTGTAAAATACACTATGAATGTTTAGACCCCAAAAACAAAATTACCAATTCAAGCTTTATGATAAACACAAAGTGTGTGGAAAATGAACACAAACTATAAATAGAATTGATAAACAATCTAAGCCAATTAAAATCACATCCACAGCAGAAAATAAAAGGCAAAGATAAGGGAAGAGAGATGCAAACATAAGGACAACACAACGATGTGTTATCGAAGAGGAAATCGAAGCCCTCGGCGTAAAACCTTTCTGCCGCCCTCCAAACGGTAAGTAATCCACTAGAAAATGTAGTTGAGATACATGAACAGTAACAGACCCTCCAAGCCTAATCTACCCAATGTACCTAAACCCTCCAAGCTTTTTACTCCAACGAGGTTGAGCCGAACCTATTTCTTTTCTAGCTTCCCAGATTTCGCTACTTGACCATAGCATTAACCAACGTGATACAAGTTAAAGAAGAGTTTGTATGGCTTTAAGCAAGCTCCAAGATGGTGATACAAGAGGTTTGACTCATTTATGATGGGTCACAAGTACACATGGACAAATGCAGATCATTGTGTGTATGTCAGAAAATTTCCCAATTGTAAATTTGTTATTCTTCTACTATATGTAGATGATATGTTGACAGTAGAAAAAGATGTAGAAGTGATTGGAAATTTGAAGAAGGACTTATTCAACTCATTTGATATGAAAGACTTGGGTCCAGATAGACAAATTTAGGGTATGCAAATTCTTTGTGATAGGAAAGTTAACAAGCTATAGTTATCACAAGAGAAGTATATTGAGCAGGTTCTTGAAAGGTTCAATATGAATGCCAAGTTAGTCAGTACACCTCTTGGTTCTCATTTCAAAATAAGAAAGAAACTTTGTTCTTCATCCAAGAAAGAGAAAATAGACATAGCACCAACTATTTATTCCTTAACAGTTGGGAGTTTGATGTATACTATGGTTTGTACACAACTAGATATTGTTCATGTCGTTGGCGTTGCTAGCAAATTTATGGTTAATTTTGGTAAAGATCACTGGGAAGCAATGAAGTAGATCTTCAAATATTTAAGAGGTAGCTTTGAATTGTGCTTAACTTTTAGTGAATCTAAACCAATTTTAGAGGGTTATGATGCAAATTGGGCAGGTAATCTTGATGGTAGGAAATCTACATCGGGGTATTTATTTACTTTTATAGGGAGAGCTGCATCATGTCAATCAATATTGCAGAAGTGTGTTTCCCTATCTACAACTAAAGCTAAGTATATTGTAGTTAATGAAGCAGGTAAAAAAATGCTATGATTGAAATGGTTTCTCCAAGAACTGGGTTTGAAGCAAGATGGATATGTAGTTAATTGTGATAGTCAAAGTGCTATAGACTTGAACAAGAATTCTATGTACCATGCACACTCGAACCACATTGAGGTGAGATACCATTGGTTGAGACTTCTTGTTGAACAACAATAATTTGAATTAGAGAAGATTCACACAGATTGAAATCCAGCTGATATGTTGACCAAGGTTGTGTCTAGAGAGATGCTAAAACTTTGTGCTAGGTTGATCGATGTGAATTCTAACTGAAGACTTGGGTTGAAGATCTCCTCCGTAGTGGGCGGAGTTTGTTGGGTGCAAAGCACCGTGTGGGTCCAACCCACATGACTTGTCAAAGCTCATTTATGAGCTTGCCTCCAAAAGTCTTCAAGCCAACCATCTGCCAACCATGTATCTTAGTGAGACTTGACATTAAGCATGTTGGACACCTTGAGGAGAAATGAAGGAAAAGAAAGAAAGGCTATTCAGTCATTGTGTGCTATTGGGAGAGACAAACACTGAGTGAGAGTTGAAGTAGAGTGTGTGAGTTATACATAGTGAGCAAGAAACACAGAGAGATATTCAGCCATTTGTGGTGCAGTCAAAAGAAAAAAATAGAGAGATAGACAATGAAAGTGTGTGAGAGTGAAAAAGAAAAAAGGAGACATTTTTCATTCCTCAAGTTACAAACAAGGAAGATAAATTGGTGGAGTTCTTTTGGAGTTTTGAGTGTTACAACCATGAAAAGTTGGAGTGTTCATAGAAAGAGTTTGCTATTGGTATTGTGGTGAGATTGTATTTACTCCTTGAGATTTATTTGTTGTAAATCCAATTTATTGTGGACTCAAGTTTGGCATAAACTTGAGAGTTGTAATCTTTATTTCATAGTAGATATTTTTTGGAACTATCCCATGGTTTTTCCCTCTATACTAGAGGGTTTTTCACATAAGATTTGGTGTTCTTGTGTGGATGTGTTTTTATTGGTGCTTGCTGAAATTTTGTTTCTATAAAATTATTATTGCTTGATAGTCATTTATTTTAATTCACACAAACATTAAGGGGATTTAGGATTTTTCCCCCCAACACTTATATACAATCTTGTCTAATATCATTAGATTTTCCTTCTTTTCTTTTCTTTTTAACAATTCCACATTAGTTAGAATGGAGGAGCCTCTTAAGGATGTGTGATACTGTTTTATTCTCTTATCAATGCAATTTCTATTGTTTAATATATCTTTTAATCATATAAAAAGGGTAAAAGAAATTCATATTAATTTTTTAATTAATAATTTTATACACACACCCCTCACATTTACTCCCTCTCTAAAAGATCGAGCAATTGACAAGAACACGGTATATTTTATAATCTTTTTACAATATGACTATTGGCAAGTTGAATTGAAAGTAATATTAGTTTTTTTTTTTTTTAAGAAAAATAAATATTAGTTAATTTATCTATTCAAAGAAGGGAAATGCTAACGAGTGCCCTTAGGGCACTGGTTAAGAATCTAATTAAAGAAATTTTTTATGGGAAAAGAAAAATAATTAATGTTTTGACAACTTTTTTTATTTCACTTTTATGTCAAAACTTTCCTAAAATGAATTCTTAACCGGTACTGTAAAAGCACTCGTTAGAATGACCCAAAAAAAATTATGAAATATTCATAGATTTATTCTAAGAAATACCACCCTACCCACTTTATTTAAACAAGCAACTCATCCCTTATGATAAGTAGGAGAATGCTTATTAAGGCTTAGTTTAACAGAGTTATGATAAGTCAACACCGGCCTATAAGCACAATCTCAAGAAATAAAAAGACCAACTTCTGAGTAATGACCAATAGAAGCAATGGTGACTCCAAGATTTTTGTCTATGGTGTTTCTATTCCACTTTGAAAAAATTTCGGGTCATTTCAGTTTATTTTGGGTGTTTCGGGACGTTTCGGTAAATACCGGCTGAAATTCAAGATTTTGCCTTAAAAAAAAAAAAATTCTTAAAACCAAAACAAATTTGCATTCTGTACACCGAAAAACCTCAAAAGGAAAAAAATGTAAAGAAAAGAAATGAACAAAGGTACCTGTACAATAAACTATAAGTTCATTTGAAATATTAATAAAATTATTAATTATTATTGTTTAGTTGTTTCATAAATTTGTTTGTTTTTTATAAACTATAATTTGTTGTATTGTTGTTTCATTAATTATTAAATTATTAATTATTGCTTAGCCTAACATAATTTAATTTGTTTGTCTTTTATAATGTATTAGTTAATTAAATTATTAATTATTGGTCAATACCAGTGTACCGTTTCGGATTTACCATTATTTTTTACTATTTTATACAATATACAAAGTTATATTTCTAATAACTCAATATATCACTTTGGCAACTTTTTATATTTTTTAGTGGAGTTAAAAGTATTAGCAGTAGTGAAGCTAAATAACTATATAGCTATTTTAGTTTCACCAAAACATAAAAATGCATTTTACAATAGTTGAGCCATTGCTAACATTTTTTAAAATTTTATTTTAAAAATTATATTAAGTTACTAAAACAAATATTAATATTTTTTTTACTCATTCTTTTTCTCACCTCCACACATCTTGCTTACAGTTGTAGCCCATTAGTCTTTCATTATAAGTTTATTTATTTATTTATTTTTCAATCTTTTTTTCACCTCCACACGTTTTGCTTTGAAGTCTTGTCACTTGCTTCTTGACCTACTACTTTTCTACTTTGAAGTGAGTGTACCAAAACTAAAAAGAGAGACAGACACACGTTGAAAAATAAATGAAGAAGACGAAGGGGCTGTAGAAATAGAGGCCAGCAAAACAAAGAAAAATAAGAAGAAATATGTAGCAGAGACAAATTAGAAGAAGAGGAGGAAAAACTGAGTTAAGAGTGAGGAGGTGGATCTTGAAATTTGTGGAGTTTTTTTGGGCTTGTTCTGTTACAAAATTTTTATTTTTTTATTTTTTTAAGTTCAAAATTTGTTTAGCAAAAAATTGTTAAGGGTGTTCTAGATAGGACTTGATAGTGTTTCTATTTATTTTTTTAAAGAGTAAATAAATAAAAAATTTTAAATTATTATATATAATTTTTTTTTTCAAGTCAGGTAGTTTCTGAAAACACCTTGCACTCTAAGCTGAGTCGTCACTGAATAGAAGACTCAAGAAAAACTCCTAACCGTGCAAAGAAGAAACAAAAAGAAGGGAAAGCAAGTCTAACTTCAGAATAATTAACCAACAAGAACACATAAATCAAAAGAGAAGGAAGATGGGTCTTACCTGAGAAAGAAATTCTAGAGCTTGAAAACTTGGAAGAAAAGAGCTCGAAAAAAAAAAAAAAAAAAGTATTTGAATCTCTAATATTTTTATATTTTTATAGAAAATAAGGAAATTTATTTAGTGGAGAATTTTAAAAAATTTAAAGGATATGAATCTCTAATATTCCTATATTTTTATAGAAAATAAAAACGATCATGGAATTGGAGCAGTTGATGAAATGAGAATTAACATTGTCCAAAGATATTACGGACGAACGAAATGCATCTAGTGAACATTAATGGTTTGACTGTTACCAACAGAGGCAATTCAGTAGAAGATCGTTGGGAACGCCATGAATGACCATTTATGACCCCAAGACGTTACGAACGCCATAAAGGAGCACATTGAAAGTGCTCCAAATGACTAAATGAGAAGAGGCTATCTAAACCTCCACATAAGAGAAAGGTCCACACATACATTATTCAAAAACCCGAACACTCTCTTATATCATTTACACAACAATCCTTGATATCTAATTGTGGCATAGAAGGGTCTTTGACAAGCATCACCCTAGTGTTCAGATCAAAGCCGCTCATCCTTTTGCTGCAAGTGGTGTTTGATCTCCCAAATCTACTTAGACAAGGAATTCAACTGACGATTCTAGGTATCATCACCCACCATCAGTGCATTGGGGGCAAGATGACTAGACCTCATTGTAACAGTGGCATTGTTAGCGCAAGTTCAAGTCCAACTTCCCTCCTAAATGCAAAATCCATGGTAAGTGTTGATTGTTAATTATGTTTCATTTCTGTTTGTCATCTGAAACAAAGACCCAATTCGACAAGTCAAAGATGGATCCTAGCCCAAACTTCTGATTACAAAAAGCCCAAGCAACCAAATTGTGAGCTAAAGAATTTACATTCCTACTAATAAGAGATAGACCAAGAGCAGTTAAGTTTTCCTAACAAAAGCTTTATATTTTCAATGACTGAGCAGATGAACCAATAAGGCTTATCTTCATTCTCTTTCAAGGGTTCAGAACATTCGCAGCATCCCCTTCCAGAATACTATTTGAGAAGTTTGATAATTTGATTAGGCAAAATTGACAGCCTCAATTTCAAGTTTGAGAAGGCCCAATTTAAAGTAATGTGGACAGCCGAACTTTTCGAGGCCCAATTCAAAAATCGGAAGAACTGAAAGTTGCATTGCATGTACTTGAGTAGAGAGGTGAAAAGAAGAAAATCGCAGGCGCAACTACAAAACCAAATACCAAAGAAAGGACAAAAGAGAGATGGTACCTGTTAAAAAGATTCCATATCCATAAACCTATACTCAAAATCATCTACCTAGCTAGGTAGATGATTTTGAGTATAGGTCTATGGAAGTTTATGGCTATAGCCATAAACTTATGTCGCATTGTCTTATATTATATTAATCCAAGTGGGTTGAGTCATGGGATGGAACTTCCAGTAATGACACAATTGAGTGGACTCAAGTCTTCTTCTTCCTTTTTTAAAGCAAGTGGATGTTGATGGACTCAATCTACGGGAATGATATAAATATATGACCACCAGATAAAAAACCAAATGAAAGTTTCTCTGAAAGTCCCATACTTTTTAATATTATTCAACTTCATATATATATATATATATATATATATTGCGGCAGTGCGCCAAGTGATTTGTCAATATTATCGTACATGTCTTAGCTAGAGGCGACTTACATATATATATATATATATTGATATCAACCAGAAAAAGGAGAGCATTGCAGAGGTGATGGCTGAGGCCATTTGTAGTGTATTGGAACACTGGAAGCCATATCAGCCATAATATTTACATTACCAAGCACCAAATTTGGAATCCAAAGGAAAGAAAAACTCATATCCTGTTGCTTTAAAGATAGAATATCAGCAACCAAAGTTTTTTCTTCCCAACCTGGAGATTTACCCTTGTTTAAAGACTGAACTAAATATTTACTGCTGCTCAAAACCAAAATCTGGTTGAGGTGGAGCCTATTACTCGCGCCGCCGCTTCTGGATATTTAGACTATAATGGCATCACGTGAGTGTTACGTCCAAAGTGGTTACTATTTGCTTTTTATATGTTATCATCTACCTTTTCTCCTTTTCACAATTCCATACGTCAGTTTAGAGAAAGCAGATCCACTCATCCACCACTCGTGCACAACAACTAATTACTAGTAGGGTCCGGTTAATGTGTGCCCTAAGGGCACACATTAAGTTTTCTATTTTTAGAAATATTTTATTGAGAATTGAAAAAATTGTCATTATTTTTTCAATTCTCGAAAATTTTTTTTCCAAAAATGGAAATTAATGT
This sequence comes from Quercus wislizeni, assembly GCA_023055345.1. Lineage (NCBI taxonomy): Eukaryota > Viridiplantae > Streptophyta > Magnoliopsida > Fagales > Fagaceae > Quercus > Quercus wislizeni. The sequence goes on along the minus strand of JALGQJ010000017.1, from coordinate 3,200,418 downwards.
GTGCCCTAAGGGCACACATTAGTAAAATCCTTATTAGTATTAGAGCATTTACGTGGATGTAAATTTTCATTCTATTTTACAAAAAAACAACTTACTTTTTTATTTTTTATTTTACACACTTATTTTTATAAAATATTCAAATCAGTTTATCTATTCTACATCTTCTTTTATTTAAATAATATTATTCTCACATTTTTTTATTATTCATAACTACCTTGACCCCACCAACTTTAACACACACGCTGACCCATATCTGATCTCTATCTTTTTTTTTTCTTTTTCACTTTCTTCTTTTTTGTCTTTTCCTTCTCATTCTTTCTTCATCTCTATTTTTTCTTCTTCAGCGTCTTCATCTTTCTTCTTCTTTCGCTAAAGAGAGAAAACTCTTTGTGGGTAAGTTTTTTTCTGCATTTTCTTCTTGTTCTTTTGCAATTTCGAGTTGATTATTTATATGAGTTTGATGATTTTTTTTTTTAAGGAGAGGGTTTGATGAATTTGGGATCTTGATTTAGATCAAGTTTGAAGAATTTTATGATTTGTTGTTGGATTTAAGGAAAGATAAAAAGATTAAGAAGGCAGAGGAAGAGAGAGATCAAATGAGAGAGGAGAGATAATCAGATGATAGAGGAGAGATAAAAAAATATAAAATAATAAATAGAAGTGCTACAGTAACCGTGCATATATGTACGATTACTGTAGTAATTGTGCATAAATGTACAATTTTACACCCACTGATGTGGGTGTTTTTTGGGCCAACATGTGTAAAAAGACTACCTTTTTCTATTTTGCAAAAGTTTACATAATCTGATGCAATTGCTCTTATTGATGTATAACTTTTCAATTCTTTGGATTTAAACGAGGACAACTGACTGAGTCTCTTCCATTCTAAAGTGAGCTAGCTACATTTAAATTAATTGTCTTTAGTTTGGTTTTGTTAAACTTATTATCATAGCCCGCCTCATTCCTAAGCTTCATTACTATTTGGAAGAACGTGTGGTCTGGTCTCTCTATATGTTCTTTAAATAATATAACTAGGGTTGAACTTTAATAAAGGATGGAAATCAGAAGGCTAAAAGGAAAAATTTAGATCGTTCTTGCTCAACCACATATATTCCAGAAAGTACAAAAGTTGAAGATAAACATATATAAATTATAAAATGACTTGCTTTAATTTCTGCCTTGCTCTCAAATGAGTCATATCCCACCCAAGAAGTTATTGACAATAAAAAAATATTGAGCCAAATCAATGCTACATTGTTGCTTCCAAGGGTATTTTAGTAAAACCGACACATCCAGATTCACTATAAATACTACACTAACCCAACCTCGCTCTTACATCCAGAGTTGCTATAAATATATCCATATTTGCTCAGTGGCCAGGGTTTTGCCGCAGCTCTCTCAGTCTCCCACATTAGGTTTGATCTCTCTCTGCCTTTTAACCGATCTGTTTTTCTTTATGTTTTAACGTTAATAGGTTATGATATTATTTTCTTTTCTTTAAAAAAAAAAAATTATTTGGATGGTTTAGATTGTTAATATTGTTGTTGTTGTTCCGTATCTGTGAAGTATCTATCGAAAGCCTTCGGATTGAGCTTCTAAAACTGTAGCTATAGACCATTTTTATTGTTAGATTGCTTCTAGATCTGATTATAAAAATCATTAAAATATTTTGGTTTTGGTCTCTTATTTAAGCTGGGATTTTGGTGTTTTAATTATTATGATATACGTATTTTGGGATGAACTTTGTTTTGTTTGCGGTATCACTTATAATTATGTTTGATTGTTTTGTTTTGGATCAAGTTTGTACTTGATGATTTGGTTTTTTTAATTACTTTTGAATTTTGCTTCAAATCTTATAATTTGTGAAGATAAGATATTATAATTTCGTACCATGAGATATTATCTGATATGAAATTTTATCTGATATATTGATGTGTTTTAATGGAAATATATTTTGAGACACTTGGTTTTGATAATTCATCAAAAGTTATTATATGAATATATATATATATATATATATATTTATTTATTTATTGTCATTCCTAAACTTTTTATGGGAAAAGTTTTTATCCTAGCTTTTTTTTTTTTTTTTTTTTTTTTTTTCTAAATAATACAACTTTTAACTTTTCTGGAAACAATATTTCTCCAAAAAAAAAAAAAAAAAACCTTTTCTGAAAATAATGGCAAATGAACTATGCATTAGAATAAAGGTAATTCCCTAATATGATTAATGACAGTTGACTTAATTATATTGCAATCTTTTTTTAACAATAAAGCCAATAAGTGCCCATCAATTAGCATGTCTGGGGGATCCGAAGACCCCATAAAATAGCTTGGCTTGACTGACTTTTTACGTGGAAAGATCTGGTACCATAAAATTTTTTACAACTTCTTTTTTAAAACTTCACACTCTATCACGTCTGAGTTACTTCAAAGTTGACTGAAGAACAAGGGCCATAGCTGACTCTGAAAGGTATAGCAAGACTTTTGAATGTAATCATGCTCGTGACCCACTTAATATTGAAAACGAATCAATTTAATTCCTTATTCAAACCGATAACATCGGCAGTATCCATTAATTTAAGTCCTTATTTATACCGACAACATGCGATTCGAACATGTCAGCAAAAAGGTGGATAAGTAGGGATTGGGATTTGGGAGCAAAACTTTAGATATTACGTGTGCGTTTATTTTTGTTACTATTTATAAGCTTTATTACATATATTTTGGTATTATTCATGGATCTTACTGTATTATTTCAACTAATTTTTATCTTTATTTACAGTATTGTCAGTAAAAAGGTTTTCAGTTTCAACAAAATAAAAAGATTCCAAAGAAACCCTATATGTGATGCAATCAGTGTAGTGGCTAAGATTTAAAGTTGTAAAAAATAACTTTAAATTTTAACTATTGTTAGTAAAAAAGAGTAGTAAAAAAAAGTAGAAAAAAAAGTTATGAGAGAGAAGAAGGTGCACACCGAAATCCAGATAGACAAAATAAATAAACAAAATTATTTATTATATTTTTTAAAAAAATGAATACTAAATTGGATCTTGTTAACATGTGAGCAATAGCTCTTAAAAGCGAAATAGTTTAGCTCAGTATCAATGGGTTCTTTTTTATTATTAAGATAAGAGTTAGATGTAGGAGATTGTGCTTATTATTATTATTATTATTTTGGAATTAGAGCACGAGCACAAAATCACTAACTCTTATAATACTTTTTTTAAAATAAAATAAAAATAAATTAAAGAAAAAAAAAACCGATACTCTAGAAAAAATTGGATAAGATTCCTTTTTGAGTAAATAAATGTTGTCATAAAGTCAATAAGCACATTTGAAATCAATAATTTATGAAAGCATATTTGAAGTCACTAAGGGGCTGTTTCGTACATCATTTTAAACAAATGTTTTTAGTTTTTAAACAACATTACATGCTTTCACACATTTTTTCACCTATACATATTTTCAAAAAGAGTCATGCTAACGAGTACCCTTAGGGCACTGGTTAAGAATCCAGTTAAAGAAAATTTTTATGGGAAAGAAAAAAAAGTAATTAATATTTTGACAGCTTTTTTCATTTCTTATAAAAGTAATGTCAAAACTTTCTTTAATTGGATTCTTAACGAGTACCCTAAGGACACTTGTTAGCATTTCCTTTTCAAAAAAACTGAAAACTATTGTTTAAATACACGTACCAAACGAGCCCTAAAGACATTGTTTGTTATAGTTGTTTAAATAATACTTTTTAGTGTTTAAATAATATTACACGTATTTTCACATACTTTTTACTAACACATATTTCAAAAAATGCAAACAACACTATTAAAAATCTCTTACCAAAGAACCCTAAATGTTGTTGTAAAAGTACAATACATTTTTTTTATCACAGTATCATTTTTTTTTTTTTTTTTGTGTTCTATTATATTCTCTATTGCTTGTAATTTGCTAAGGTTTTTTTTTTTTTTTTTTTTTTAATTTGAAATTTCAATTAGTTTGATTAAAAAGAATAATATATATATATATATATATATATATATATATATATATATAATAAATTATAATCGATATACAAAGAATTTGTTTTAGATAAAAAGTCCTGCGGCAATATGAGCATTGGCATAGTTCATCAGATGTGGTATAATATTATATAAGAGACTACAATAATATGTTTAAATTGATATGTCATGTGAATCCATAATATTCTTGGACTCGATTCTTGGGATTTGTAATCTTGCCTCTTGAACTTTACGTAAAAAAAAAAAATATATATATATATATATATATTAGACCAGCTGTACAGCTGACGCTTGCCCACCTCATGCGCTCATGCAACGTGGTCAATTGGAACTGAGTATTACTACTCTACCGCCACATTTTCTTTTATAAATTGTTAGGATTTTTCAAGATCACAGTTCGGTAGGAGGAAGTATGCCCTATTTCAGCGAATATTTCCTCCTACTCACAGCTGTGTTAGTCTCACAGTTGGTGTATTCTATGAGTTGTAAGTGTGAGGAAATATACACATGAATTAGGGTATGTTTTTCCGTTCGCTAGGGTAGCTTAGAATATTTTCTTGAATGTCTTTACTTATATGCACCGTGAATATTTGATAATTTTTTGAAACAATTATTCTTACTTCACTTCTTTTGCTCTGTTAGAAATACTGAAAGATTGTATTGTATTTCTTGAATAAAAGAATATACATCAGTGCCTTATATAGGAGGCATAAGTGTGCGGTACAAATAAAGTGTAGTACAAGTACAAGTGTGCTATACAAGTAAGGCAATTGGGTCTAAAGCCCATAACAAAACACAATATACATTAACAGCCCCCCTCAAACTCAAGGTGGATGTGAGACCAGCTTGAGGTTGTCAACCAAATCACGAGTGTGACCCTTAGGAAGTGACTTGGTGAAGATATCTGCAAGTTGATCTTTGGAGGAGACGGAGAAAAGCTTGAGAGCACCATGGACAAGATGATACCGGATAAAATGACAATCAATCTCGATGTGTTTAGTTCGTTCATGGAAGACATCATTGTGAGCAATATGAATGGCACTTTGGTTATCACAATAAAGGGGAGTGGCAGAGGATGTGGATACACCTAAATCCGTAAGAAGCCATCGTAGCCAAAGGAGCTCAGATGTGGTATCAGCAAGGGCACGATATTCTGCTTCAGTACTGGAGCGAGCCACAAAGGTTTGTTTCTTACTTCGCCAAGAAATTAAAGAAGAACCAAGGAGAAAGCAATAACCTATAGTGGACCTGCGGTCAGTGGGATCCCCTACCCAATCAGCATCAGAGAATGCACGGAGTACAAGAGGAGATTGAGCTGAGTAGAAAAGGTCATGGAAGAGAGTGTCTTTCAGGTATCGAAGAATGCGCAGAACAGCAGCATAGTGAGTAGATCGTGGAGCAGACAGATACTGGCTCACCTGATGAACAGCATAGGAGATGTCTGGACGAGTGACTGTGAGATAAACTAGGCTGCCAACCAATCGTCTGTAAAGAGAAGGATTAGACAATGGTTTCCCTCCTGTGGGAGTCAGATGCGCATTAAGCTCAACTGGAGTGTCAACAGTCTTGCTATCAGTGAGTCCAGCTTGAGACAATAGTTCAGAAGCATACTTGGCTTGAGTAATATAAAGTCCATCTGTAGAATGAGTGATTTCAAGACCCAAGAAGTAGCTGAGATGTCCAAGATCTTTCATCTCAAACTGCTGATTGAGAAAAACCTTGAGTTCTTGAATGCCATTAAGGTCATCACTAGTTATGATCATATCATCCACATACAGGAGAAGTAAAATAGTGCCTTTGTCAGTGCGACGAAGAAATAAGGCAGAATCATAATGACTGGCCATGTAACCCAAGCGAGAGATGGTAGAGTTGAATTTGGCAAACCAAGCTCGTGGAGCTTGTTTAAGGCCATAAAGTGCACGTCGAAGGTGACAAACCTTGTTTGATTCAACAGAGAGACCAGGAGGAGGTTGCATGTAAACTTCTTCACTTAAATTTCCATTAAGAAATGCATTTTTGACATCCATCTGAAAAAGGTCCCATTTTCTGGCAGCAGCAACAGCTAAGAGGGCACGAACAGATGAGATACGAGCAACCAGAGCAAAAGTCTCTTCATAATCAATCCCATACTCCTGTGTGAAACCTTTTGCAACAAGACGAGCTTTGTAGCGCTCGATGGACCCATCAGAGCGAGTCTTAATCTTATAGATCCACTTACAACCAACCACAGATTTCCCAGGGGGGAGAGTCACCAAGTCCCAAGTATGGTTTTTAGATAATGCATCAAGCTCCTCTTTCATTGCAATCTGCCATAAAGGGTCAGTGGAAGCCTCACGATAGGTGTAAGGCTCGTGCAGTGTAGCAAGGGCAGTGTAACAATGATAGTCAAGTAAATGTGTAGGAACGGATCTTACCCGAGTTGAGTGACGAGGTGGAATGTCTTGTGCATGATCGTCAGGCGGAGCAGGAGCAGGAGACCCAAGCTCAGGGTTGGGTAGCTCGTCTTCAACCTGTTCATCTTCCACCTGTTCATTAAATGGTGAACTAGGAAAGGGATCAAGGATATCTGGTGGTTGGACAGAGAAGTCTACAGGGGAATCAGGAGCAACTACAGTAGGATCAGGAGCAACAACAGGAGGAATATGTGCCTCATCTGGAAAAAGATCTAAGACAGAGGAGGAAGATAGAGAGGCACGGAAGTGAGAGAGCTCGACAAAGGAGCTATGTTCCCAAAATACAACATTGCGGGAGACACGAAGACGATGAGAGATAGGATCATAACACCGATACCCCTTTTGAGTTTCACCATAGCCAAGAAAACAACAAAGCCTTGACCGAGGCTCAAGTTTGTTATGCTCATGTGGCTGAAGAAGAACGAAACAAGCAGAACCAAAGGAGCGAAAGTGGCGATAATCTGGAGGTGACCCAAAAAGGTGCTCATATGAAGTTTGATTGTGGATAACAGGACGTGGAATGCGATTAATAGCATGAACAACATGAAGAGCAGCTTCGCCCCAAAAAGGAGCAGGAACTTTAGCGGAGAGAAGGAGAGCACGAACAGTGTCAAGAATATGATGAAGTTTTCGTTCGGCTCTACCATTTTGCTGAGAGGTACCTGGACAAGTTAGATGATGAACAGTGCCATAGGAATGCAAAACAGCTTGGAAAACATATTGAGTATACTCAAGAGCATTATCAGATCGAAAATTTTTGATACATTTGGAAAATTGAGTTTCAACCATTTTTGCAAAATTAGAATATACTTGTAATAATTCAGAACGATGTTTCATATGAAAAATCCAGCTATAGCGGGAATAATCATCAACAAAGACAACAAAATATCGAGATCCACCAATACTAGAGACCGGGGAAGGCCCCCAAACATCAGAATGAATAAGGTCAAAGATATCAGTGGATATTGATTCACTAGAATTGAAAGGCAAAGCTGGTTGTTTTCCTAACTGACATGAGACACAATCAAAATTTTCTGTAGACACTGAACCTAACAAACCTCTAGAAGCCAATTGTTGTACCCGAGAGGAAGATGCATGACCAAGACGAGCATGCCAAAGTGCAAGGGAAGGAATTGAAGAAACTGCAGCAGCTGCAGCAACAGAAACAGGAGCAACAAGTGGAAGACGAAGGTTGTCCACGGGAAACATACGCCCAACTCTGGGACCGGTCCCAAGTTCCTATCCCGTCCTCGGATCCTGCACAATACACCTAGAATAATCAAATATAATGCGATAACCCAACTCAGCTAATTGTACCACAGAAAATAAATTGTAAGAAAGGTCAGGAACATTAAAGACCCCAGGAACCGAAAGGTTGGAAGTCGAAATAGAACCGATATTATGACCAGACATTGTGGAACCATTTGCTGTGTGAATATTAAGAGGGTGTGGTGCAGGTTTGAGTTCAGAAAATAAGGACGAGTGAGGTGTTATGTGATTGCAACAAGCGGAATCCATAAGCCAAGAGGAGGGAGACATACCAGATAAAGCTGAGAGAGAAGAGGAGTAAGATGCATTACCAACCATACGAATGACATTGGCGATGATATTTTTAAGGTCATCTGTGGACATGGTGAAAGTGCGTTCTGAAGACTTAGACTGCGCAGAGATAGGAGCCATTGGTTGGACACTCTCAGTGTTAGCAACAGTAGCAGCAGAAATTGAAACAGCTGATTTGTTGCGACGATAGCAAGTCTCAATACTGTGGCCAAAACGTTTGCAAAAATTACAAAAACGTTTGCTAGATTGTCGATAACAATTATTGCAACAAGAAGAAGACATGTCCTTGTTCTTCATTTAGAAGTAAAATATGCAAAAATAGACTGCAAAAATGAAATCTACGCGAAAAACTGGGTAAGGAGCACCTGGACTGGCAAAAAGTCAACTCTGGCAAAAAGTCAACGATCAAAGTCAACCGTAAGTCAAAGTCAACGCTGGTCAACGGTCTGGTCAACGATGACGTCAGCAGATGACGTGGCAGTGACGTCAGCAAATGACGTGGCAGTGATGACGTCACTAGGGCTGACGTCAGCAAGAGGAACCTGGCGCGTGCCAGCACGTGGGGGCGCGTGACGGCGCGTGTAGGATCCTGGTGGCGCGTGAGATCTTGTGCAAAATTTTCTGGCGGCGCGTGAGGGCGCGTGGCAGCTCCTATGATGGTCAGGTTTCCACGAGCAGTTAGATCGCCGGAAGAGGATCTTAGTGGTACCTGCAAAAACACAATCGGAGCAAGGATCTCGGCGGCGACGCTCTGGCAGTGGTCTCGAGACTACGAATGACGGCGGCTGTAGGTCCGGAACCAGAGACGATGACTGAAACGCGTCAGAGGTTTAACGGCGAATGACTGCAGCAGCAGTTGTAAAGGCGGAAGCAATTGTGAGTCTAAAATAATACTAATGGAGACAGGACTGCCAAGAAAAAGTCAGAGCGATGGCTCTGATACCATGTTAGAAATACTGAAAGATTGTATTGTATTTCTTGAATAAAAGAATATACATCAGTGCCTTATATAGGAGGCATAAGTGTGCGGTACAAGTAAAGTGTAGTACAAGTACAAGTGTCCTATACAAGTAAGACAATTGGGCCTAAAGCCCATAACAAAACACAATATACATTAACATGCTCAAATACTCCCAAGTCTTCCTCTTTTATCTTTATGGCACAAAGAAACCTATTGTTGTCCAAGTTCTTCTTAATTGCAGAGAAAAATGAATATGTCTGAGCAACGCCTTCAATGCTTGTCCCTCGTCCTCCTAGTTGTACTTGTCCCTTATCTTCTGTAAGTTTATTCAATACCCTTCTCTGTTGTCTTTTCTTATTTTTACATGAACGAATGATTTTTGTTAAAAAATGGACCAGAATACAACAACTCCAAACTCAACGTACAACTACAACAGTCCAAACCCAAGTACTAAAACAAAAGAAACAAGCTCATCAGTGCGCTAAGAAACTACAAGTTACATAAGCTACAAACAAAGTTCTAATTGGTGGATAAATTTTGCATCTTCAACGTGTTATCCCCCATTGAAATTGGCTACAAAACTACCAAAAATACACTGCAAAATGTTTTACAACATTTTCTTGCAACGCCTTTTTTGATCGCTACAACAGTACCGCTGGCCACAACAATTTTCCTATTGCAGCACTTTTTAACGTTTTGCAGCATTTTTTAAAACGCTGCTAAAAGTTTCAAAAAAAAATTTATAAAAAGCATTTTTCCCAATAATTTATTTTCTTTTAAAAATTAACATTTATTTTAGTAACTTTTTATTTTTTATTTTTTATAAACATTTATCTTAGTAACTTGATTACAAATACTAGCTCATATTTAAATTGCAAATGCACAATGCTCCAAATATTGTACACATGGAAAAAAAAAATTCCTTTATTCATATAATATGATTACCACCAAGTTTCACCAATTCATTATAAATAAAAATATTAATTTTGTGAAATTCAACAATAAAATTTACATTTGTTATAAAATAATGATTTTTGTTTCGTGCCGGATGATTGATTATTACAACAACTGCTACTTATGTTTCTTACCTACAACACAAATTACAATAATAAAGATTAATAATGTAATTTTCAAAATTTATAAATCATGAAATATATGTGTTGTGCAAATTGCACCCTTGGACTCAAATCAATAATAGTATATAAGCATAATTAAATAATGAGCACACATAAAGAACACAAGAATTTACATGATTCTAATGCCAAATTTTTTAGGTTTTGGAATTCTAATGCCAAAAAAAAAAAAAAAAAGTTTCTTATTGTAGCGTTTTAATAAAAGCCTTTTAAAAGATGCTTCAAAATTCAAATAAATTAGCAACAGTCACTCTTATAAACGCTGCAATATATCTCTTTTAGTGGTTTTTTAAGAAAACATTACAATATCACTATCTATTGAAATATTTTTTTTAAAAGCTGCAATCCTGCAAAAGTCCACATTTTTTGTAGTGTTTATTCAAGCAAAACCTCACAACCTTCATTCAATCATAATTTCAATATAAGCAATCTTCTCTCTTATAATGAATTGTTTTCATAGCCGCATAGATCCATTGTGAAAGGAAGAATACACGTATCCAACATGAGATACATGTCAGTATGTGGCTTGGAAAATATTAGCTTTTTTTTTTTTTTTTTTTTAGTCTAAAGAATACTGTTAAAGATACATAAAATGACATAATTTTGTGTCAAACTCGTCATATGACAAGTTTTGAGTGGGAATAGTGTCCTCACATGAATCTACTTTCGTACATTTACTATTCATAACTCGTCATGTGACAAATTGTGATATAAAATTATGTCATTTTATATGTTGCTGGCATTACTTATCTAAATAAAAGAATATCTTACCCTATGATTAGTGACAAGTCGTGAAAAGATGGAATAGCGGTTGATAGTTATATGACTTATATCTTTTTTTTCATCTATCACAGTTGACCTATTCAACGAAAATCAATTACTTTTGTATTGTGTATCTTTCCACTAGGCCCAGCGAGTCCACATCTGTTAAAGCATTCACAATGAACTTATAACAGTCTTAGTTAAAAAAATTTCTAAAAGTCTTATATATATATATACCAAACTATCTTTCTCTATTTAATTTTTTGCGTGTGCTTTATTCTAATATATATATATATATATATATATATATATATATATTTTGGTTTATAGATCTGAAGCTCGGCCTCTGAATCCAAGCATGGAGGTGGAGGGGAGGAAGAAGCAGTCCTTATCTAGCTCAACTGTTGAAGCACTGGTCAAAGAGCAATATGTTGCCGATAAAGGAGAGACTCCAGGTCCAAGAGGTCCGCCAGTTCTGTATGCCACTCCTCCTTACCCCGGAAACCATGAGATGCATATGAGTGCTGATCAGATGGTTCATGGTGGTGAATATGTTACACTAAAAAGAGGTCCAGTCCCACCATCTGACGCTAATCCAACCATACCGTGATGCCATTGGCAAACCCTGATGAGCTGAGTAGTGCTGCAAAATATCCATTTTCTAGTTGTGCATCAAACTTGTTGGCTTTGATGCTGTTTCTCTAGAACATGGGTTTTCTTTTTTTAAATGTACGTGTATATGGTTGTGTGTCTTAGTATCTACCCATAATGAAAGGGTGGTGTTTTGAATTGAAATTATGATTTTGTACTGGTATGTGCAATAACAAGTATGAAATAAATACTATGCACCCTTTCATTATTCCTATAACATTTCGTTTTCATATTCCTTTTCGCAAGTAATTAGTCAATGATTAAGGTATCCCAATGCAACCATATAAATTAACCATAAACCATATATGGCAGCAAGTTTTAGTGCATATCCACTTTCAACTATTTGTCCAAAAACATTGTTCCCCATCTTTTAAAGATTGAGAGCTATGATCAAATAAAAACACTTTTCATCTCATTAAATATGGGAACTTTATTCAGTAATGGTAATAAAAAATAAAAAAACATAGATACACAAAGCATCGCAAGATTCGCAACTCGCAACTACTAAGTGGGAACACACCAATCCTATGCAGTTTAAGAATCCTTACAAAGATAATTACGAGAGCTACCAATTGAACCGCATTGTTAAATTAATTTATATAAATATAAAAAGAAGTATGAGAAGTTGTAAAATTTTTTTTTTTTTTTTTGAGAAAGAAGTTGTAAAATTATTAAGTATGAAAATTTTGAAAATGGCATGCCAAAATTATTAATTAAAATTATGTCTAATAAACAAGTTACCTAATGTTAGTGTATAGCTTAGACTAGTTTAGCCCATTGAGCTTAGCCAAGTATACTATACTTGTGGTTTACTCATTTTACTTGTACTGCACACATACCTAACCTATATAAGGCTCTCTATTATACATTATTATACACACATTAATATATAGATTATTCAGTTTTTCTCTCTCACTTTATATTCTTAATATGGTATCAGAGCCATTCCTCTGACTTTCTGGTTCCTATGGATATCTCCGGCGTTCTTCCGCTACCCTCGCCTTCACTCAGTAGTCACTGACAGAAGCGAGTCACCGCCGTCAAGCCCACAGTCCCTACAACTCTCAGATATCATCGTTCTGCTCATCCAACTGTGAAAGCAAAGGCATAGAGCGACAGAACAGCTAATCCCGAGCAAAACCCAACCAAGAACGGCCAGAAACTACATAACACGCGCCCCCACGCGCCGCCTGAAGTTTCTGCCTCGCGAGCACGTGCTCCACGTGCCGCCACGCACTGTCAGTGTCTCTCACGCGCTCCCACGCTCCTCACACGCCAGTTCCCACGCTTTCCCACGTGCCCCACGTGCTCCACATGCCTGATCCGTTCACGAACTGCCACGTAAGCCCTAAGGTGACGTCACACTGCCACGTTAGCACATGTCAGCCGTTGACCGTTGACTTTGACCCTAGTCAAAAAATTTCAACAGGACTTGTCTTGCTCAGTTTTTCGTGTAGATTCCAATTTTGAACTCCATTTCTGCATTTGAGGTCTCTAAATCCCACTTTTTGGTCATTTTCTTCATTATGACTTAACAAAATGAACGAGATATCATACGTCCTATCACTATTATGTTGGATGGTCCTACTAGTTATTATACGTGGTCTTAGAATATGACTGTCTTTCTCAAGGGTTGTAAACTGTGGAGATATGTGACTGGTTCAATTCCTAAGCCAGTACCAAACCCTAAGTCCAAAGCCACAGCTGCTGAAGAGTCTTCCAAGACTGCTGTTACAACAGATGATTATGAAGAACGTCTAAAGGAATGGGAGAGTATTTAGAGTAAGATCTTGTTGTGGTTTATCAATACCTCTATTCCCTCCATTCATAATCTTCTTCTTCAGAGTCTCCCATTTTTACTGATATTTTCCTTCCTCTCTATCCTGAACTTGTGGAGGATTCTTCAACATCGGCTACCTCTCTAGACGACTCATCTCTGGTTCTATCTTCGGCATATGACTCGTCTGTCTTGGATCTTATGGCACCACCCTCTCCTGAGTCTCCTGTTGGTCCTGAATTTCGTCGTTCCACTCGGGTAAGCATTTCTCCCCTTTATCTCACTGATTATCACTGCTTTTTTGCTCTTGTTACCCTCTATGAACCTCACACCTATTGTGAGGCTCATACTGACCCTCTTTGGCAACAAGCTATGAACGAAGAACTAGATGCCCTTCATAAGAATAACAATTGGGATATGATTGATTTGCCTCCTAGTTAGTCTGTAGTAGGTTGTAGGTGGGTTTACAAGATCAAGACCAAGGTTGATGGATCTGTTGAACGATACAAGGCTTGCCTAGTTGCCAAGGGCTTTACTCAGGAGTATGGTATTGACTATGAGGAAACATTTGCTCTTGTTGCTTGCCTGACATCTGTTAGATGTCTCATTGCTGTGGCTGTTGTTCGCTGTTGGCCTCTTTATCAAATGGATGTGAAGAATACTTTCCTCAATGGAGACCTCCATGAAGAAGTGTACATGCAACCACCTCCTGGCTTTCCACACTCAGGCAGTCAAATTTGTCGCCTTCGTCGTGCTCTTTATGGCCTCAAGCAGGCTCTTCGAGCTTGGTTTGAAAAGTTTAGCTCAGTTGTTGCTTAATAGGGTTTCACTTCGAGTCCTCATGACATTGCTCTGTTTGTCCAAAGATTCTCTATTGGTATCACTCTTATTCTTTTTTATGTTGATGATATGATTATTACTGGAGATGATTCTGCAGGTATCCGCTCTCTTCAGCACTTCTTTAGTCAGCATTTTGAGATAAAAGATCTAGGCACTCTTAGCTATTTTCTTGGGCTTGAGGTTACCTCATCCTTTGATGGATACTATCTTTCCCAGGCTAAATATGCTTCTGATCTTCTTTTCAAAGCCGGTATCACCGACAACAAGACTGTTTCCACTCCTTTAGAATACAATGCAAAGCTCACACCCTTGGATGGTAAACCTATATCCGATGCTACTCGTTATCGTCAGTTGGTTGGCAGTTTGATCTATCTTACTGTTACTCGTCCGGATATTTCACATGCCGTGGGTATGGTTAGTAAGTTCATGAATGCACCTCGTTTTGTCTACTATGCTACTGTTCTTCGGATTCTCCGATATGTCAAAGGCACACTTTATCATGATCTACATTGCTCATAATGATGTCTTCCATGAACACACCAATCATATTGAGATTGACTGTCACATCACTCGCCAGCATCTCAAGAAAGGAAATCTCAAGTTATTCTCCATCTCCTCTGCTGACGAGCCTGCTGATATCTTTACCAAGACTCACCTACCTGGTCGTCTTCGAGATCTTATATCCAAACTTCAGTTGGCTTCCTCCTTGCCACCTCAAATTTGAGGGGGGATGTTAATGTATAGCTTAGACTAGTTTAGCCTATTGAGCTTAGCCCAGTATACTATATTTGTGGTTTACTCCTTTTACTTGTACTGCACACATATCTAGCCTATATAAGGCTCTCTATTGTACATTGTTATACACACATCAATATATAGACTATTCAGTCTTTCTCTTTCACTTTATATTCTTAACACCTAATGTAAATAAAAGGGTATCATAAAATTTAGGTCTACCATATAATTCTGTTAAAATTTGGGTCTACCATATAAGCTACCTAATAGAAATTTTTTTTTTTTTTTTACAGAATTAGGGGGAAATTATACTTTACCACCCTAAATTATACTCTAGATTACACTTTGCACCCTAAACTTTTTGGATACACATTTTGCACCTTATACTATGACATTTGTTATGCTTTGGACCCTGCACTTAAATTTTCTGTTATATTGGACGGAAAGCTCAATCACATGACTAGCATAGGACTATTATTTAAGTAACAACAGGTCAAAATACCTAAATGCCCTCTTCCAAGTCAAAACTCAAAAGAACCTCCTCGCGTCTTTTACACAGATCACGGTCTCAAGCAGTCCCTCTCTCACACACGTGATTTGGAGTTTTGGGTGTCTTGCATGCACAGATGAACGGACTTTGAGGGTGGTATGGTGGCTGGGTCGTAGATGGTAGTGGGTGATGGTGGCTAGCTCTGATTTAGGTTTTGTTTTGGTTGCAATTCATATCTGACTTAGGTTTGTTTAGGTCTCGATTCAAATCTAGGTTGGGTTTTGGTTGTGTATGATTAGCTCCTCTCTCTCTCTCTCTCTCTGATTTGGGTTTTTTTTAGGTCCCGATTCAAATTCGGTTTGGGTTTTGGTTGTGTATGATTTAGCTTCTCTCTCTCTCTCTCTCTCTCTCTCTCTCTCTCTCTCTCACGGCAAATCTTGGTGATAGATTGAATGAGATTTGTGTTTGTGGATCTTGTGTGGGTTGGTCCAAATTTGTGTTTATAATTTTGTATCCCTATGAATTTGTGTTTTTGATCTAGTTTTTGGTTGTGAGACGGCCAAATATGTGTGGGTTCTAATTGCGAATCTCATGCCCGTAAATTGGTGGCTATGACTGTGTTTGGCCATAAATAGTGGAAGAGTTTAGAGAGCGAAAGTGGCTTGTTGTTGGGTTGGAAGAAGGGCATTTGGGTCTTTGGACCATGTTTCACTTAAGCAAGAGTCACATGCAAACTCATGAGGTTGAGCTTTCCGTCTAATATAACAGAAAATTTAAGTCGGGGTGCAAAGTGTAACAAATGTCATAGTTTAGGGTGTAAAACGTGCATCCAAAAAGTTTTTGGTGCAAAGTGTAATCTGAGATATAGTTTAAGGTGGTAAAGTGTAATTTTCCCCAGAATTAGACAAAATGCTTGAATTGAATAAATTTGAAACTTAAATGATTTAATTAAATGAAAGTAAAGTTAAAATCCTGAAATGAATTTCAATCAAACTTAAAAATGCAATTTACATTTTAGCCTAAATATAATTATACTTTTGTCAATCTTTAACAAATTAATTATCTTTTCACACAAAATAAATAAGCCAATTGCATTTTTGGTTGCTAGAAATTACCTTTTTCACTTTGGAAAACAAAAAATTCTATAAGTCAATTAAACAAAGTTTTGATCCTGCATTTTTAATCATGGTTTTCAAATCTGGACCATTCAATGAACTCTAAAGGAGAGAGATTTAACGTTTTTAAGGTCAGATCGAAGTCAAACTGAGGTCGAACTGTGATAATATCATAATTAATTTAATAATTATTTAAATATATTAAATTAATATAAATACAAAATTTGACTAAAATAATCCCTAAATAAATATAAAAATCTATATTTCAAATGTATTTTTTATATCATAACTTTCATAATATAAATAAAAAAAATTAAATTCAAAGCAAACATAATAAATAAACAAATAATTATATAATTAAATGCATAACAATGTCAAGGTTGATTTACTAATTATAAAAAAAAAAAAAAATGTAGTTGATTTACTTAAATCACTAACCAACTTTAAATCTAATATAAAATATTATTAAAATATTAAAATATAATTTTTAAATAATATAAAATATTACTAAAATATTAAAGAGGATAGTTGATGAAGTTTAAGGGGCTATTTGGTACATCATTTTAAACGCATGTTTTCAGTTTTTAAATAATATTATACGTATTTTCATATATTTTATCACTTACACATATTTTCAAAAAAACTAAAAACTGTTATTTAAATACTTGTATTAAATGGCCTTAAACTACTGTGGTTGTAGTGCTATTGTGGGACACTGGTACTGTAATTCACTAATGCATGAATAAATATATCAATCTCATCAATAAGAAATGAATAAATAAATATATCAATATTTATGTGATTTGACGTTTGTGGCACACGATGGGTGAGACGGTGAAGGCGTTTTTTACTAGGCTATGTACTACAGCTTTATTAAACAAAACAGAGAGATCTTAGGGGAAAAAAAAATAGTGAGAGGAAGGGAGAAAGAGGGCATTTCAGGGTAATTAACCCTGATTTTCAAACATTATAATTAATAGGCCATGTCTTCAAACTATATTTTTTACTAGCATCTTGAGTCTAAGAGATTGGCCCTAAATCGAGTCTTTTGAGACTCAATTTACATGGGTTGATCATGTTTGATGTGGTATTTTTTTCCACGTGGCGTCTACATGGAAATCGAGTCCCTAAGACTTGATTTATAACCAATCTTATTTCATACTCAGAAGATGCAGAAAGAAAGAAAAGAGAGAGAGAGAGAGAGAGAGAGAGAGAGAGAGAGAGAGAGAGAGAGAGAGAGAGAGAGAGAGAGAGAGAGAGAGAGAGAGAGGAGAAGAAGAAGAAGAAGAAGAAGAAGAAGAAGAAGATATGGAGATGTAAGCTCAACCGCCGACCTATGTCGGACTGCCCAGGCTGCGCTGCCCAAAGTCACGCGGCCTCCTATCTGATCTAGGTTTCTAGATCTTTCTTTTTCTGATCTGATTGATCTTTCTCTCTCATTTGATTGTGCTAGATTGTTGCGTTTCTTGGATTTCTTTTTTTCTTTTTTTTGGTATTTCTGGGAATGGCTGAGAGACTTGAGACTTAAAATTTTTTTTTGGTTTATAAATCGAGTCTCAGAGACTTGATTTCTAGGTAGACGCTACGTGGAAAAAAATACCATATTAGATGTGGTCAACCTATGGAAATCAAGTATTTGAGACTCGATTTATAGGTTTTTGAGACTCGAGATATTAGTAAAAAATATAGTTTGAAAATCTGGCCTACTAATTATAATGTTTGAAAATCAGGGTTAATTTTCCATTTTGGCCGAGAAAGAGTTTCAAAGGCATTGCCGTGACCACCACTGGTTTGGAGAGATCAGATCTTCGATTGCAAGTTGCAACAGATGACAAGGGCAGAAGTTTTGACTCACATTTGGTGACTTGTGGAGGCAGATTATCAGAGATTTAGTGTGTGTTTCGATGTGGATTAAAATTATAAATTATTTCACTATTCAGTTTACTTTTGCTACTATTCATGAGTCTTACTGCATTTTTTAGCACCATTCATAGATCTCACTGTACTATTTCAATTAACTTTAACCTTAATCTACAGTACTTTTAGTAATAAATTTTTAGTTTTAGCAAAATAAATGGTATTTAAATAGATCCTTAGTTAAATGTTAAAGGGATGGTAATTTTGAAAACTTCCCCCCAATAAAAAGGCAGATTATTCCAAACAAAGTAATGTCATCTTGTACAATGGAAAGAGAAATGAAGGGCAGTCTAGCAAACTATCTATCAAATAGAGATTTAAAAAAGAAAGTGATACGAATCCTAACATGAATTCTCTCTAAATTACTAGAAACAAATTGAGATTTAAAAAGAAAGAAAAAAACTTGGGAAACTTCCACCTTTAGTATACATATCATTAAGCATGCAAGTGTCGTTTATGAGAATGGTCTTCACCAGCTACGCAATCTTCCTTTCCCACCAGAGCTTTTTATGCTTCTTCTCAGAGCTAAGGGAATTCTATGGGGAAGAAATAGTAGCAATCGGAGCATGCATGCAACCTCGCTTCACGTTTTCGGGTGCTTAAACCTTTCTTCTTGAACATGGGCCTTAAATTTTCTACATTGACCACTTCAATTTCCATATCCAAGTTCATAGGCCCAATATGCTCTACATCAGAATTATTAGCAAGGGCATTAAAACCCAGCCCACCTTCCTTGCCACTAACGTGGTGAGCATATAATCTATGATAGATAGTTAACAATTAATTAACCATTTATTTTTATTCCTTATGGCAAGTGAATACATTCTCGCATTAATAAAATAAAAAATTAATAAAAAAATAATACTAATCTCACAAACTCCAAGATTTGGATATATCTATGTGTGTGTGTGTGTGTGTGTGTGTGTGTGTGTTAGAATTACCAGAAGAAGAAGAAGAATTATTCAAGTCAAGAAGAGCTTGAAGACAAAGTGAACTGCAAATTAAAAGAAACCAAAACGACTGTAGTTTAGAGTTTATTTTGATAAACGACTTGTAGCTTATTGTATGTAGTAGTAATAATAAGTTGCCACATTTTTGGCACGTGCTGGTTCAGTTAGGTAGATAGATCGTTAGTTTTCCTGTTATTTTCTGTTACTCTTCTCTGCTATTTATATATTAGCCAGAGCTTGTATCTATTCAACACACTTAATACAATCAAAATTTTCAAAGTCTAAGGGCTTGTTTGGCCACCAAGTTCAAACAACAATTTTCACATTTTAAACAACATTATACACTTTTTCACCCACACGTATTTCAAAAAACTCCAAACAACAATTCTCAAACTATTCTACCAAACACCCCTTAAATCTTGATATGTTATCAGAGCAAAAATTCTAGGGTTCACTAAATCCCAAATTTTTTTCTTTTTCTTTCTCTCATAGAAGCTTGAAGTACATAAATGGCTACTACAGCCAATACTTCTACTTTTGAGACTATTCCTTTCTCACAATATTCATCTATGGCAGATCATGATCTTCTGTTTTTGCACCATAAAGAAAGTCCTAGTGCAGTGCTTGCGTCTCAACCACTATTTGGTGGAAATTACACAAATTGGGCTTGGTCAATCTGAAAAGTTTTGCTTGCCAATAACAAATTGGGTTTCATTGGTGGCACCTTGATCTTAAATTCTCCATTGGTGAAAATACCATCAACAATCCAAGCTTGGATTTGTTCAAATAACATGGTTGGTACCTGGATCATCAACTCAGTTTCACCTAAGATTCAAGCTAGCTAGTATTATTTGCATAGATACAACTTAGGAGATTTGGAATGACATTAAAGAAAGATTCTTTATCGCAATTGAAAGTTCGGATTTGTGCAAAAATACAAGAGCTTGTTTAGACCCCTAGTTAAAATTATAGCTAGATAGCTTTTATTCTAACTTATACAAAGTGAGGAACAAGAGTAAATGAGTGTAAAGAACCGTTATCACTACCCTAAGCCATATTCATCCATTATTAACAATAAAAGGAAAGCTTAAAAAGTAGGGAAAAGAGATGCAAACACAAGATAACACTGAGACGTGTTATTGAAGAGGAAACCGAAGAACTCGGCGAAAAACCTTTTTGCGACTCTCCAAGTCAAAATCAATCCACTAGAGAATAAAGTTGGAATACATGAATAACAAAAGACCCTCCAAGCCTAGTCTACCCCATGTACTTGAGCCCTCCAAGCTCTTGCTACCAATTGACTTCTCGGAGCCTGTTTTCTCTAACTTTCCGGATCCCGCAATTCACCCCATTACATCTGCCAATGAATGGCTCCTTCCAATACTTCCCAGTAGTACCAAAATCTTACTTTACACTTAGGATGGATGTGGTAAGTGTTTAGGCTAACAACCTCTCAAATATATAGAGATGGAGAGGTAGGAGTAAAAGAAAACCACAAGGAAATGTGTATATAATTGTGGGTATAAAATCTTTAACTCTAAGAGTATTTTCTAGGATTTTCTCTCTGAAAAGCACTCCTAAAATTTTTTGGGTAATGATGGTATATATAGTGTAGGTAAAGACATGGTAAAGTAAAACATAAATTTTTGCCAAACAGAAAGTTTCACGGGTCCTTCGCAAGTTGACCTTACCCCCGAGACACTCGCGAAAACATACAACCTGGCAGGACTCTTCATCTTCTAGTCATGTGTTCTACACGTAATTCTTTTTGGGAGTAAGATTCTCGTGAGGCCGTCGCAAAAACCACTTGTTCATCCTTTGAAGTTTGAGTCTTCACCAATCTCTCACACTCATCCTTTACAATTAATCCCGCATTCATACAGGGAAAATGATTGAAGAAATTACAATCAAATTTGGCACAGAATTAAAGTCAACACAACATAGTTGGAAATTACAACTTTACAATATCTCCCTTTGGCTATTCTGTGACAAAACCCCTAAACAGACTCCAGACTTAAATGTGAGCTTAGGAACATAGGTAAAACTCACTCACACCTAATTCTAGAAGATGTGAAGCACTTGCATCGTATACACCTGTATCTTGAAACACTTGCATATACAATAAACTTTCATTAAGCTCACGACAAGTAGAACACAAGGTATGTATAAGGAACAAGTAAAAAGCGATCAAGATACCAAATGAAATGTAAGCTATAAAGCATAACTTGATCAAATATGAATAGTCATTAAGAAATGACCACAATGAACATTTATCAAGTAAATAATCATCCGGACATGCAATGTAATTAAGTGCAATGCTAAAATTAATTATATGTCCAACAAACCCATGATGCATTAAAGAGACTACGACTATAAGTAATAGAAAGTGATAAGCATCAAGAAATGGCTATAACAACCAAGGTACAAAGTAGTATTAAAGAAAACTAAGTTTTAAACTAAAGTACTTGAAAACTTTAAACGAAAGCATAGTAAATATCCAAAAGCTATAAAAACTTAAAGTAAACTAGAAATCACCAAAATAAACCAATGTATACTAAAAATATGCTCCCCCCCCAAGCTGTACTCCCCTTCAAACTACTCCCCCTTTCTTAACTGAAATGGCCAAAGAGACTAGAATGTATCGAACTTCGAATCTAACTCTAGCTCCAGCTTCCTTATCATGTCATCAATCTGAGACGAAAGGGCAGTGATCTAGCCTTCAAGGTAGGTGAATTTGAGACATGGAGTGGCTGATATGGGAAGCTAGCATTACATGCAACTCTTCAACCCTTCTGATTAGATTATCAAGGCGATCAGGTGCTCTTGCATGCACATGGGAAGAAGGTTGTGCAATGTCCTCCGAAACTGAAGTGTAGTGCTTAATTTCCTCTTCAGTGTCACCTCCTTATTCAACAACATCTCTTGGAATTTGAGAGACACCAATTGATGGTCTGAGAATATGGACTTTGCTTCGGATCATGGTTTGCACACTAATAGGATCTTTTCATTGCATTACTTGAAGTCCACTTGGAATCTTTACCTTTGCCCTTAAAATAAGAGACATGACAAGGCTTGGGAATGGTAGAGTTAGCCTTGAATTCCTTTTTGTGATGCTTTTGGTGAAGATGTGATAAATGTGACTGCAGATGTCAATCTCCTTATGAGTGAAGAAACCATATAGGAAAATGGTTCTCGATGCTGACAAGTTTGTCAAGTTCCTCACCAGGTAGAGGTTGAAGATCATGATGTAGGCCAAAGTTTGCATTTCTGAGGTGAACATAATGGTGTGTAAGGCCTTCTTGTTGAGTCGTCCACCAAGGAATTCCATTTGAGAGGTTCTAGTTTCTCCCTTCTCTCATCATATTGTAGAGATGTGTGAGGAGTCATTGGACGAATCTCCAAAATCTCTTGAATCCATTCCCGTGAGATTGAGAACTCTCTTCTTCTTAGCCAACAGTTGATGTGATTTCCTCCACAATGGCATTAGCGAAGAATTCTCAAATGACATCTTCATATACATTGCCCATTGGATTCAACAACATCATCCATGTTCTTTCTTTGAACACTTCCGGAATGAAAGTGCCCTCTAGGGACTCTTAAGTCCATAGTCCTCTCTAGAATGATTAGGGCCCTTTTGTAGTGATCATTGAAGGCCATATCAGCATTATCATTCCGAAACGAATCCGAGGAGGTGTGGGGACGCTTTGAAGGCTTCTTTGTGGCCTTTTTCTTAGTAGGAGACATTTGCAAAACAAGCACAAATATAAAGAAACAAGGACAGACACAAACAAGAAACAAACTTGATTAGATACAAGTTAGTTCATAAAACAAAAAAAAAAAAAACAAAAAATCCTAGAAAGAACATAAAAGCAAGCAAATAAAGTCACAAAAACATGTTTCAAGTGCTAAAAGTCTAACAAGACTTGCCTAGCATAAGTAAAGTGCAAAACATGTCAAGTGATCAATTGTGTGCATTAAGTGTGCATGTGGTGTGCATCTGAGATTCATAAGCAATGCATGACAAGGCACTCATAAGGCAAAGTGTGTGAAACACACAACCAATGTTTAAAATATGTTAAGAATATAAAAACATAGTAATCCCCAAAAATTGGTACTCATTGAAGTCCAAAACAATGAGAAAATTTCATTTGGGCATTTCATCAAACACTTAGAGTGCATACAAACCACTAACATGTAAAACAATGCATGAACATGAAGAAATCTTGCCTAAATACATGTTAAAAATGCCAATTGGGGCTAACACAAACACAAACAAACACAATGGGACATAACCCAATCAAGAAATTTTTCTTTAAAAAAAAAAAAATTGTAAGAAAAGTAAGTTTTCCGAACCCTTTTCAAAAATAACCAAACCCTAGAAATCCTAGAATCTAAGACTTAATCTAAAGAAATAATTAAGAGTGAAAAAGTGTCAAAACATACCTTAGATGAGTCTTAGGAAGGATTGATCTTGAGTTTTGGGTGAGATTTTGAGGGAAAAGGTGTTTTGGGTTGAAAGAGGCACGGAGGAGGCGAAATAGAGATATTTGAAAAACTGTCACTATTTGGCTTTAAAAACTGCAAAACCGCTCATTTTTTGGGCAAGCTTCTCTCAAAGTTACTCGCGAAATGGCCTCTAAAGCGCCTTGACAGATTTCACGGGTAGCTTTTACTCGTGAAGCAGTTATGAAATTCTGTGTAAATTTCAGAAAATACTAAAATTTACTTCCTCATTTTCATGGGTAGGTTCTTACTCGTGACTTACTCACGAAAATGCCTCTAAACGGGTTTTTCAACAAAATAATAATAATAATAATAATAATAATAATAATAATGAAATTGACAGTTTGGAAAAACTTTGAACACAAAAAAACATAAAAACACTTTCAAAAACAGATAAAATACTCAAAAATCTTTTTGTGTTTGATCATCAAGTAATTAAGTATACACATCATATTTGAACACATACAATCACACAAATGGAATAGGCATTCAATCAAGTCATATACAACTAATACAAAGTCAAGTGACCTATGTCACTTGTAGAAATGAACATATATGACCTCTCACTAATGTGTTTACATTTTGATTGAAAGCTTTTTATTTGGTTTCCATTTTTTCATACTTTTGATCAAATACAACTCAAATTCTTGAGAAACAATGTTGTGAACTTTTTGATATGTTTTTGACAAAGAAGCCTTTGACTTTGGCACCATATATTTTAATACATATTTGCTCCACCTTTTCCTAGTTAAACTAGTTTTCGAAGCAAGACTTTTTTATGACTTTCTTTTTTTTAGAGATTGACATTTATAGAACTCTTTTGAAAAAGAAAAAAAAAATGTGAGGGGATATATAGGCACAAGTCTATGTATGTATCAAGATCAAGCAAGACTATTGACCAATCATTCATGACAAGCTTGAAAATCTATTTACAACAATCAAATGTAGATTTTTAGATGTCGCTCACACTTAAAGAATGTGCATACATAACAAGCTAAGCTCGTAAATGCACTACGCCATTAGTATGGAGGTATTAGGCCAAGCTCACATGTGATATACACAAAACAAATGATCAAACTATTAAAGATTTTTCACTTTTTATAGGTTTTTGAATTTTTCAACACACTTAAAAATAGAACAAACAAAGTAAGATCAACTAAAACATGGAAAAACAAACAAAGGCTTACAAAAGAAACATGCTTAAGACGGAAGCAATGACACAAGAAGATTGCATATGTCATGATGCAAGAACTATAACCCTAATACGTTGGAAGAATTAATGAATGGGCATAGTGAATGATCATGCATGAGTACCCTTCTTCACCCACACTATACAAGTGTTTTGGGTGAGATCCTTAGATGGAGGAGTACGACTAAGATAACTTTCAAATCTCGGGGTGAAGCTAGCAAGGCATGATGAAATGTTCTTCAATATTTCCATAACATCTCCAATGAGTTTTCCCTTATTTTCACATTTAGCCTGAATTTCCTTTGGCATCTTCTTGAGTTGTCTTGGCCACGTAAAGAGTCAACCCTTTTAAGTGCCTGAAGCTTAAAGCAATTTGGTTTTGTGTGCCCTCGCATGCCACAATGATAGCAAAAATGCTTAACTTGAGGTCCTTTTTGACTTTTGCGTAATGACTTCCTTTTTTCCTTTGGTTTTGGACCAATGGTTCTCTTTGTAACAGCAAGGGTCTCAATCTTGGACTTCTCTACTTGAGACTTTTCTATATTTTTGGCCAATACGAACCTCACTTCCTTCTTGGGTTCGCTACCTGAGCTTCCTTTACCAGTATAACCTTTATCGGTTTTGTCACGCCCTAAACCCAAAAAGGTCCAAAGTATGAAAAACCGAGCCTTAAAGAGATATTGTAGGGGATTTTTTTTTTTTTTTTTTTGATAAAAGATAAATAAACATTGTGAACTCTCCACAATATAAGTCAGAGCTCTATGAGACATTTACAAACAATATAGATAACAAATGATGCCTCCAAATATACATGAAATTCCAAAACTCCAAATGGATCAACATATAATCACAATTCTTCCTAGGATAGGCAACCATAACAACAGAATCTAAGCCTATTATGCCTAAGGCTAACATATCTCAAGAGCCCAACCTCTAATAGAATTAATCATGGCCGCATTGAACATAGCAAGATCGAGTCACCAAGAATGATTAAATGATGAAAAACAAAGTTTTTCAAAATAATACCATAAAATTATATATTATAATTTGTGAGCACTAATAATATAATTCTAAAGCCATAAAATCTAATATATGGTAATTTATCACAAATATACCACATTACCACATAGACTAGTCAGGAGATCCACCCATTCATAATTGACATGATATTGTCCTTTCTGGTATGCAGTCTCCTGGCCCCATAGATAGCGGCCCCACCTATACCCTGAAGGTTTTTTTCTCCTTCCATGGGCTGCAGGGAGAGCGCGTCAAATAAGACCTCTTTTGCATGTGGTGTTTTGGCCCTATGGGCAATAGCCTCACCCACACACAATCAAAGAACCTCTTCTCTCTATAGGAAGCAAGGAAGAATGCATCATCCAAAGTGAAAGGGTATTGACCTGGATCTGATTCCGTTGTCACAAAAAATATGAAAACCAAATCGGGTGATCACCTGGAAATCACACATTGTATGGTGTTTGTTAGGTTCTAAAGTTTAGGATTTTATGTATTTAGAACTCTAATGTGTATTATTGGCAAACCATGATCAAAAAAATGTGTTTAGAAGTGTTTAAAGCTAGCTCAAAGTTGTGCGTTAATGTAAAGTTGGAATCGAGTTAAAGCAAGGAAGCATTGTGCCTTTCGGCCTGGCTCGATCGATCGAACGATAGGCTCGACCGATTGAAGCTCGAGCAGAATGCTTTTCTACAGATTTGTCCAACTCAACCCTATTTGTTTTAAAACGTTTTTAGGGTTTCTTATTTATCCTAAGTATAAAAGGAAAACCTTAGCCACGTTTTAGTGTTGCTCATATTTGCGGTTTGTGTAAATCTCTTGTGAGATCTAGAGGAGCTTTCCTTTACACAAACTTAGAGTTTTCAAGGAGAAGATTTATCTATGCCTTGATGATCAATTCGGTTGCTACCATTAAAGCTTAAAGAAAACACAAGCGGGTGTGCTTGTATTTGGTGGAGAATCCAAGAAAGAAGGAGTTCGTGGATTTGGAGCTTGCACGTGGTCGTGTTAGTAAGTTCTACTGGTTGGTAGCATTAGGAAGTCGAGCGGGAGTGCTTGTAAGTCCTTTTGTATGAACTTCGATTCTTTCAAGATAGTCGATTCAGGTTTACCTTGAAGATAGTTAGGTCAAATCCTCCCCAGGTTTTTACCGGTTTGGTTTTCTGGGTGATCATATCATGTGTTATTTATTTTCCGCTGCTTTGCATGATTTGATCTTTATTATTGTGATAACCTAGACTTGTTTAATTGGACTAAGTAACAACTTGGCTAATTCCCTAGGTTTAATCAATTGTTTAAGGGGTCTAAAAACTGTCAATGTTTAAACCACATAAAGCTTACAAATTACATTACTTTCAAATACCTAGTTTATATCAAGGTAATTTTAGAAAAATCTCAAATAATCTAACTTCCATAAAGTTTGTAAGATTTTCACAGGTTATTTCCAAAAGTGTGTCTAACCCAAAAAACAACATTTATGCAACATGGTTATTTTTTAAAAATCCCATTAAAAAGCTACTTAGCTCAGCAGTCCAATCCAAATTTACCTAAACTGGGCACCGCATTCAACCAATCAAGTTACTAGTTCCATCACTAAGTACCTTAGAACCTAGAAACACAATTATCAAGCCTATTAATAACAAGGCCTACTACAAAATTACGCTAGCAAATTTATCTCCATAAATCGGAAAGGATTCCCTCAAAAATCAAACATAAGCCCCTAAACCCTAGCTTGACCAGCCCAAGACAAGTACCCTACCCAATAGGGAACCAAACAAGCATATAAGAAACTAATAAGACTACAACACAACTAGAGCCTTTAATTTCCCTTCCGTAAACAATGTGCATTTACCAACTTGATACAACGTATGTCACTACCAATCATGATAAAATTAGCCAAAGTAAAACACTTGTCAAAGAAAGCACATATGAAGTTACAAGCTAAACCACACCACAAAAGCTTGGAGTAAATTCCTTAAAGTCTCAGCATTTTAATCACATTTTCAGATAACTTCCAAAAGGTCAACCCTTATTATAAAATTCATTTGGTCCACTTAGTGTTATCCAAAAGGCTTGAAATTAAATAGGGAGAAGCCATTATATGTCTAGTATGTACCACCAAAAATTCATCTCAAAATGATTTTTCTATAATTTATTAAGAATCACATAATGCCGCTTACTCAAATCTATCAGGGATAGGTTTATAGTCCTAAAAGAAAATTACTATAATTGTAATACTAATCCAAAAGCTACATGTGTTAACACACATAAACAACTAGGATTACAACCCATAACCTAATATAACAACTATCACAACACAAGTTAAGAAATTCAATCCTATAACTTATATAAGCAATTCATTAAACACTTGATAAGCAAAAGACACATGCTCACATTACTTGCACAAATATATAGTTAACACCACAATCACAACCACATATGCTAAAGACATTTCAAAATGCAAGGAAACCCTCTTTCAAAAATTAATCCAAATCTTCCATATAAATCAAAAACCCAAATGATTTCTCAAGAGACCCAACTCACATGGTTGCCAAACAATAAATCCAGATCACCCCATTAAATTAAAAACCTCCAATCAGGTCTTAAATGTTACAACAAACGCGGCAAAACAACTCCTAAAACAAAACCCACACAACAAAGAGCAATCTTAACAATATAGGATAAAAACCCAAGGATATTAGAAGGTGGGTCATGGAGATTTTACCTTAGATTCATGTTGGGAGAAAAGATTTAGGAGAGAGAAAGGTGAAGGGATTTGTGTCTTTGTGTTTGTGTTTTGAGTGTGAAAGAAGAGGGGCAGCCGGTCAAGAGGGAGAGATATTTGTGAGGATATGTGGTTAAGAATAAGTGGGTAGGTGGGGGGGGGGGGGGGGGTGTCATGTGTGGGTCTAAAAATTTGACCCTTCTTTTGTGTGTGTGAGTGTGTGTGTGTGTGTGTGTGTGTGGGGGGGGGGGGGGTAAAGGTTGGGGTGTTACATTCTTCCTCCCTTAAAGAATTTCATCCCGGAAATTAAACCCTTCTTTTATGTGTATGGCTGTGTGTGTGTGTGGGGGGGGGGGGGGGTAAATGTTGGGGTGTTACAAGTCTTGTAATTTGACAGTTTTTGAGAAGATAGCACACTGTCAAGTTTGTTGGTGAAAATGCACTCCACCTTGACATTTGCTTGAATGATTTTAAGTTCAAGAAACTTGATTTTTGAGTAGGCATTCAACAATTCTTCCTTCAGCCCTTCAACTTCACACTTTGCCTCCTTAAGTTGCACAAGTGTGTATTTATACTCTTCTTCAATTTTCTTCATCTTCTTAACTGCATTCTTTGCAACCTTGGCATAATCATACACTTCTTGAAGGTTCTTCTCACCTTTGTTGAGGCACACATCTTCATCTTTCGAATCATCAACTTCTTCACTTTTGGAATGCACACCTAGCTCATCAACCAAGTCACTTAACTCATCTCTAGAGTCAATTGCGGTAATTGCCATGAAAGCTGAATAGTTTCCCTCTTTATCACGTTCTTCTTCCACATCGGAGTTTGAGCTTTCTAAATCACCAAGTGTAGTTGCAAACACTGTACCCTTTCCTCTCAAATAGTTTGGACATTCTTTCTTGAGACGTCCATGCCCATTACATTCATAGCACACGATTCCTTGAGTTAATGAAGAGTCTTTCCCATCCTTCTTCTTGAACTCCTTCTTGTCATTTTTTGAGGATGAGAATTTTCCTTTGCCAATGACTTCCAATTGTTCTTCATCTTAAGAAATTTTTGGAAGTTCTTCGCAAGAAACGCCACCTCTTTTTCTACATCTTCTTCATCGGAGGAATCACCCAAGCTCATAGGTTTGGAGAGATCCAATGAGTTCTTGAATATTTATCTCATCCAAATCTTTAATCTCTTCTATGGCTGTGACCTTAGCTCGAAAGCTTTCAGGTAAGGATCTCAAGATCTTCCTCATCACTTTGGCATCTTCAATTTTCTCCCCAAGATTGAGCTTGACAATCACTATCTCATTGAGTCTCCTATAAAAGGAATCAAATGACTCATCGTCGCTCATCTTTACTTCTTCAAATCGAGTAATGAGCATTTGAAACTTGGTGTCCTTAACCTTCTTAGTACCTTCATAGGTTGTCTCAAGAATGGTCCACGCGTCTTTGGCGATCTTCACATGTGAAATACTATGAAACTTATCAATAGAAACACCATAGAAAATAGCGTTAATCGCTTTGCTATTGGCGTTTGTCAAAGTAAAAGCAGCCTTATCCCATTCGGATTTGGCAATAGTGGGTCTTACATACCTATTCTCAACAGAATCCCACATTGTCTCATCAATAGCACAAAGAAAAGCACGCATACGTACTTTCCAAAAAGCATAGTTACTCCCTTTAAAGTATGGAGGAGCATTAAGGGATTGAGATCTATCCATCTCACTTAAGGTCTAGGATCACACTAGGATAATGAAATTCGATAAGTGTACCCACTCTGATACCAATTGAAAGCTTGAATTTGTGCAAAAACACAAGAGTTTATTCAGACCCCAATTAAAATTACGGCTAGATAGCTTTTACTCTAACTTATACAAAGTGCGAAACAAGAGTAAATGAGCGTAAAGAACCATTATCACTACCTTAAACCATATTTATCCATTATTAACAATAAATGGAAAGCTTAAAGCGTAGGGAAGAGAGATGCAAATATAAGATAATATTGAGACGTGTTATCAAAGAGGAAACAGAAGAATTAGGCGAAAAACCTCTCCGCGACCCTCTAAATCGAAATTGATTCATTAGAGAATAAAGTTGGAGTACACGAATAACAAAAGACCCTTTAAACCTAGTCTACCCCATGTACTTGAGCCCTCCAAGCTTCTGCTACCAATTGACTTCTCTGAACCTTGTCTTCTCTAACTTTTCGGATCCCGTAATTTAGCCCGATTGCATCCACCAATGAATGGTTTATTCCAATACATCCCAGTAGCACCGAAATCTCACTTTACACTCAGGATGAGTGTGGTAAATGTTTGAACTAATAATCTTTCAGAGATATAAAGATGGAGAGGTAGGAGTTGAGGAAAACCACAATAAAATGTGTAGATGATTGTGGGTATAACAATCTCTAATTCTCAAGTGTAATTTCTAGGGTCTTCTCTCTGAAATACACTCTTTACAATTTGTGGGTAATGAGAGTATATATAGTGTAGGTAAAGACATGGTAAAGCAAAACATAACTTTTTGCCAAACGGAAAGTTTCTTGAGTCCTTCGTAGGCTAGCCTTACTCACGAGACACTCATGAAAACATACAACCTAGCACAACTTTTCATCTTTTGATCGTGCTCTACATGTGGCTCTTTTCATGGGTAAGCTTATCGCAAGATAGTCGCGAGCCAATCGCGAAAACCACTTGTTCATCCTTTAAAGCTTGAGTCTTCACCGATCTCTTACACTCATCCCTTACAATTAATCCCATATACATACAAGAAAAATGATTGAAGAAATTATAATCAAATTTGGTACGAAATTAAAGCCAACACAACATAGTTAGAAATCACAACTTTAATCACAACAATTATTTTGTTTAATTTATTGTAGTTTTTTTTTATGTTGTATGTCTTGGTTGTGTTTTGGAAGATCTTACTACTTTTTCATGCGAGTAATCTTGTGCTTGGATAGATTTGAATTGCATAATTCCTTATGTAATGCTGAGAGTCAACATTTGAAGTAGTCCTTACTGTTCTTTTGTATTATATAATGTGCAAGTCAGGTTTTTTACTCTATCATTTTGCACTAGTGATCTGCGCTGAATTGAAGTCCTATTTATTGATTAGTTCATTAGAGTCAATCCATTGGTTTCTAGATAGGAGCATCCAAGCTTGAACAAACCCTCTTGCCTCAAGCACATGGGAGGAGGTATACTATTAATTCTTTCTGATGTTGTTTTGAAATTTGAAAGAGTATATTAATGAGTAAAACCTAATTCGGTTGTGAGTGCTTTATTAATTTGTCTGAAAGAATATGTATGTTACTAACCATTAAGATCGAAGAATATTTCTCTGGTAACAGTTTGATTGACACTGCTATAAAGTTGCAGGTCTGTTAGCTTGAGCATCAACTCTTTGATCACTTCTATCCATCTTTGTAGGATGTCTCAAGTTTGGTTCCATTAATTGATAGATCCTTTGTGAGTTTACTAGCCTTTTCTTGTACAACCTTTTTTTGGCCCTATCTTTTCCTTTTTCTTTATTGCATTGTTCCATTTTCCTTTACTTTTTCTATCATTTTATTAGTGTTTTTACCTATACCAAACTGTATAGCAACGATTGAAAATTGTCTCCCCCAATTCCTAGTAAACATAGAGAATTCATTAACATCCTTTAAAAAGGTTTTCTTTTTCTTTTGTGTGTGTGTGTGTGTTCGGGTGTGGGGTGGGGGGGGGGGGGGGGTGGCGGGGGAGGAAGTTGCAGCTTCTTTTGTAATGTATATATATATATAATGTATAAGCAGTCTGTGAGGTGCACATTTATTCTTTAGTTAAACTTGTTATCAATCAAAATTAAAGATTTCTTCTTTTGATTACCAGAAAACTCAACTGTCATTGAGGACGTGGTAATTGTTTCCAAACTTTTCGTAATTCCTTACCTTTCTTTACCTTAAATTAAGATTAAAAATGTAGATTTTAATATTTCAAGAAGGATACGAATGCTTCAGGTGCTTATCTTTTTTATAAACCTCTGTGTGTGTGTGTGTGTGTGTTTTTGTATGTATGTGCATGTTGGTTTTCTAAACTAGGTTGTACTAGACAGTGATTGACTCTATACTGAGTACTTGTGTTAGTTTGAAGTAATTATAAAGCACTTGGATTGTTATTTGAATTTGATATTTTTCATAGTCATTTAGTTAATTACATGCTTGTGCCTAACATGAGATATTCAATTTAAAGTAAATGTATGACACAAGAATGGAGGAAGACTCATGATCTGCTGTCAAAAAATGAGTGCTACTTTTTGTATGTGTGCACATATACCGTTTCTTGTTTGTTATATCTCTTAATGTTTAGGTACTTATTTTCAAGTCATAATCTTTTGCCCAATGTTCCTAGCACTTATTTCATTCCAAAATAGAAGGTTATGAACTATTATTAATTCTTCTTCTTCTTCTTCTTCTTTTTTATTTTTATTTTTATTTATTTTTTATTTTTTATTGCATTGGTCAATCTTGAACCTTCATAGGACAATACTGAAACCCATCTCATTCCAATTCAGTAGATCTAATGTGTCGTTCCAGCTTGAAGCTAGACTAGTTTTGCCATTCATTTGTACAAAAGAGAGAAACATCATTATTTGACTTGTCCCTTTTTTTTTTCTTGAAATTTTGAGATTTCCTTTTGTAATGGTTATTAGCTTCCTATGTGATATGAGCTCTTGCTCAATTAGGACCTCTTACTGTTGTAAGTTTTATGTCTAGAAAGAGGTCATGGGCTCAAAATCTATTTGGTATATGCAAGTGATAACTTACCAATTCTTTAAAAAAAAAAAAAAAAAAAAAAAAAAAAAAAAAAAAAAAGCGCCTTATGTGATTGTGATAACAGACATTTTTGTTTTTAGGGTGCAACCTAATGTTAGGCAGCTTTTTTGGATTGCGTTTCTGGGTAGCGTTTTAGTGTTTGTGTTTTCCTTTTTCTTTTTTTCTTTTTTAATTGAGAATAGTGTTTTCACATGGGATGTTGTCTGTCATGGGTCTCATACACTGTGCACAGAACCCACTACCTCTTTGACCAGCAAATTTTGCACTAAAATGTGTTTGTTAGTAGGTCCCGTGCACTGTTCACAAGACCCACAAACCTCTTTTTTCACACAAACTTTCATTAAAAATGGGTCCACGGTATTATTCACACATTTAAAAATTATTTTGCTACAGTGTTCTCAGTTTTCAGTTTTCATTTTTCAGCAAAATAAGCAGTATCCAAACAGATCCATAGTTTAGTGTAATAAGAAAATTAATTTTGCTTTGGGAAGGTAGAGAGCTTTTATTCTGGGAAGGTAAAGAGCTAATAGAGCTGAAAAGAAGTGGAGGGTTGTATTCACTTATTTTGAAGGTTTTTAGTAAGTCTGGTAATAATCACCCGCATCTTACATTTTAATAAACCAAAAAAAAAAAAAAAAAGAAGAGTCGAAACAGGTCAAGTTTTTTGTAGTGAATCTTGCATGATCGAGTTGAGAGCGTCAACAGGCTTGAAAATATAATATCATGAAAAGGCAAGAGAGAGTCGTAAAAGGTTGTGGGTGCTTGAACTTCTGGTTCTTTGAATAATTACGCTTTGAATAATTTACGTTAAAGTGAAAATAGTAGCTAGTATCATGTGTGCACACACGTCAAGAAAAAAGTGATTGCATGCGTAAAATGTCTGAAAAAATAGATCCTTTGCATGAAGTTTCTTGGAAGACTCCTTTAATTATCACAACCTTTCTTTCTTTCTCTCTTTCCCTACTCTCTCTCTCTCTCTCTCTCTCTCCTCTTCACCGATCTAATCTCACTCATTCACGTTTACCCAACCTTTTCTTTAGAATTAGATCTCTTTAACCAAAAACCTTTATCTTCAGATTTCATCTCTAAACGACAAGATAGCATTCTAAAACCAAAAATTACCACTCGCCAAAATGGAGCTTGATGCTTGGACCAACTCCAAAGAATAGTCCAAAGCTGCAATAAGATTCTCTCCATGAAATACTCCTTTAGCGGCTTGTTTGTTAAGGAAAGGTCATGGATACTAAAAGGGGAACATCTAGGTTGTGTCTAGTAGATGTATAATCATTTTGATTTGGAATTAGATTTTCAAATTTATTTATTTAACATGGCTTGATTTTTATTTTAAAATTTCTTGCTTGGGGTTCATTTTATATGTTCAAGGATTTGAAATTCAGATTTTAAAATCTCTTGCCGGGATATATACTTGGATTTCGATCAATAGAATGTTTTCTTTTTTCAATCCTTTTGCATTTGACCTAATTGAACAAGTTAGAGTCACGGTTTCAAGTTTCAACTACTATGATCCAATCCACTTAACAATTAAAAGATGGGTTATTGGATTGATATCGAGTGCTTCTATGGACTTATTTTTTAGGGTTTTACTAATGTGTACCCTTAGGGTATATATTAATAAATTATTTTAAAAAGTTATGGAAAAATAAAATAATTAACTATTTTGATAGTTTTTTTCAATTTTTCATAAACACTTTTCAAAAATGGATAGTTAACATATGCTTTAAAAGTATACATTAACCTGATTCTATTTTTTATATCCATAAATAAACAAGAGTTATGCTAACGAGTGCCTTTAGAATAATGGTTAACAATTCATTTTAGGAAACTTTTGACGCAATTTTTATGAAAAATGGAAAAAATTATTAAAAAATTAATTAATTTTTTTTTCTTTTCCCAAAAAAATTTTCTTTAAATAGATTATTAACCATTATTTTAAGAGCATATGTTAGTATTTCTCCATAAACAATATGATGGTTGCATATTTTCTAACACAGCATTCTAAAAAAACTAATTGGAGGCCCAAAGAAAATCTTAAAGTGCTCGTCATTATGTTTTACTTTACATTCTAAAATCGATGGAGAGAGAGCACTTTTGAATAAACATCTTTGACCACGGAATCAGTGTGTGTGAGTGTGAAAGTATTTTCACATTAAATTTAGCAATGCAAGATTAACAAAAAAATTGCCAATACCAGCCATTCCAGCGGTGGATAAAGAAAAACCACTAAATTACTCCAATAGTTGAGAAAGTGTGACCCAAATCTGTATCCAAATCCCAATGCATGCATGGTATTCTCAGGGATAAAAGTTAGGCCCGAGTTTTTGGTTGAGCTTGACCCAATTCATAATGTCACTTCTTTTGAATATTTACCACTAGTACGTTCACTTCTTTTGAATATTGGCTTTTGTTAACAAGTGCTGGACAGCACCCGTTAAGTCTGCATGATTCTTTTAAATTAGTCTCAGAAATCAAGAAAAAAAGCAACATATTAATGATGTGTGTTAGGCAGTATAAAAAACAACAAAAATTGCATGCCTTTACTTAAATACCCTTTCAACCATTTTTACCATCTCCCCCATCCTTTGGTTTCTTGATTCATCCTTATCTTTTGATTTTTTCCCTCTTTCCTATATGGTTGTGTCAGGCGCAACATAAAGGAAATGTCAACCATTTATTATTATTATTATTATTATTATTATTATTATTATGCTTTAGCCTCAAAAAAAATAACTTTTTAAAAAAGAAATAAGACTTCTAAATTCAAATATTCATGAGATGAAACGTTTAAAGAAAAAATTCATCTAAAAAAAAAAAGAATACATAGATAAAATTAGTGGTATAGTAAAAAAAATTAAATTCAAAATAAACTTATATATTTAATCTCTTATAAACATACATGGTTCTGGTTGGATTGTGTCGACTAATTATACTTATATATGTTCAGTCTCTTACAAGCACTTTCTTTTCAATATATATTATTAAAATTCACATAATATGCCTAAATATATTCCAAATTTCTAGATTCATCAAAACCAATTCTCAAAAATAAATCAAACTTAAAATTAAAATAAGGGTAACAAAATAAACTTAAAAATATGGTGGTTTGCTTTGAGTTAGACGAATTGAAAAAATTATCAATTCAAACTTGACACAACTTAAGACTTAGATTGCATCATTCCTATATATTTCTTTTAGTTTGTCTTTAAATTGTAACTAGGAAAAGAATCTTGCATTTTCTCTTATTTATGTTCATTTGTTTAACAAATAAACCCAAATTAAGCCAAATTTAAGCTTGACTATAAAACGAGCTAAGCTCAAACATGATTATATATCTATGAATAAGCTCGTGAACATGATAATAGTTTTATAGTTTATTATAATTAATAATTCCATTCGTAGTAAAATTCATTGATTTGTGAAGGGGTAAAAATAGGTAGTCACTGGTTTTACTATATATGAGAAAGGCTAAAGTGTAAAATATACCCCTAAAATTTGGGGACTTGTAATTTTTCAATTTGTCTGACTCAAAGCAACCCACCATATTTTTAAGTTTATTTTGTTACCCTTATATTTTAAGTTTGATTTATTTTTGAGAATTGGTTTTGATGAATCTAGAAATTTAGAATATATTTAGGCATATTATGTGAATTTTAATAATATA
The DNA here is from genome assembly GCA_023055345.1 of Quercus wislizeni. NCBI lineage: Eukaryota > Viridiplantae > Streptophyta > Magnoliopsida > Fagales > Fagaceae > Quercus > Quercus wislizeni. The sequence continues at coordinate 3,163,133 of JALGQJ010000017.1, read as the reverse complement.
TATTGAAAAAAGAGTACTTGCAAGAGATTGAACATATATAAGTATAATCAGTCGACCCAATCCAACTAGAGTCATGTATGTTTATAAGAGATTAAATATATATAAGTTTATTTTTTTTTATTTTTTTTACTATGCCACTAATTTTATCTATGTATTCTTATATTTTTTGGACAAATTTTTTCTTTAAATGTTCCATCTCATGAATATTTGAATTTAGGAGCCTTATTTCTTTTTTTAAAAGTTATTTTTTTGAGGCTAAAGCATAATAATAATAGTAATAATTAATAAATAAATAACAAATGGTTGACGTCTACCTTAATGTTGCGCCTGACACAGCTATGTAGAAAGGGGGGGAAAATCAAAAGATGAGGATGAATGAAGAAACCAAAGGATAGGAGAGATGGTAAAAATGGTTGAAGGGGTATTTAAGTAAAAGCTTGCAATATTTGTTATTTTTTATGCTGCTTGACACACATCATTAATGCGTGGTTGTTTTCCTTGATTTTCCAAGCTAGTGAGGTAAAATCTTGCAAACTTAACGGGTGCTGTGCAGCACCCGTTAACAAGATCCTTGAATATTTACCACACAAAATACCTATGTGACTACATCTACATCTCGTATGTGCACCAAGCCCAAGGAAGTCACAAAAATACCTATGCTATGGCTGTCCAATAACATTCATATCCCAAAATTCTATTTTATCTTATTCTACCATTCTAAAAAAGTTATTTTATCAATTATACCACATCATTTTACAATACTCTTAACATTCTAATTTTTATTTTACAATACAACACATTAAAATAACATAACCGAGAATCCAAATAAAAACAAAAACCCAAAACCCAAAAACCTAGAGAGAGAGAGTAAAATATTAGTTTTTTTTTTTTTTTTTTCAATAGTTAGTTTTTACAAACCCAGATGTATCGAGGGTTTTAGGCTTTTATGCTAAATTTTCTCTATATATGACATGTGTCATTTCCAATATGAATGCTCTAATAGATAAACATATTGAAACAGGTTAAGAATCCTTGCAAAGAAATAATACTGGGATTGGTTATAAAATCAAGGGTGAAATTGATTAGTTAAATATTGTTTCTTATCATAAAACGTTCATGTATATATTGTAAAAAAGAAAGATATATTTTCTTTATTGTTTCCAATTTTGAACAAAATATGTTCTATAATCCTTTCTGCAAGTAATTGGTCAATGATTAAGGCATGCCAGGTTGCTTTTATGTTCTTGAACTAGTAAACATATTAAGGCATGTCACAAAGTATAGAATTGTTAATAGTGATGGAGCCAGAATTTAAGTTCAGGGGGACAAGATTGTAAGATGAAATTAACTTTAAAAATATTAATCAATATTAAAAAAAATAAACAAATACTTGTTAATCAAAATAAATAACAATGAAATTAATCATTTCTTAATTCCATATCATCAATGAATGAAAATAATCAATTTATTGTTAATAAAAATCAATGTAAGATAGTAATTTAAATTCATAAATTTTAAACATCTAATTTAGTTCGTTCAAACATCTAATTTAGTTCGTTCAAATAATTTAAACCGTGTGGTTGAAAATTACTAAGAAAGTTAAGTGATTAAAGTGTAATAAGTCTGTGAGTGATGATAAAGGTAAATTTGGTATAGGGACAAGATTGGTATGATATGGACTTTGGAGTGTAAAGCCATGTAGTAACTTTTTTTCCTTATATTTTTATGCCAGGTTTCACTGTTCCCAAGTCTGGAGTGTTTTTTTTTTTTTGGTCATTGTTCCAAGTATGGACTATGGAGTGTTTTGTTTTGTTTTTTTGTTTATTTTATTTTATGTCAGCAAAAATTTGTTTAACATATGGTAGTATGTATGTGAAATTTATGGTGGAGTCCCCGCCCCGGGGGGGGGGGGGGGTTGGGAGGGGGCAGTTTCCCTCTCACCCCCCTGGCTCCACCCCTGATTGCTAAATGATTGAGCAACATGAAAAAAATGTTTCATTTCCATTTGTACTTTGGAGGTTTGGGTTTGATTTTTCATTTTATTTTAGCTAGAGTGAGGCTCTTCATGTACCCCAACAACATAAGGAACAACTGGGTCATTGGGTTGGATAGTTAGGGTTGTTTAGACATTTTAACTCTAAAAGGGATGCTAATCTTGAAAACTTCCCCCAATCAAAAGACAAGTTAGTCCTCATAAAATTGTGAGAGTATTATAATGTGCACAACTAATTTGAACTCTAAGTATATAATTTAGATGGCGGGTAGTATTGTGACTCCAAATAGGATGTTGATTTTAAAAGTTTGAAGCATATGGCACATGTTACACACAAGCTTATAATTTCATTCTAAAAAAAAAAAACCGTATAACTTATGATAGATAGTTACAGTTTCTTTCTCTTAAAAAAAAAACCATATAATCAATATAAATAAAAATACTAAAAAATATTTTTCATTGACCTACTATCTATCTAAAGCCTAAAATATAGGCACCAGTTTCTTTTGATTTTAACGTTTTTCAATTACAATCGTTACCTTTCTTTTGGTTCCTAACCTCTGCTTTGCATGCTCAAGGTCAAGGGGGATAGGTGTTTCATTTCCATAAGGATATACTGTATATAATAAGTTTTTAAAAATATTGTTAATGAAGTATGAACCATGATTAGAAGGTTATTCACATGAGACCCGGACCACACGGAACACTAGTTTGCACACCTTAAACCGCATGCATGAGATCCAAACCCAGACCCAGAAAATTTTATTTTATTTTGAACAAAATATCAAATAAACTACAATACCAGAGGCAACATAGAACAACAAGTAGTAAGCATCTTAGAACAATTAAGATATTTTTCAATGTTAAACAACTTGGCTAATTAATCAACTGGAGACATACAAAATCTTCAAAATGTAAAGAATTGCTATCATTTGTAGAAGGAGTGATGAGCATATTAACTATAATTCTAATATAAATCACACACTGCGTTTGCCTGTTACATAAAGTATGTACATCTTACCATCAAACACTAATAGAATCATTAAAACCCACACAGTTTGAGAGTCCAAGAAATACAAACATAATCAACCCAAAAAAAAGGAGAAAAAAGAAGCTTCTCAATGTGAAAAATACACGCATCTACAAATTACAATTTCAAACATGCTCCGCTTACACCATCTATACACTTACATATAACTAGTTGATTAAAATAATGCATACTATCCTCACTTAGTTTAAGTAAAACTAATAAAATTCACCACAAAATAAAAACCTTATTGGTTGGAAAATCACATGACAAATAAACTGCAGCAACAAACCTATATATCAGTGATATTGACCAACAATTATCCAAAAGATTAAAAAAAAAAAAAAAATTATTGCTTAAAATTTATAGCATGACAATTTTGAAAAACACTGAATATGTTTTTCCTTTATAATTGTCGATCGGTGTGCTTCGTATAAAAATAGGCACAGTTTAAATTATGTTTTGCCTTTCTCATCCAAAAGTCACCCTTTTGTCTCAACAAAAAGTTCTTATCCCAACAAAAACACAGAACTTGATCAAACCAAACTACTTTAAGATAATGCTCTTCACACTTTTTTCATAATTAATTAGTAGAAATAGAAAAACTTCAAGATACTCTTCACACTTTTTTCATAGTAAATTAGTAGAAAACAAAAAACAAAAAAAAAAGGAGACCATTGATTAATTAATCTGCTAACTAAAGCCCCAACTTTTAAGCCTTTCTCCATCTTTTATGGCCCAACTTTTCTTCAGACAATTTTCACAATAATGATGAGAAACGTTAAAAAAAAAAAAAAAAAAAAAAAAAGTCTGTGTCATAAAACTGTCGGTGGACCATGCATTTGACTGGGGAAGATAGTGTGCACCCGCCCTATTTATTCCTCTCCAGTCTCCACCCTTCTCTCTCAGTTCCACTCTCTCTTTGTTTGGCAAAGTTTCGAGGTGAGCTCAGACATATCTGTTATTTTAATAATTTTATGCATCAATTTATTATTATTTCACTTTCTTTCTTTTTTGCTTATACGCAACATTTCACAATATTTTCATGGATATTATCTGGGAAACATCAAATACTACCAAGTTTTCTTCTTTTATCTTTATGGCACAAAGAAACCTATTGATGTGCAAGTTCTTTTTCATTACAGAGAAAAATGTATTGGTCTGAGCCATTTCTTCAATGGTTGTCCCTCATCCTCTTGGTTTTTCTTGTCCCTCATCTTCTTGGTTTCACTGTTCATCAACAGTAAGTTTCCTCAATACTCATCTCTGTTTTCTTTTCTTTCCCTCTTTTTATTCATTTATTATTATTTTTTTTTAATATGAATGAAAGACTTTAGTAAAACTTGGACCATAATTCAAGAACTCCAAACCCAACAACTACAACGTCCTAAAACAAAAGAAACAAGCTCATCAGTACTAAGTAACGACAAGTTACATCAGCTACCAACAAAGTTCTGGGTATTCCTTTGAAGCCAGATTTGATAAATGTTGCCTAGGCTAGTCTGCGATGGGATAGATTTAAAACTTTGCATCTTCAACAAGCTATCCCCCATTGAAAGCACCTTATATTTCTGCAACCATAAGTCCTTCTAATCAAGCATAACTTCACAATCTTCCATCAAATTCTTCTGTTAAAGAAGTATTGATAAAAGATATGTTCAATTTTCAAATTTGGTGTCATTATAACCTATAGATATGCCATACCCTGTAAGCTCATCTGAATTATTTCTTTGTTTTTTTTTTTTTTCCCCTCCTTTCTTTAATAAGATATGAATCTAAAATCTATTTTAATTCCACCTCCCTCTAAACCTGAGCTGGAGTTCAGGATGAATGAACTTTTAATTGCTCTAATGGGTTTTTGATTTTTTTGTTTTTTAATTTAAAACAAATGCTGTTACTATCAGCTTCTTGTTCTTGAATTTTTTGCTTTTTTGTTTATTTTACTTCTTCTTCTTGTTCAATAGTTTTATCATAAATTCAAGCAATATTCTCTCACTCATAATGAACTGATTTCACAGCTGCATGGATTCACTTTGTTGTCCTCCAATTCTCATTAGAGTTTTTTCTTTTCTTTTTTGCACATATTTCATGTGGGGTGCGTGGGAAATATCAGCTTTTCTTTTTCTAGAAAACAAAATCTTTTACCATATGATTAGTGACAAGTCGTGATAAGATGGAATAAGATGAAATAGTAGTTCATAATTATATCTTTTTGTTTTTTTTTTAATCTATAATAGATGGCCTATTCAACAATATCAATGAAGTATGAGATATGGCCAAATTTATCAAGGGATCTCGTTACTTTTTAAATTTTAATTGGATTAATTAATTGATGTGGCAAATAAAATATACATTAAAATGTTGTTATAGAAAGTGTAAAATTAGAAATTAATTAGGTCAATATTAATTATTAATTATATTAAAATTTTAATAAAGAAAGAGATTTAAAAATAAAATTGACTTGATTTTAGAAGTCAAGTGACTAAATTGAGATAATTAATAGTTAAGGGACAAAATTAATTTTTAGTTAATAATTTGATGGTTAAAATAGTAACGCAACCTATTTATACTATATATTTATATACTACATTAAAAATATGGTCATATATTAATGTGAAATAACAAATTTCATTTTGAATTAAAAAATAAAACTCGTAAAATTTAGGATTTTTTTCCCCTTACGTTCATATTTTTATTCCCTAAAATTTAGCATTTTTTATTCCTTTTATATCCGAATAAAAGTAAATGTAAAACATTCCCAATTTTAAAAATAAAAAAACTAAGAAAAATCCTAAAATTTAGCATTTTTATTCCTTTTTCATCCGAATAAAAGTAAATGTAAAACATTCCCAATCTGAAAAATAAAAAACTAAGAGAAATCCTAAAATTTAACCTTCTTTCCCCTCACATTAATCTTGCTTTCCATACTCAAACTTTTCTTTATATCACTACACCACTTTCAAGTAACTGTTCAAAAAAGAAATTACAGTTACTGCTTATCTCAAAAGTTTATCTCTTTTGTTTGTTTGAAAAATAAAAAAAAAATATTTTCAAGTTATAATAGATACAAATTATTAACATTTATAATATATATATATATATATATATATATATAGAGAGAGAGAGAGAGAGAGAGAGAGAGAGAGAGAAGAGTCTCTGAGCATGAGCAACATGCGTACTTAGAGGCTAATATTGTATAATGTTTTTAAATATGGGTAGTGGCTAGTGGAGACAAAAGGAATATGAGGTTATTACTACTATCAAAATTTTCATCTGTTGATTATAATTTGTTTATTCACTAGACCCACCCAATGAGTCCGCATCATGTTAAAGCATTCATAATGAACTCATCACAGTTTTATGGACGCTATAGGTAAAAAATTTCTAAAAAAAAATTATCACAGTTTTAGCTTAAAAAAAAAAATCTAAGTCTTCTTTTTTGAGCAAACTACCTTTCTCTATTTAATTTTTTGCGTGTACTTAATACTAATATTGTTTTATTTTTGGCTTATAGATCTGAAGCTCGGCCTCTAAATCCAAACATGGAGGTGGAGGGGAGGAAGAAGCAATCCTTATCCAGTTCAACTTTTGAAGCAGTACTGGTCAAAGAGCAATATGTAGCCAATAAAGGGGAGATTCCAGCCGGAGGTCCCCCAGTTCTGTATTCCCCTCCTTCCCACATAGGAAAACATGTGATGAGTGCTGCTCCGAGGGTTCATGGTGGTGAATATGTTTCACTTAATAAAGGTCCAGTCCCACCTTCAGCACCTAACCCAATCACACATGGGCCTTGATGCATGCCATTGACAACCCCTGATGAGATGAGTAGAGTACGTGGTGCAATATATGTCCCGTTAGTCCATCAAGCTTGTTGCTGTCTATAATGCCGCTTCTCTAGAACAATTATCTGCCCAATGCTTTTGATTAAAAAAACAACACCTATATATATATATATATATATATATATATATATATATATATATATATATTTCATTATTCCCTGCAACGTTTCGTTTTATGATCTGGTAAAAAAATGTTATATATTATTTCTCTAGTCTCTTTCAATCGTGGCTGATCAGTAAGAACATGATTAACCACCCATCTATGGCAGCCATGCGCGGTAAACCTTGGCTGCTTACCATGGCAAGCCTTATGAGCCTCCAGGCACCATGCGCGCTCCAAATTATAGCTGTGTAGGCTACAGCCCATGACTTTCCACTCACAAAACGCTTATTGGCACTTTGGCAGCAAATTTCCCAAGCATATAAATTAAGCATAAACAATGGCAGCAAGTTTTGTCCAAAAACAATGTTCCCCATCTTTTAAAGATTGAGAGCTATGATCAAATAAAAACACTTTTCATCTCACGAATACCGTATGTGCACCATGGTTGGCTAGCAAGTGGCAACACGTCGCGTCATGGGTGCATATACCCCCTATACACGCCGCAACTCATGGCTGTCTAACCGGAACCGAAGATCAACATATTGATGCAATCATGCATGATCTAACCGTGTAAACTTTTTTTTTTTTTTTTCCTTTTTTAATTAAAGATGGGAAATTTATAGTCTTTATTCAGTAATAGTGTTAAAAAAAAAAAAAAAAAAAAAGGATAGATACACAAAGCATCGCAAGATTCTTGCGAAGTACTAGGTGAGAACACACCAATCCTTTGCTGCTTATGAATCCATAATTAGGAGATCCTTTCTTGGCATGTGGCCCACTCAGCATCGACTTTCTAGTCTTTCAATGTATGTCCTATTTCCCAACCCTTACCCTTGAAATTCAAAAGAGTAGTTATTAACTCCAAGTAGACTTTAACCTAGTATAATAATAGGGGAATTAGTCACTAATGTTGGAAAAGTTTCAAATTAAATTAGAAAAAATAAAGGGAAATACTAAGGGTATGTTTGGTAATTATTTTTTCCCTTTATTTTCTGTTTTCAAAAACAATTTTCTATTTTTGAGACTGAAAAACTTGTTTGGCAACTTAAAATAGGCAGAAAACAAAAACTGTTTTCAAAATTCAATTTGTGAAGGAAACTGAAAACATGCAAAAGACTGTTTTCAGTTTCTAATTTTTAAAAATCAATGAAAACATGCATTTAATTTAATGAATCCGTCTTATTTAATGAGTTAACATTAAATTTCAAATTCTAGTTACAACATATTCTAATATTTTCTATTTTTTTCTTCAAAAAACTATCTTTTTAATTTCAACTAACCAAACATGTTTTTGGTTTCAAAAATATAAGAAAATTGTTTTTTCTTTATATTCCCAAAAACAAGTTTTTGAAAATAGAAAACAAAAACTGTTACCAAACATGACCTAATTAGTATCCTTAGGGCATTGGTTAATAATCCACTTTAGGAATGTTTTGACATCACTTTTATGGGAAATGAAAAAAACTATCAAAATATTTTTTTTTCTTTTTCCATAAAAACTTTTTTTAACTGGACTATTTACTAATACCTTAAAGGTACCCGTTAGCATGACCCAAAAATAAATTAAAGAATAATAGCTGGGTCATTTAAGACGCAAGCTGACTTCACGTTAGGGTAGTTTAGTATTAAATTCTCCTCTCTATCATCAAATCATTTGGTCAACCAATTTCTCTTATTTATTTCTTATTTTAACTTAAAACATGCTCTTTCCTTTGCCTCGACACAATCACAAATACACAGACACAGCAATCAACCTTTAATTCTATAGCTATGAAAGAAAAGTTTAAAAGGAGAAATTAGGAGGACGTTTATCAATGCAAATTTACAAAGATTTGTTAGTCAACCTTATTATACACTTATAAAAACTGAGGTAAGGATGTCTCTTAATACATATGAAATAGCAACAAAATTCATAATTCTATGTCTTACTCTTCCTTCAATTTCTGTGGGCATTAATACAGTTCAAAGCTTTGGTTTGTGAGTGCACACAACCATAGCTTGCCATTGAATCCTGGGGGTGATCGTCAGAGCCGTTTCTGCACCAAGGATAAATTGCATTTAGTGGGGCGAAATTACTTCTTAGGACAGTAGATTGAGTTTCACGCCTCGACACTCTCTCTATCATCGATAAGTTTTCTCTAATCTCTTGAATTTACTCTATTGGTTTTGTTAATTAGTCTCATATATTTCCAGGGGTGGCAGCACTTGAAGGCCAAGGTGTTCATAGGACCACCTTGACTTGAATTATATATATATATATATATATATATATATATATATATATATATATATATATATATATATATATATATATAATAATTTAAAATTTTATATTTGTCTACCCTTCAAAAAAATTTTGGGAATACCCTCAGTTTTTTTTTTAATTATACCAATAAAATTAAATTTTGCTCCATAATTTGTTCTACTTAACAATATATTGGGGCTTTCAAGCAAAAAGAAAAAGCCCAAAAAAAAATTTTGAACTAAAATCTGAAAAAAAAATATATATATATATTAGAACATAGCAAGCCCAAAAAATTATAACATTGCTTGGTTGTGTACATTGAAAGACATATAACTTGTAACATTGATAATGAGACTATGATGCAACGATTTCAAAATTTGAAAACTTGTAAAAGGAAATTGTAAACTTTATGTATTTGCGTATTTTTTTATTATTGTTGTTGTCGATATATGAATTTCTCTTTTATTAGATTGTGTAATTTATATTTCTTAAGGAACATTCTGAGAAAAATTCCTAAAGCCACCACCCTTATATTTCCCACAATTTAAGAAGTGATTTGCCCTACTTAATAATCAAATATGAGCACTACACCTGACATGTCTAAACCGGAACCATTTGATGGAAAACCATTATAAGAGATGGTCTGAGAGGAGTTATTTTATCTTGAATCTATTCATGTGGATTATGTGTTATTCTTTGGTCTCTTTCAACAATAACTGACTGTCCATTCGCATGTAAGTGTAATTAACCAGGCCATCCATGGCTGCCATGTACGTAATTAACTGACTGTCCATTGGCTGCTTGACCATGGCAAGGCTGAACAAAGTTTTTCTCCAAATTAATTTAAAGAAAAACTCTTCAAATTTCTTTTATATTTCTTTTTTAGATGTGAATTTTGAAAATCTAACCATTGAATTTCATGTTCCTTATGTTCTTAACATGCATATTAAATTTCGTTCAAATCAAATATTATTTACTATTTGATCAATAAACTTATTTTTTATATAAAATTTTATGTCACAAAAACTTGAAATTTTTACATTTATTTGATGACATGGCAATTGATCTTTGATTTTCTTGAAATTTTGTAATCATGAATGATATATTACAAACATATAATCCAATGATTAGGTTTTCAAAATTCACCCCAATATAAAGATATTTGATAAGTTTGAAGAGTTTGGAGATAAATTTTGTTCGAGCCTTATTGCCAGATTATATATAGCTGCCTGACATCTCGCCCGTGGACCAAGCAAGTCACAAATACCTCATATTGATACATCGATCATCGCAAATACTAGGCGGGAACACACCAATCCGATGCAGCCTAAGAATCCTTGAAAAGATAATTGGGAGTCACTACAAGAATTTTGGTCTTTTGCGACCAATGTTTTAGCGATGACCAAAAAATTGTCACTATTAGGCACACATTAGTGACGATAATATATGGTCATCGCTAATAAGTGCATAGTAGCAATCACACAAAGGTAGTCGCTAATAAGTCGTTGCTAACACTATGGAGGGAATTTTATTTACTTTTGGAAAATGAAGGGAAACTTTTAGCAACGACAATAAATTTTGTAGCGATGACATTTACGTCGCTAAAATAAGGTTTATTTTAACGACAACATCTATCGTCACTAATAATCATTTTTAGTAATGACCTTATGTATTGTCGCAGATATGTGGCCAAAAATATATAGTAAATATATTATATATATACTTTATTTATTAGCGATGACACATTGGTTGTTGCTATTAGAAGGCTATTAGTGACGATATAATTTGTTGTCTCTGATAATCACCTTTTAGCAACGAGACAACATGTTGTTGCAAATATATCTACCAAAATATAATGGAGGGAAAAATTTTCACTATCAAAAACTGGTGGGAATTATTGGAGGGAAGCAGATTATATATTAGCAACGAATCAGGTCGTCACTATATGGGATCTTTTAATGAAGACAAAGATTGTCGTTACTAATATGTGGCTAAAATAATTTTGATATATTTTTTATTTATCAAATCCTCCAAATGCCTCTTAAAATATTTAAAATAACATAAATTCCTTTAGTATATTTGAAATGATTAAAATACCATTGGCCTCATCAAAATGACCTAAATACCCCCCAAACTTAAATAATGACCAAAATAACCTTGAAACCTACAAAGTAATTAAAAACTCTCAAATTCGTAAAGAGAGAGAGAGAGAGAGAGAGGGCTTGTTGCTTCAGAATACTCTTAAACCATAATGTTATCCATTTGAAACTCAAAATCAATTAAATAACAAAAATCGAGAAGGTTTTGATTCCATTCAAAATACTGACTAATACCCATAATTATCAAAATGTAAATCGTATCGTAAATCAATTTTTGATTTTTTTTGTATCATATGTCATAAGAAAGGTATTAGTCAATATTTACCAAACTAATAAATTCATTATAAATTCATAATATATTCAACTAATAACCAATTCAATCATTAGTTATGCAATAATATTTACCACAAGTAACTAAATAAATCAAATTAAAATATATTTATAACATACATATTCAAATTAATTACAATCAAAAGTGATAATACATGATATATAAGCCAAAATAATAAATTTCTTCATCATTTTGCCTAATCAACTTTACCTAAGTCAATGTTAACATGATGTTCATCATATTTCAAAATTATTTCTTCATTGACATTTTCTATCAACAAATCCAATACCCAATAATCCACTAAAAACCTTCCCATGAACCTAGTTTCACCAAGTCCAGTGGTCTCAGGACCATCTATTAAATTTGACAAAGTTTGACCAACTTTAACTAAACCTTGACCGTGCCCTTCTCTAAATCCAACTGTTTGATTGTGACCATCATTTGTGAAAATTAACCTTTCATTACACTCTTCAAATCCAATGGTTAGATTTCAAATCTAAGTATGACGCATGATAGACATGTATTGTGTACCTGTATGGTTATGTTCTCTCATTTTTACCATCCAATTGGTCTTAAATTTCACCAACACCAATATGTCATCATACTCTTCAATCCCAATGATTGAGATTTGAAAATGAATTTCACCAAGTCTAGTGGTCTTAGAACATCTATTAAGTTTAACTGGATTTGACCAACTTTAACTAAACTTTGACCATGCCTTTATCTAAATCCAATCGTTTGATTGTGACCATAATTTATGAGAATTAACCTTTCATTACACTCTTCAAATCTGACGGTTAGATTTCAAATCTAAGCATGGCACGTGATGAACATAAGTTGTGTACCTGTATGACTACGTTCTCTCAATTTGACCATCCATTTGGTCTAAAATTTCACCAACACCAATATGTCACAATACTCTTCTATCTCAATGATCAAGATTTGAATTTGAATTTCATCAAGTCCAGTGGTCTCGGGACCATCTATTAAGTTTGAATGAGTTTGACCAACTTTAACTAAACTTTGACCGCGCCTCTCTCCGTTTGATTGTGACCATAATTTACGAGAATTAAATTTTCATTGCACTCTTTAAATCCAACGGTTAGATTTCAAATCTAAGTATGGTGTGTCATAGACATGTGTTGTATGCCTATATGGCTATATTCTCTCAATCTGACCATCTATTTGGTCTCAAATTTCATCAACACCAATATGTCACCATACTCTTCAATCCCAATAACCAAGATTTGAATATGAATTTTACCAAGTCTAGTGGTCTTAAGAACATCTATTAAGTTTGACTGGATTTGACCAAATCTAACTAAATTTTGACCATGCCTTTCTCTAAATCCACTCGTTTGATTGTAACCATAATTTATGAGAATTAACCTTTCATTACACCCTTCAAATCAGATGGTTAGATTTCAAATCTAAGTATCGCGCGTGATGGAAATAAGTTGTGTACCTGTATGACTATGTTCTCTCAATTTGACCATCCATTTGGTCTTAAATTTCACCAACACCAACACCAATATGTCACCAGACTCTTCTATCTCAATGATCAAGATTTGAATTTGAAGTTCATCAAGTCCAGTGGTCTTGGGACCATCTATTAAGTTTGAATGAGTTTGACCAATTTTAACTAAACTCTGACCGCGCCTCTCTCCGTTTGATTGTGACCATAATTTAAGAGAATTAAAATTTAATTGCACTCTTTAAATCCAACGGTTAGATTTCAAATCTAAGTATGGTGTGTTATAGACATATGTTGTGTGCCTATATGGCAATGTTCTCTCAATCTGACCATCAATTTGGTCTCAAATTTCATCAACACCAATATGTCGCCATACTCTTCAATCCCAATAACCAAGATTTGAATATGAATTTCACCAAGTCTAGTGGTCTTAAGAACATCTGTTAAGTTTCATTGGATTTGACCAAATTTAACTAAATTTTGACCATGCCTTTCTCTAAATCCAACCGTTTGATTGTGACCGTAATTTATGAGAATTAACCTTTCATTACACTCTTCAAATCTGACGGTTAGATTTCAAATCTAAGCATGGCGCATGATGAACATAAGTTGTGTACCTGTATGACTATGTTCTCTCAATTTGACCATCCATTTGGTCTTAAATTTCACCAACACCAATATGTCACCATACTCTTCTATCTCAAAGATCAAGATTTCAATTTGAATTTCATCAAGTCCAGTGGTCTCGGGACCATCTATTAAGTTTGAATGAGTATGACCAACTTTAACTAAACTTTGACCGCGCCTCTCTCCGTTTGATTGTGACCATAATTTACGAGAATTAAACTTTCATTACACTCTTTAAATCCAACGGTTAGATTTCAAATCTAAGTAAGGTGTGTTATAGACATATGTTGTGTGCCTATATGGCTATGTTCTCCCAATCTGACCATCAATTTGGTATCAAATTTCATCAACACCAATATGTCGCCATACTCTTAAATCCCAATAACCAAGATTTGAATATGAATTTCACCAAGTCTAGTGGTCTTAAGAACATCTATTAAGTTTGATTGGATTTGACCAAATTTAACTAAATTTTGACCATGCCTTTCTCTAAATCCAACCGTTTGATTGTGACCGTAATTTATGAGAATTAACCTTTCATTACACTCTTCAAATCTGACGATTAGATTTCAAATCTAAGTATGGTGCATGGTGGACATATGTTGCGTACCTGTATGACAATATGTTCTCTCAATCTGACCATCCATTTGGTCGTAAATTTCACCAACACCAACACCAATATGTCACCATACTCTTCTATCTCAATGATCAAGATTTGAATTTGAATTTCATCAAGTCCAGTGGTCTCGGGACCATCTATTAAGTTTGAATGAGTTTGACCAACTTTAACTAAACTTTGACCGCGCCTCTCTCCGTTTGATTGTGACCATAATTTACGAGAATTAAACTTTCATTGCACTCTTTAAATCCAACGGTTAGATTTCAAATCTAAGTATGGTGTGTTATAGACATGTGTTGTGTGCCTATATGGCTATGTTCTCTCAATCTGACCATCTATTTGGTCTCAAATTTCATCAACACCAATATGTCGCCATACTCTTCAATCCCAATAACCAAGATTTGAATATGAATTTCACCAAGGCTAGTGGTCTTAAAGAACATCTATTAAGTTTGACTGGATTTGACCAAATTTAACTAAATTTTGACCATGCCTTTCTCTAAATCCAACCGTTTCATTGTGACTGTAATTTATGAGAATTAACCTTTCATTACACTCTTCAAATCTGAAGATTAGATTTCAAATCTATGTATGGCGCCTGGTGGACATATGTTGCATACCTGTATGACTATATGTTCTCTCAATCTGACCATCCATTTGGTCTTAAATTTCACCAACACCAATATGTCACCATACTCTTCTATCTCAATGATCAAGATTTGAATTTGAATTTCATCAACTCCAGTGGTCTCGGGACCATCTATTAAGTTTGAATGAGTTTGACCAACTTTAACTAAACTTTGACCGCGCCTCTCTCCGTTTGATTGTGACCTTAATTTACGAGAATTAAACTTTCATTACACTCTTTAAATCCAACGGTTAGATTTCAAATCTAAGTAAGGTGTGTTATAGACATATGTTGTGTGCCTATATGGCTATGTTCTCCCAATCTGACCATCAATTTGGTATCAAATTTCATCAACACCAATATGTCGCCATCCAATAACCAAGATTTGAATATGAATTTCACCAAGGCTAGTGGTCTTAAAGAACATATATTAAGTTTGACTGGATTTGACCAAATTTAACTAAATTTTGACCATGCCTTTCTCTAAATCCAACCGTTTGATTGTGACCGTAATTTATGAGAATTAACCTTTCATTACACCCTTCAAATCTGGCGATTAGATTTCAAATCTAAGTATGGCGCATGGTGGACATATGTTGCATACCTGTATGACTATATGTTCTCTCAATCTGACCATCCATTTGGTCTTAAATTTCACCAACACCAACACCAATATGTCACCAGACTCTTCTATCTCAATGATCAAGATTTGAATTTGAAGTTCATCAAGTCCAGTGGTCTTGGGACCATCTATTAAGTTTGAATGAGTTTGACCAATTTTAACTAAACTCTGACCGCGCCTCTCTCCGTTTGATTGTGACCATAATTTAAGAGAATTAAACTTTAATTGCACTCTTTAAATCCAACGGTTAGATTTCAAATCTAAGTATGGTGTGTTATAGACATATGTTGTGTGCCTATATGACAATGTTCTCTCAATCTGACCATCAATTTGGTCTCAAATTTCATCAACACCAATATGTCGCCATAATCTTCAATCCCAATAACCAAGATTTGAATATGAATTTCACCAAGTCTAGTGGTCTTAAGAACATCTGTTAAGTTTCATTGGATTTGACCAAATTTAACTAAATTTTGACCATGCCTTTCTCTAAATCCAACCGTTTGATTGTGACCGTAATTTATGAGAATTAACCTTTCATTACACTCTTCAAATCAAACGGTTAGATTTCAAATCTAAGCATGGCGCATGATGAACATAAGTTGTGTACCTGTATGACTATGTTCTCTCAATTTGACCATCCATTTGGTCTTAAATTTCACCAACACCAATATGTCACCATACTCTTCTATCTCAAAGATCAAGATTTCAATTTGAATTTCATCAAGTCCAGTGGTCTCGGGACCATCTATTAAGTTTGAATGAGTATGACCAACTTTAACTAAACTTTGACCGCGCCTCTCTCCGTTTGATTGTGACCATAATTTACGAGAATTAAACTTTCATTACACTCTTTAAATCCAACGGTTAGATTTCAAATCTAAGTAAGGTGTGTTATAGACATATGTTGTGTGCCTATATGGCTATGTTCTCCCAATCTGACCATCAATTTGGTATCAAATTTCATCAACACCAATATGTCGCCATACTCTTAAATCCCAATAACCAAGATTTGAATATGAATTTCACCAAGTCTAGTGGTCTTAAGAACATCTATTAAGTTTGATTGGATTTGACCAAATTTAACTAAATTTTGACCATGCCTTTCTCTAAATCCAACCGTTTGATTGTGACCGTAATTTATGAGAATTAACCTTTCATTACACTCTTCAAATCTGACGATTAGATTTCAAATCTAAGTATGGTGCATGGTGGACATATGTTGCGTACCTGTATGACAATATGTTCTCTCAATCTGACCATCCATTTGGTCGTAAATTTCACCAACACCAACACCAATATGTCACCATACTCTTCTATCTCAATGATCAAGATTTGAATTTGAATTTCATCAAGTCCAGTGGTCTCGGGACCATCTATTAAGTTTGAATGAGTTTGACCAACTTTAACTAAACTTTGACCGCGCCTCTCTCCGTTTGATTGTGACCATAATTTACGAGAATTAAACTTTCATTGCACTCTTTAAATCCAACGGTTAGATTTCAAATCTAAGTATGGTGTGTTATAGACATGTGTTGTGTGCCTATATGGCTATGTTCTCTCAATCTGACCATCTATTTGGCCTCAAATTTCATCAACACCAATATGTCGCCATACTCTTCAATCCCAATAACCAAGATTTGAATATGAATTTCACCAAGGCTAGTGGTCTTAAAGAACATCTATTAAGTTTGACTGGATTTGACCAAATTTAACTAAATTTTGACCATGCCTTTCTCTAAATCCAACCGTTTCATTGTGACTGTAATTTATGAGAATTAACCTTTCATTACACTCTTCAAATCTGAAGATTAGATTTCAAATCTATGTATGGCGCCTGGTGGACATATGTTGCATACCTGTATGACTATATGTTCTCTCAATCTGACCATCCATTTGGTCTTAAATTTCACCAACACCAATATGTCACCATACTCTTCTATCTCAATGATCAAGATTTGAATTTGAATTTCATCAACTCCAGTGGTCTCGGGACCATCTATTAAGTTTGAATGAGTTTGACCAACTTTAACTAAACTTTGACCGCGCCTCTCTCCGTTTGATTGTGACCTTAATTTACGAGAATTAAACTTTCATTACACTCTTTAAATCCAACGGTTAGATTTCAAATCTAAGTAAGGTGTGTTATAGACATATGTTGTGTGCCTATATGGCTATGTTCTCCCAATCTGACCATCAATTTGGTATCAAATTTCATCAACACCAATATGTCGCCATACTCTTCAATCCCAATAACCAAGATTTGAATATGAATTTCACCAAGGCTAGTGGTCTTAAAGAACATATATTAAGTTTGACTGGATTTGACCAAATTTAACTAAATTTTGACCATGCCTTTCTCTAAATCCAACCGTTTGATTGTGACCGTAATTTATGAGAATTAACCTTTCATTACACCCTTCAAATCTGGCGATTAGATTTCAAATCTAAGTATGGCGCATGGTGGACATATGTTGCATACCTGTATGACTATATGTTCTCTCAATCTGACCATCCATTTGGTCTTAAATTTCACCAACACCAACACCAATATGTCACCAGACTCTTCTATCTCAATGATCAAGATTTGAATTTGAAGTTCATCAAGTCCAGTGGTCTTGGGACCATCTATTAAGTTTGAATGAGTTTGACCAATTTTAACTAAACTCTGACCGCGCCTCTCTCCGTTTGATTGTGACCATAATTTAAGAGAATTAAACTTTAATTGCACTCTTTAAATCCAACGGTTAGATTTCAAATCTAAGTATGGTGTGTTATAGACATATGTTGTGTGCCTATATGACAATGTTCTCTCAATCTGACCATCAATTTGGTCTCAAATTTCATCAACACCAATATGTCGCCATAATCTTCAATCCCAATAACCAAGATTTGAATATGAATTTCACCAAGTCTAGTGGTCTTAAGAACATCTGTTAAGTTTCATTGGATTTGACCAAATTTAACTAAATTTTGACCATGCCTTTCTCTAAATCCAACCGTTTGATTGTGACCGTAATTTATGAGAATTAACCTTTCATTACACTCTTCAAATCTGACGGTTAGATTTCAAATCTAAGCATGGCGCATGATGAACATAAGTTGTGTACCTGTATGACTATGTTCTCTCAATTTGACCATCCATTTGGTCTTAAATTTCACCAACACCAATATGTCACCATACTCTTCTATCTCAAAGATCAAGATTTCAATTTGAATTTCATCAAGTCCAGTGGTCTCGGGACCATCTATTAAGTTTGAATGAGTATGACCAACTTTAACTAAACTTTGACCGCACCTCTCTCCGTTTGATTGTGACCATAATTTACGAGAATTAAACTTTCATTACACTCTTTAAATCCAACGGTTAGATTTCAAATCTAAGTAAGGTGTGTTATAGACATATGTTGTGTGCCTATATGGCTATGTTCTCCCAATCTGACCATCAATTTGGTATCAAATTTCATCAACACCAATATGTCGCCATACTCTTAAATCCCAATAACCAAGATTTGAATATGAATTTCACCAAGTCTAGTGGTCTTAAGAACATCCATTAAGTTTGATTGGATTTGACCAAATTTAACTAAATTTTGACCATGCCTTTCTCTAAATCCAACCGTTTGATTGTGACCGTAATTTATGAGAATTAACCTTTCATTACACTCTTCAAATCTGACGATTAGATTTCAAATCTAAGTATGGTGCATGGTGGACATATGTTGCGTACCTGTATGACAATATGTTCTCTCAATCTGACCATCCATTTGGTCGTAAATTTCACCAACACCAACACCAATATGTCACCATACTCTTCTATCTCAATGACCAAGATTTGAATTTGAATTTCATCAAGTCCAGTGGTCTCGGGACCATCTATTAAGTTTGAATGAGTTTGACCAACTTTAACTAAACTTTGACCGCGCCTCTCTCCGTTTGATTGTGACCATAATTTACGAGAATTAAACTTTCATTGCACTCTTTAAATCCAACGGTTAGATTTCAAATCTAAGTATGGTGTGTTATAGACATGTGTTGTGTGCCTATATGGCTATGTTCTCTCAATCTGACCATCTATTTGGTCTCAAATTTCATCAACACCAATATGTCGCCATACTCTTCAATCCCAATAACCAAGATTTGAATATGAATTTCACCAAGGCTAGTGGTCTTAAAGAACATCTATTAAGTTTGACTGGATTTGACCAAATTTAACTAAATTTTGACCATGCCTTTCTCTAAATCCAACCGTTTCATTGTGACTGTAATTTATGAGAATTAACCTTTCATTACACTCTTCAAATCTGAAGATTAGATTTCAAATCTATGTATGGCGCCTGGTGGACATATGTTGCATACCTGTATGACTATATGTTCTCTCAATCTGACCATCCATTTGGTCTTAAATTTCAC
This sequence comes from Quercus wislizeni, assembly GCA_023055345.1. Classification (NCBI taxonomy): domain Eukaryota; kingdom Viridiplantae; phylum Streptophyta; class Magnoliopsida; order Fagales; family Fagaceae; genus Quercus; species Quercus wislizeni. The sequence goes on along the minus strand of JALGQJ010000017.1, from coordinate 3,143,110 downwards.
CAACACCAATATGTCACCATACTCTTCTATCTCAATGATCAAGATTTGAATTTGAATTTCATCAAGTCCAGCGGTCTCGGGGCCATCTATTAAGTTTGAATGAGTTTGACCAACTTTAACTAAACTTTGACCGCGCCTCTCTCCGTTTGATTGTGAGCATAATTTACGAGAATTAAACTTTCATTGCACTCTTTAAATCCAACGGTTAGATTTCAAATCTAAGTATGGTGTGTTGTAGACATATGTTGTGGGCCTATATGGCTATGTTCTCTCAATCTGACCATCTATTTGGCCTCAAATTTCATCAACACCAATATGTCACCATACTCTTCAATCCCAATAACCAAGATTTGAATATGAATTTCCCAAGTCTAGTGGTCTTAAGAACATCTATTAAGTTTGATTGGATTCGACCAAATTTAACTAAATTTTGACCATGCCTTACTCTAAATCCAACCGTTTGATTGTGGCCGTAATTTATGAGAATTAACCTTTCATTACACTCTTCAAATCTGGCGATTAGATTTCAAATCTAAGTATGGCGCATGGTGGACATATGTTGCATACCTGTATGACTATATGTTCTCTCAATCTGACCATCCATTTGGTCTTAAATTTCACCAACACCAACACCAATATGTCACCATACTCTTCTATCTCAAAGATCAAGATTTGAATTTGAATTTCATCAAGTCCAATGGTCTCGAGACCATCTATTAAGTTTGAATGAGTTTGACCAACTTTAATCAAACTTTGACCGCGCCTCTCTCCGTTTGATTGTGACCATAATTTAAGAGAATTAAACTTTCATTGCACTCTTTAAATCCAACGGTTAGATTTCAAATCTAAGTATGGTGTGTTAGAGACATATGTTGTGCGCCTATATGGCCATGTTCTCTCAATCTGATCATCAATTTGGTCTCAAATTTCATCAACACCAATGTGTCGCCATACTCTTAAATGCCAATAACCAAGATTTGAATATGAATTTCACCAAGGCTAGTGGTCTTAAAGAACATCTGTTAAGTTTGACTGGATTTGACCAAATTTAACTAAATTTTGACCATGCCTTTCTCTAAATCCAACCGTTTGATTGTGACTGTAATTTATGAGAATTAACCTTTCATTACACTCTTCAAATCTGAAGATTAGATTTCAAATCTATGTATGGCGCCTGGTGGACATATGTTGCATACCTGTATGACTATATGTTCTCTCAATCTGACCATCCATTTGGTCTTAAATTTCACCAACACCAATATGTCACCATACTCTTCTATCTCAATGATCAAGATTTGAATTTGAATTTCATCAAGTCCAGCGGTCTCGGGGCCATCTATTAAGTTTGAATGAGTTTGACCAACTTTAACTAAACTTTGACCGCGCCTCTCTCCGTTTGATTGTGAGCATAATTTACGAGAATTAAACTTTCATTGCACTCTTTAAATCCAACGGTTAGATTTCAAATCTAAGTATGGTGTGTTGTAGACATGTGTTGTGGGCCTATATGGCTATGTTCTCTCAATCTGACCATCTATTTGGCCTCAAATTTCATCAACACCAATATGTCACCATACTCTTCAATCCCAATAACCAAGATTTGAATATGAATTTCACCAAGTCTAGTGGTCTTAAGAACATCTATTAAGTTTGACTGGATTTGACCAAATTTAACTAAATTTTGACCATGCCTTTCTCTAAATCCATTCGTTTGATTGTAACCATAATTTATGGGAATTAACCTTTCATTACACTCTTCAAATCTGATGGTTAGATTTCAAATCTAAGTATGGCGCGTGATGGACATAAGTTATGTACCTGTATGACTATGTTCTCTCAATTTCACCATCCATTTGGTCTTAAATTTTACCAACACCAATACCAATATGTCACCATACTCTTCTATCTCAATGATCATGATTTGAATTTGAAGTTCATCAAGTCCAGTGGTCTTGGGACCATCTATTAAGTTTGAATGAGTTTGACCAATTTTAACTAAACTTTGACCGCGCCTTTCTCCGTTTGATGGTGACCATAATTTACGAGAATTAAACTTTTATCGCACTCTTTAAATCCAACGGTTAGATTTCAAATCTAAGTATGGTGTGTTATAGACATATGTTGTGTGCCTATATGGCTATGTTCTCTCAATCTAACCATCAATTTGGTCTCAAATTTCCTAAACACCAATATGTCGCCATACTCTTCAATCCCAATAACCAAAATTTGAATATGAATTTCACCAAGTCTAGTGGTCTTAAGAACATCTATTAAGTTTGATTGGATTTGACCAAATTTAACTAAATTTTGACCATGCCTTTCTCTAAATCCAACCGTTTGATTGTGACCGTAATTTATGAGAATTAACCTTTCATTACACTCTTCAAATCTGAAGATTAGATTTCAAATCTATGTATGGCGCCTGGTGGACATATGTTGCATACCTGTATGACTATATGTTCTCTCAATCTGACCATCCATTTGCTCTTAAATTTCACCAACACCAATATGTCACCATACTCTTCTATCTCAATGATCAAGATTTGAATTTGAATTTCATCAACTCCAGTGGTCTCGGGACCATCTATTAAGTTTGAATGAGTTTGACCAACTTTAATTAAACTTTGACCGCGCCTCTCTCCGTTTGATTGTGACCATAATTTACGAGAATTAAACTTTCATTGCACTCTTTAAATCCAACGGTTAGATTTCAAATCTAAGTATGGTGTTATAGACATGTGTTGTGTGCCTATATGGCTATGTTCTCTCAATCTGACCATCTATTTGGTCTCAAATTTCATCAACACCAATATGTCACCATACTCTTCAATCCCAATAACCAATATTTGAATATGAATTTCACCAAGTCTAGTGGTCTTAAGAACATCTATTAAGTTTGACTGGATTTGACCAAATTTAACTAAATTTTGACCATGCCTTTCTCTAAATCCAACCGTTTGATTGTGACTGTAATTTATGAGAATTAACCTTTCATTACACTCTTCAAATCTGAAGATTAGATTTCAAATCTATGTATGGCGCCTGGTGGACATATGTTGCATACCTGTATGACTATATGTTCTCTCAATCTGACCATCCATTTGGTCTTAAATTTCACCAACACCAATATATCACCATACTCTTCTATCTCAATGATCAAGATTTGAATTTGAATTTCATCAAGTCCAGTGGTCTCGGGACCATCTATTAAGTTTGAATGAGTTTGACCAACTTTAACTAAACTTTGACCGCGCCTCTCTCCGTTTGATTGTGAGCATAATTTACGAGAATTAAACTTTCATTGCACTCTTTAAATCCAACGGTTAGATTTCAAATCTAAGTATGGTGTGTTATAGACATGTGTTGTGTGCCTATATGGCTATGTTCTCTCAATCTGACCATCTATTTGGTCTCAAATTTCATCAACACCAATATGTCGCCATACTCTTCAATCCCAATAACCAAGATTTGAATATGAATTTCACCAAGTCTAGTGGTCTTAAGAACATCTATTAAGTTTGATTGGATTCGACCAAATTTAACTAAATTTTGACCATGCCTTACTCTAAATCCAACCGTTTGATTGTGACCGTAATTTATGAGAATTAACCTTTCATTACACTCTTCAAATCTGGCGATTAGATTTCAAATCTAAGAATGGCGCATGGTGGACATATGTTGCATACCTGTATGACTATATGTTCTCTCAATCTGACCATCCATTTGGTCTTAAATTTCACCAACACCAATATGTCACCATAATCTTCTATCTCAAAGATCAAGATTTGAATTTGAATTTCATCAAGTCCAATGGTCTTGGGACCATCTATTACGTTTGAATGAGTTTGACCAACTTTAATTAAACTTTGACCGCGCCTCTCTCCGTTTGATTGTGACCATAATTTAAGAGAATTAAACTTTCATTGCACTCTTTAAATCCAACGGTTAGATTTCAAATCTAAGTATGGTGTGTTATAGACATATGTTGTGCGCCTATATGGCCATGTTCTCTCAATCTGACCATCAATTTGGTCTCAAATTTCATCAACACCAATATGTCGCCATACTCTTAAATGCCAATAACCAAGATTTGAATATGAATTTCGCCAAGGCTAGTGGTCTTAAAGAACATCTGTTAAGTTTGACTGGATTTGACCAAATTTAACTAAATTTTGACCATGCCTTTCTCTAAATCCAACCGTTTCATTGTGACTGTAATTTATGAGAATTAACCTTTCATTACACTCTTCAAATCTGAAGATTAGATTTCAAATCTATGTATGGCGTCTGGTGGACATATGTTGCATACCTGTATGACTATATGTTCACTCAATCTGACCATCCATTTGGTCTTAAATTTCACCAACACCAATCTGTCACCATACTCTTCTATCTCAATGATCAAGATTTGAATTTGAATTTCATCAACTCCAGTGGTCTCGGGACCATCTATTAAGTTTGAATGAGTTTGACCAATTTTAACTAAACTTTGACCGCGCCTCTCTCCGTTTGATGGTGACCATAATTTACGAGAATTAAACTTTTATTGCACTCTTTAAATCCAACGGTTAGATTTCAAATCTAAGTATTGTGTGTTATAGACATATGTTGTGTGCCTATATGGCTATGTTCTCTCAATCTAACCATCAATTTGGTCTCAAATTTCATAAACACCAATATGTCGCCATACTCTTCAATCCCAATAACCAAAATTTGAATTTGAATTTCACCAAGTCTAGTGGTCTTAAGAACATCTATTAAGTTTGATTGGATTTGACCAAATTTAACTAAATTTTGACCATGCCTTTCTCTAAATCCAACCGTTTGATTGTGACCGTAATTTATGAGAATTAACCTTTCATTACACTCTTCAAATCTGACGATTAGATTTCAAATCTAAGTATGGCGCATGGTGGACATATGTTGCGAACCTGTATGACTATATGTTCTCTCAATCTGACCATCCATTTGGTCTTAAATTTTACCAACACCAACACCAATATGTCACCATACTCTTCTATCTCAATGATCAAGATTTGAATTTGAATTTCATCAACTCCAGTGGTCTCGGGACCATCTATTAAGTTTGAATGAGTTTGACCAATTTTAACTAAACTTTGACCGCGCCTCTCTCCGTTTGATGGTGACCATAATTTACGAGAATTAAACTTTCATTGCACTCTTTAAATCCAACGGTTAGATTTCAAATCTAAGTATGGTGTGTTATAGACATATGTTGTGTGCCTATATGTCTATGTTCTCTCAATCTAACCATCAATTTGGTCTCAAATTTCATAAACACCAATATGTCGCCATACTCTTCAATCCCAATAACCAAAATTTGAATATGAATTTCACCAAGTCTAGTGGTCTTAAGAACATCTGTTAAATTTGATTGGATTTGACCAAATTTAACAAAATTTTGACCATGCCTTTCTCTAAATCCAACCGTTTGATTGCGACCGTAATTTATGAGAATTAACCTTTCATTACACTCTTCAAATCTGGCAATTAGATTTCAAATCTAAGTATGGCGCATGGTGGACATATGTTGCATACCTGTATAAATATACGTTCTCTCAATCTGACCATCCATTTGGTCTTAAATTTCACCAACACCAATATGTCACCATACTCTTCTATCTCTAAGATCAAGATTTGAATTTGAGTTTCATCAAGTCCAATGGTCTTGGGACCATCTATTAAGTCTGAATAAGTTTGACCAACTTTAACTAAACTTTGACCGCGCCTCTCTCCGTTTGATTGTGACCATAATTTAAGAGAATTAAACTTTCATTGCACTCTTTAAATCCAACGGTTAGATTTCAAATCTAAGTATGGTGTGTTATAGACATATGTTGTGTGCCTATATGGCCATGTTCTCTCAATCTGACCATCAATTTGGTCTCAAATTTCATCAACATCAATATGTCGCCATACTCTTAAATCCCAATAACCAAGATTTGAATATGAATTTCACCAAGTCCAGTGGTCTTAAGAACATCTATTAAGTTTGATTGGATTTGACCAAATTTAACTAAATTTTGACCATGCCTTTCTCTAAATCCAACCGTTTGATTGTGACCGTAATTTATGAGAATTAACCTTTCATTACACTCTTCAAATCTGACGATTAGATTTCAAATCTAAGTATGGTGCATGGTGGACATATGTTGCATACCTGTATGACTATACATTCTCTCAATCTGACCATCCATTTGGTCTTAAATTTCACCAACACCAATATATCACCATACTCTTCTATCTCTAAGATCAAGATTTGAATTTGAGTTTCATCAAGTCCAATGGTCTCGGGACCATCTATTAAGTTTGAATAAGTTTGACCAACTTTAACTAAACTTTGACCGCGCCTCTCTCCGTTTGATGATGACCATAATTTACGAGAATTAAACTTTTATTGCACTCTTTAAATCCAACGGTTAGATTTCAAATCTAAGTATTGTGTGTTATAGACATATGTTGTGTGCCTATATGGCTATGTTCTCTCAATCTAACCATCAATTTGGTCTCAAATTTCATAAACACCAATATGTCGCCATACTCTTCAATCCCAATAACCAAAATTTGAATATGAATTTCACCAAGTCTAGTGGTCTTAAGAACATCTATTAAGTTTGATTGGATTTGACCAAATTTAACTAAATTTTGACCATGCCTTTCTCTAAATCCAACCGTTTGATTGTGACCGTAATTTATGAGAATTAACCTTTCATTACACTCTTCAAATCTGACGATTAGATTTCAAATCTAAGTATGGTGCATGGTGGACATATGTTGCATACCTGTATGACTATACGTTCTCTCAATCTGACCATCCATTTGGTCTTAAATTTCACCAACACCAATATGTCACCATACTCTTCTATCTCTAAGATCAAGATTTGAATTTGAGTTTCATCAGGTCCAATGGTCTCGGGACCATCTATTAAGTTTGAATAAGTTTGACCAACTTTAACTAAACTTTGACCGCGCCTCTCTCCGTTTGATGGTGACCATAATTTACGAGAATTAAACTTTTATTGCACTCTTTAAATCCAACGGTTAGATTTCAAATCTAAGTATTGTGTGTTATAGACATATGTTGTGTGCCTATATGGCTATGTTCTCTCAATCTAACCATCAATTTGGTTTCAAATTTCATAAACACCAATATGTCGCCATACTCTTCAATCCCAATAACCAAAATTTGAATATGAATTTCACCAAGTCTAGTGGTCTTAAGAACATCTATTAAGTTTGATTGGATTTGACCAAATTTAACTAAATTTTGACCATGCCTTTCTCTAAATCCAACCGTTTGACTGTGACCGTAATTTATGAGAATTAACCTTTCATTACACTCTTCAAATCTGACGATTAGATTTCAAATCTAAGTATGGCGCATGGTGGACATATGTTGCGAACCTGTATGACTATATGTTCTCTCAATCTGACCATCCATTTGGTCTTAAATTTCACCAACACCAACACCAATATGTCACCATACTCTTCTATCTCAATGATCAAGATTTGAATTTGAATTTCATCAAGTCCAGTGGTCTCGGGACCATCTATTAAGTTTGAATGAGTTTGACCAACTTTAACTAAACTTTGACCGCGCCTCTCTCTGTTTGATTGTGACCATAATTTACGAGAATTAAACTTTCATTGCACTCTTTAAATCCAACGGTTAGATCTAAAATCTATGTATGGTGTGTTATAGACATGTGTTGTGTGCCTATATGGCCATGTTCTCTCAATCTGACCATCAATTTGGTCTAAAATTTCATCCACACCAATATGTCGGCATACTCTTTAATCCCAATAACCAAGATTTGAGTATGAATTTCACCAGGTCTAGTGGTCTTAAGAACATCTATTAAGTTTGATTGGATTTGACCAAATTTAACTAAATTTTGACCATGCCTTTCTCTAAATCCAACCGTTTGATTGTGACTGTAATTTATGAGAATTAACCTTTCATTACACTCTTCAAATCTGAAGATTAGATTTAAAATCTATGTATGGCGCCTGGTGGACATATGTTGCATACCTGTATGACTATATGTTCTCTCAATCTGAGCATCCATTTGGTCTTAAATTTCACCAACACCAATATGTCACCATACTCTTCTATCTCAATGATCAAGATTTGAATTTGAATTTCATCAAGTCCAGTGGTCTCGAGACCATCTATTAAGTTTGAATGAGTTTGACCAACTTTAACTAAACTTTGACCGCGCCTCTCTCCGTTTGATTGTGACCATAATTTACGAGAATTAAACTTTCATTGCACTCTTTAAATCCAACGGTTAGATTTCAAATCTAAGTATGGTGTGTTATAGACATGTGTTGTGTGCCTATATGGCTATGTTCTCTCAATCTGACCATCTATTTGGTCTCAAATTTCATCAACACCAATATGTCACCATACTCCTCAATCCCAATAACCAAGATTTGAATATGAATTTCACCAAGTCTAGTGGTCTTAAGAACATCTATTAAGTTTGACTGGATTTGACAAAATTTAACTAAATTTTGACCATGCCTTTCTCTAAATCCATTCGTTTGATTGTAACCATAATTTATGAGAATTAACCTTTCATTACACTCTTCAAATCTGATGGTTAGATTTCAAATCTATGTATGGCGCGTGATGGACATAAGTTATGTACCTGTATGACTATGTTCTCTCAATTTCACCATCCATTTGGTCTTAAATTTTACCAACACCAATACCAATATGTCACCATACTCTTCTATCTCAATGATCATGATTTGAATTTGAAGTTCATCAAGTCCAGCGGTCTTGGGACCATCTATTAAGTTTGAATGAGTTTGACCAATTTTAACTAAACTTTGACCGCGCCTCTCTCCGTTTGATGGTGACCATAATTTACGAGAATTAAACTTTCATTGCACTCTTTAAATCCAACGGTTAGATTTCAAATCTAAGTATGGTGTGTTATAGACATATGTTGTGTGCCTATATGGCTATGTTCTCTCAATCTAACCATCAATTTGGTCTCAAATTTCATAAACACCAATATGTCGCCATACTCTTCAATCCCAATAACCAAAATTTGAATATGAATTTCACCAAGTCTAGTGGTCTTAAGAACATCTGTTAAATTTGATTGGATTTGACCAAATTTAACTAAATTTTGACCATGCCTTTCTCTAAATCCAACCGTTTGATTGCGACCGTAATTTATGAGAATTAACCTTTCATTACACTCTTCAAATCTGGCGATTAGATTTCAAATCTAAGTATGGCGCATGATGGACATATGTTGCATACCTGTATGACTATACGTTCTCTCAATCTGACCATCCATTTGGTCTTAAATTTCACCAACACCAATATGTCACCATACTCTTCTATCTCTAAGATCAAGATTTGAATTTGAGTTTCATCAAGTCCAATGGTCTCGGGACCATCTATTAAGTTTGAATAAGTTTGACCAACTTTAACTAAACTTTGACCGCGCCTCTCTCCGTTTGATTGTGACCATAATTTAAGAGAATTAAACTTTCATTGCACTCTTTAAATCCAACGGTTAGATTTCAAATCTAAGTATGGTGTGTTATAGACATATGTTGTGTGCCTATATGGCCATGTTCTCTCAATCTGACCATCAATTTGGTCTCAAATTTCATCAACACCAATATGTCGCCATACTCTTAAATCCCAATAACCAAGATTTGAATATGAATTTCACCAAGTCCAGTGGTCTTAAGAACATCTATTAAGTTTGATTGGATTTGACCAAATTTAACTAAATTTTGACCATGCCTTTCTCTAAATCCATCCGTTTGATTGTGACCGTAATTTATGAGAATTAACCTTTCATTACACTCTTCAAATCTGACGATTAGATTTCAAATCTAAGTATGGTGCATGGTGGACATATGTTGCGTACCTGTATGACAATATGTTCTCTCAATCTAACCATCCATTTGGTCTTAAATTTCACCAACACCAACACCAATATGTCACCATACTCTTCTATCTCAATGATCAAGATTTGAATTTGAATTTCATCAAGTCCAGTGGTCTCGAGACCATCTATTAAGTTTGAATGAGTTTGACCAACTTTAACTAAACTTTGACCGCGCCTCTCTCCGTTTGATTGTGACCATAATTTACGAGAATCAAACTTTCATTGCACTCTTTAAATCCAACGGTTAGATTTCAAATCTAAGTATGGTGTGTTATAGACATGTGTTGTGTGCCTATATGACTATGTTCTCTCAATCTGACCATCTATTTGGTCTCAAATTTCATCAACACCAATATGTCGCCATACTCTTCAATCCCAATAACCAAGATTTGAATATGAATTTCCCAAGTTTAGTGGTCTTAAGAACATCTGTTAAGTTTGATTGGATTCGACCAAATTTAACTAAATTTTGACCATGCCTTACTCTAAATCCAACCGTTTGATTGTGACCGTAATTTATGAGAATTAATCTTTCATTACACTCTTCAATTCTGGCGATTAGATTTCAAATATAAGTATGGCGCATGGTGGACATATGTTGCATACCTGTATGACTATATGTTCTCTCAATCTGACCATCCATTTGGTCTTAAATTTCACCAACACCAACACCAATATGTCACCATACTCTTCTATCTCAAAGATCAAGATTTGAATTTGAATTTCATCAAGTCCAATGGTCTCGGGACCATCTATTAAGTTTGAATGAGTTTGACCAACTTTAATTAAACTTTGACCGCGCCTCTCTCCGTTTGATTGTGACCATAATTTAAGAGAATTAAACTTTCATTGCACTCTTTAAATCCAACGGTTAGATTTCAAATCTAAGTATGGGTGTGTTATAGACATATGTTGTGCGCCTATATGGCCATGTTCTCTCAATCTGATCATCAATTTGGTCTCAAATTTCATCAACACCAATGTGTCGCCATACTCTTAAATGCCAATAACCAAGATTTGAATATGAATTTCACCAAGGCTAGTGGTCTTAAAGAACATCTGTTAAGTTTGACTGGATTTGACCAAATTTAACTAAATTTTGACCATGCCTTTCTCTAAATCTAACCGTTTGATTGTGACTGTAGTTTATGAGAATTAACCTTTCATTACACTCTTCAAATCTGAAGATTAGATTTCAAATCTATGTATGGCGCCTGGTGGACATATGTTGCATACCTGTATGACTATATGTTCTCTCAATCTGACCATCCATTTGGTCTTAAATTTCACCAACACCAATATGTCACCATACTCTTCTATCTCAATGATCAAGATTTGAATTTGAATTTCATCAACTCCAGTGGTCTCGGGACCATCTATTAAGTTTGAATGAGTTTGACCAACTTTAACTAAACTTTGACCGCGCCTCTCTCCGTTTGATTGTGAGCATAATTTACGAGAATTAAACTTTCATTGCACTCTTTAAATCCAACGGTTAGATTTCAAATCTAAGTATGGTGTGTTATAGACATGTGTTGTGTGCCTATATGACTATGTTCTCTCAATCTGACCATCTATTTGGTCTCAAATTTCATCAACACCAATATGTCGCCATACTCTTCAATCCCAATAACCAAGATTTGAATATGAATTTCCCAAGTCTAGTGGTCTTAAGAACATCTGTTAAGTTTGATTGGATTCGACCAAATTTAACTAAATTTTGACCATGCCTTACTCTAAATCCAACCGTTTGATTGTGACCGTAATTTATGAGAATTAACCTTTCGTTACACTCTTCAGTTCTGGCGATTAGATTTCAAATATAAGTATGGCGCATGGTGGACATATGTTGCATACCTGTATGACTATATGTTCTCTCAATCTGACCATCCATTTGGTCTTAAATTTCACCAACACCAACACCAATATGTCACCATACTCTTCTATCTCAAAGATCAAGATTTGAATTTGAATTTCATCAAGTCCAATGGTCTCGGGACCATCTATTAAGTTTGAATGAGTTTGACCAACTTTAATTAAACTTTGACAGCGCCTCTCTCCGTTTGATTGTGACCATAATTTAAGAGAATTAAACTTTCATTGCACTCTTTAAATCCAACGGTTAGATTTCAAATCTAAGTATGGTGTGTTATAGACATATGTTGTGCGCCTATATGGCCATGTTCTCTCAATCTGATCATCAATTTGGTCTCAAATTTCATCAACACCAATGTGTCGCCATACTCTTAAATGCCAATAACCAAGATTTGAATATGAATTTCACCAAGGCTAGTGGTCTTAAAGAACATCTGTTAAGTTTGACTGGATTTGACCAAATTTAACTAAATTTTGACCATGCCTTTCTCTAAATCTAACCGTTTGATTGTGACTGTAGTTTATGAGAATTAACCTTTCATTACACTCTTCAAATCTGAAGATTAGATTTCAAATCTATGTATGGCGCCTGGTGGACATATGTTGCATACCTGTATGACTATATGTTCTCTCAATCTGACCATCCATTTGGTCTTAAATTTCACCAACACCAATATGTCACCATACTCCTCTATCTCAATGATCAAGATTTGAATTTGAATTTCATCAAGTCCAGCGGTCTCGGGACCATCTATTAAGTTTGAATGAGTTTGACCAACTTTAACTAAACTTTGACCGCGCCTCTCTCCGTTTGATTGTGACCACAATTTACGAGAATTAAACTTTCATTGCACTCTTTAAATCAACGGTTAGATTTCAAATCTAAGTATAGTGTGTTATAGACATGTGTTGTGGGCCTATATGGCTATGTTCTCTCAATCTGACCATCTATTTGGTCTCAAATTTCATCAACACCAATATGTCACCATACTCTTCAATCCCAATAACCAAGATTTGAATATGAATTTCACCAAGTCTAGTGGTCTTAAGAACATCTATTAAGTTTGACTGGATTTGACCAAATTTAACTAAATTTTGACCATGCCTTTCTCTAAATCCATTCGTTTGATTGTAACCATAATTTATGAGAATTAACCTTTCATTACACTCTTCAAATCTGATGGTTAGATTTCAAATCTAAGTATGGCGCGTGATGGACATAAGTTATGTACCTGTATGACTATGTTCTCTCAATTTCACCATCCATTTGGTCTTAAATTTTACCAACACCAATACCAATATGTCACCATACTCTTCTATCTCAATGATCATGATTTGAATTTGAAGTTCATCAAGTCCAGTGGTCTTGGGACCATCTATTAAGTTTGAATGAGTTTGACCAATTTTAACTAAACTTTGACCGCGCCTCTCTCCGTTTGATGGTGACCATAATTTACGAGAATTAAACTTTTATTGCACTCTTTAAATCCAACGGTTAGATTTCAAATCTAAGTATGGTGTGTTATAGACATATGTTGTGTGCCTATATGGCTATGTTCTCTCAATCTAACCATCAATTTGGTCTCAAATTTCATAAACACCAATATGTCGCCATACTCTTCAATCCCAATAACAAAAATTTGAATATGAATTTCACCAAGTCTAGTGGTCTTAAGAACATCTATTAAGTTTGATTGGATGTGACCAAATTTAACTAAATTTTGACCATGCCTTTCTCTAAATCCAACCGTTTGATTGTGACCGTAATTTATGAGAATTAACCATTCATTACACTCTTCACATCTGAAGATTAGATTTCAAATCTATGTATGGCGCCTGGTGAACATATGTTGCATACCTGTATGACTATATGTTCTCTCAATCTGACCATCCATTTGGTCTTAAATTTCACCAACACCAACACCAATATGTCACCATACTCTTCTATCTCAAAGATCAAGATTTGAATTTGAATTTCATCAAGTCCAATGGTCTCGGGACCATCTATTAAGTTTGAATGAGTTTGACCAACTTTAATTAAACTTTGACCGCGCCTCTCTCCGTTTGATTGTGACCATAATTTAAGAGAATTAAACTTTCATTGCACTCTTTAAATCCAACGGTTAGATTTCAAATCTAAGTATGGTGTGTTATAGACATATGTTGTGCGCCTATATGGCCATGTTCTCTCAATCTGATCATCAATTTGGTCTCAAATTTCATCAACACCAATGTGTCGCCATACTCTTAAATGCCAATAACCAAGATTTGAATATGAATTTCACCAAGGCTAGTGGTCTTAAAGAACATCTGTTAAGTTTGACTGGATTTGACCAAATTTAACTAAATTTTGACCATGCCTTTCTCTAAATCTAACCGTTTGATTGTGACTGTAGTTTATGAGAATTAACCTTTCATTACACTCTTCAAATCTGAAGATTAGATTTCAAATCTATGTATGGCGCCTGGTGGACATATGTTGCATACCTGTATGACTATATGTTCTCTCAATCTGACCATCCATTTGGTCTTAAATTTCACTAACACCAATATGTCACCATACTCTTCTATCTCAATGATCAAGATTTGAATTTGAATTTCATCAACTCCAGTGGTCTCGGGACCATCTATTAAGTTTGAATGAGTTTGACCAACTTTAACTAAACTTTGACCGCGCCTCTCTCCGTTTGATTGTGAGCATAATTTACGAGAATTAAACTTTCATTGCACTCTTTAAATCCAACGGTTAGATTTCAAATCTAAGTATGGTGTGTTATAGACATGTGTTGTATGCCTATATGACTATGTTCTCTCAATCTGACCATCTATTTGGTCTCAAATTTCATCAACACCAATATGTCGCCATACTCTTCAATCCCAATAACCAAGATTTGAATATGAATTTCCCAAGTCTAGTGGTCTTAAGAACATCTGTTAAGTTTGATTGGATTCGACCAAATTTAACTAAATTTTGACCATGCCTTACTCTAAATCCAACCGTTTGATTGTGACCGTAATTTATGAGAATTAACCTTTCGTTACACTCTTCAGTTCTGGCGATTAGATTTCAAATATAAGTATGGCGCATGGTGGACATATGTTGCATACCTGTATGACTATATGTTCTCTCAATCTGACCATCCATTTGGTCTTAAATTTCACCAACACCAACACCAATATGTCACCATACTCTTCTATCTCAAAGATCAAGATTTGAATTTGAATTTCATCAAGTCCAATGGTCTCGGGACCATCTATTAAGTTTGAATGAGTTTGACCAACTTTAATTAAACTTTGACAGCGCCTCTCTCCGTTTGATTGTGACCATAATTTAAGAGAATTAAACTTTCATTGCACTCTTTAAATCCAACGGTTAGATTTCAAATCTAAGTATGGTGTGTTATAGACATATGTTGTGCGCCTATATGGCCATGTTCTCTCAATCTGATCATCAATTTGGTCTCAAATTTCATCAACACCAATGTGTCGCCATACTCTTAAATGCCAATAACCAAGATTTGAATATGAATTTCACCAAGGCTAGTGGTCTTAAAGAACATCTGTTAAGTTTGACTGGATTTGACCAAATTTAACTAAATTTTGACCATGCCTTTCTCTAAATCTAACCGTTTGATTGTGACTGTAGTTTATGAGAATTAACCTTTCATTACACTCTTCAAATCTGAAGATTAGATTTCAAATCTATGTATGGCGCCTGGTGGACATATGTTGCATACCTGTATGACTATATGTTCTCTCAATCTGACCATCCATTTGGTCTTAAATTTCACCAACACCAATATGTCACCATACTCCTCTATCTCAATGATCAAGATTTGAATTTGAATTTCATCAAGTCCAGCGGTCTCGGGACCATCTATTAAGTTTGAATGAGTTTGACCAACTTTAACTAAACTTTGACCGCGCCTCTCTCCGTTTGATTGTGACCACAATTTACGAGAATTAAACTTTCATTGCACTCTTTAAATCAACGGTTAGATTTCAAATCTAAGTATAGTGTGTTATAGACATGTGTTGTGGGCCTATATGGCTATGTTCTCTCAATCTGACCATCTATTTGGTCTCAAATTTCATCAACACCAATATGTCACCATACTCTTCAATCCCAATAACCAAGATTTGAATATGAATTTCACCAAGTCTAGTGGTCTTAAGAACATCTATTAAGTTTGACTGGATTTGACCAAATTTAACTAAATTTTGACCATGCCTTTCTCTAAATCCATTCGTTTGATTGTAACCATAATTTATGAGAATTAACCTTTCATTACACTCTTCAAATCTGATGGTTAGATTTCAAATCTAAGTATGGCGCGTGATGGACATAAGTTATGTACCTGTATGACTATGTTCTCTCAATTTCACCATCCATTTGGTCTTAAATTTTACCAACACCAATACCAATATGTCACCATACTCTTCTATCTCAATGATCATGATTTGAATTTGAAGTTCATCAAGTCCAGTGGTCTTGGGACCATCTATTAAGTTTGAATGAGTTTGACCAATTTTAACTAAACTTTGACCGCGCCTCTCTCCGTTTGATGGTGACCATAATTTACGAGAATTAAACTTTTATTGCACTCTTTAAATCCAACGGTTAGATTTCAAATCTAAGTATGGTGTGTTATAGACATATGTTGTGTGCCTATATGGCTATGTTCTCTCAATCTAACCATCAATTTGGTCTCAAATTTCATAAACACCAATATGTCGCCATACTCTTCAATCCCAATAACAAAAATTTGAATATGAATTTCACCAAGTCTAGTGGTCTTAAGAACATCTATTAAGTTTGATTGGATGTGACCAAATTTAACTAAATTTTGACCATGCCTTTCTCTAAATCCAACCGTTTGATTGTGACCGTAATTTATGAGAATTAACCATTCATTACACTCTTCACATCTGAAGATTAGATTTCAAATCTATGTATGGCGCCTGGTGAACATATGTTGCATACCTGTATGACTATATGTTCTCTCAATCTGACCATCCATTTGGTCTTAAATTTCACCAACACCAACACCAATATGTCACCATACTCTTCTATCTCAAAGATCAAGATTTGAATTTGAATTTCATCAAGTCCAATGGTCTCGGGACCATCTATTAAGTTTGAATGAGTTTGACCAACTTTAATTAAACTTTGACCGCGCCTCTCTCCGTTTGATTGTGACCATAATTTAAGAGAATTAAACTTTCATTGCACTCTTTAAATCCAACGGTTAGATTTCAAATCTAAGTATGGTGTGTTATAGACATATGTTGTGCGCCTATATGGCCATGTTCTCTCAATCTGATCATCAATTTGGTCTCAAATTTCATCAACACCAATGTGTCGCCATACTCTTAAATGCCAATAACCAAGATTTGAATATGAATTTCACCAAGGCTAGTGGTCTTAAAGAACATCTGTTAAGTTTGACTGGATTTGACCAAATTTAACTAAATTTTGACCATGCCTTTCTCTAAATCTAACCGTTTGATTGTGACTGTAGTTTATGAGAATTAACCTTTCATTACACTCTTCAAATCTGAAGATTAGATTTCAAATCTATGTATGGCGCCTGGTGGACATATGTTGCATACCTGTATGACTATATGTTCTCTCAATCTGACCATCCATTTGGTCTTAAATTTCACTAACACCAATATGTCACCATACTCTTCTATCTCAATGATCAAGATTTGAATTTGAATTTCATCAACTCCAGTGGTCTCGGGACCATCTATTAAGTTTGAATGAGTTTGACCAACTTTAACTAAACTTTGACCGCGCCTCTCTCCGTTTGATTGTGAGCATAATTTACGAGAATTAAACTTTCATTGCACTCTTTAAATCCAACGGTTAGATTTCAAATCTAAGTATGGTGTGTTATAGACATGTGTTGTGTGCCTATATGACTATGTTCTCTCAATCTGACCATCTATTTGGTCTCAAATTTCATCAACACCAATATGTCGCCATACTCTTCAATCCCAATAACCAAGATTTGAATATGAATTTCCCAAGTCTAGTGGTCTTAAGAACATCTGTTAAGTTTGATTGGATTCGACCAAATTTAACTAAATTTTGACCATGCCTTACTCTAAATCCAACCGTTTGATTGTGACCGTAATTTGTGAGAATTAACCTTTCGTTACACTCTTCAGTTCTGGCGATTAGATTTCAAATATAAGTATGGCGCATGGTGGACATATGTTGCATACCTGTATGACTATATGTTCTCTCAATCTGACCATCCATTTGGTCTTAAATTTCACCAACACCAACACCAATATGTCACCATACTCTTCTATCTCAAAGATCAAGATTTGAATTTGAATTTCATCAAGTCCAATGGTCTCGGGACCATCTATTAAGTTTGAATGAGTTTGACCAACTTTAATTAAACTTTGACAGCGCCTCTCTCCGTTTGATTGTGACCATAATTTAAGAGAATTAAACTTTCATTGCACTCTTTAAATCCAACGGTTAGATTTCAAATCTAAGTATGGTGTGTTATAGACATATGTTGTGCGCCTATATGGCCATGTTCTCTCAATCTGATCATCAATTTGGTCTCAAATTTCATCAACACCAATGTGTCGCCATACTCTTAAATGCCAATAACCAAGATTTGAATATGAATTTCACCAAGGCTAGTGGTCTTAAAGAACATCTGTTAAGTTTGACTGGATTTGACCAAATTTAACTAAATTTTGACCATGCCTTTCTCTAAATCTAACCGTTTGATTGTGACTGTAGTTTATGAGAATTAACCTTTCATTACACTCTTCAAATCTGAAGATTAGATTTCAAATCTATGTATGGCGCCTGGTGGACATATGTTGCATACCTGTATGACTATATGTTCTCTCAATCTGACCATCCATTTGGTCTTAAATTTCACCAACACCAATATGTCACCATACTCCTCTATCTCAATGATCAAGATTTGAATTTGAATTTCATCAAGTCCAGCGGTCTCGGGACCATCTATTAAGTTTGAATGAGTTTGACCAACTTTAACTAAACTTTGACCGCGCCTCTCTCCGTTTGATTGTGACCACAATTTACGAGAATTAAACTTTCATTGCACTCTTTAAATCAACGGTTAGATTTCAAATCTAAGTATAGTGTGTTATAGACATGTGTTGTGGGCCTATATGGCTATGTTCTCTCAATCTGACCATCTATTTGGTCTCAAATTTCATCAACACCAATATGTCACCATACTCTTCAATCCCAATAACCAAGATTTGAATATGAATTTCACCAAGTCTAGTGGTCTTAAGAACATCTATTAAGTTTGACTGGATTTGACCAAATTTAACTAAATTTTGACCATGCCTTTCTCTAAATCCATTCGTTTGATTGTAACCATAATTTATGAGAATTAACCTTTCATTACACTCTTCAAATCTGATGGTTAGATTTCAAATCTAAGTATGGCGCGTGATGGACATAAGTTATGTACCTGTATGACTATGTTCTCTCAATTTCACCATCCATTTGGTCTTAAATTTTACCAACACCAATACCAATATGTCACCATACTCTTCTATCTCAATGATCATGATTTGAATTTGAAGTTCATCAAGTCCAGTGGTCTTGGGACCATCTATTAAGTTTGAATGAGTTTGACCAATTTTAACTAAACTTTGACCGCGCCTCTCTCCGTTTGATGGTGACCATAATTTACGAGAATTAAACTTTTATTGCACTCTTTAAATCCAACGGTTAGATTTCAAATCTAAGTATGGTGTGTTATAGACATATGTTGTGTGCCTATATGGCTATGTTCTCTCAATCTAACCATCAATTTGGTCTCAAATTTCATAAACACCAATATGTCGCCATACTCTTCAATCCCAATAACAAAAATTTGAATATGAATTTCACCAAGTCTAGTGGTCTTAAGAACATCTATTAAGTTTGATTGGATGTGACCAAATTTAACTATATTTTGACCATGCCTTTCTCTAAATCCAACCGTTTGATTGTGACCGTAATTTATGAGAATTAACCATTCATTACACTCTTCACATCTGAAGATTAGATTTCAAATCTATGTATGGCGCCTGGTGAACATATGTTGCATACCTGTATGACTATATGTTCTCTCAATCTGACCATCCATTTGGTCTTAAATTTCACCAACACCAATATGTCACCATACTCTTCTATCTCAATGATCAAGATTTGAATTTGAATTTCTTCAACTCCAGTGGTCTCGGGACCATCTATTAAGTTTGAATGAGTTTGACCAACTTTAACTAAACTTTGACCGCGCCTCTCTCCGTTTGATTGTGACCATAATTTACGAGAATTAAACTTTCATTGCACTCTTTAAATCCAACGGTTAGATTTCAAATCTAAGTATGGTGTTATAGACATGTGTTGTGTGCCTATATGGCTATGTTCTCTCAATCTGACCATCTATTTGGTCTCAAATTTCATCAACACCAATATGTCACCATACTCTTCAATCCCAATAACCAATATTTGAATATGAATTTCACCAAGTCTAGTGGTCTTAAGAACATCTATTAAGTTTGACTGGATTTGACCAAATTTAACTAAATTTTGACCATGCCTTTCTCTAAATCCAATCGTTTGATTGTAACCATAATTTATGAGAATTAACCTTTCATTACACTCTTCAAATCTGATGGTTAGATTTCAAATCTAAGTATGGCGCGTGATGGACATAAGTTATGTACCTGTATGACTATGTTCTCTCAATTTCACCATCCATTTGGTCTTAAATTTCACCAACACCAACACCAATATGTCACCATACTCTTCTATCTCAATGATCAAGATTTGAATTTGAAGTTCATCAAGTCCAGTGGTCTTGGGACCATCTATTAAGTTTGAATGAGTTTGACCAACTTTAACTAAACTTTAACCGCGCCTCTCTCCGTTTGATTGTGAGCATAATTTACGAGAATTAAACTTTCATTGCACTCTTTAAATCCAACGGTTAGATTTCAAATCTAAGTATGGTGTGTTATAGACATGTGTTGTGTGCCTATATGGCTATGTTCTCTCAATCTGACCATCTATTTGGTCTCAAATTTCATCAACACCAATATGTCGCCATACTCTTCAATCCCAATAACCAAGATTTGAATATGAATTTCACCAAGTCTAGTGGTCTTAAGAACATCTATTAAGTTTGATTGGATTCGACCAAATTTAACTAAATTTTGACCATGCCTTACTCTAAATCCAACCGTTTGATTGTGACCGTAATTTATGAGAATTAACCTTTCATTACACTCTTCAAATCTGGCGATTAGATTTCAAATTTAAGAATGGCGCATGGTGGACATATGTTGCATACCTGTATGACTATATGTTCTCTCAATCTGACCATCCATTTGGTCTTAAATTTCACCAACACCAATATGTCACCATACTCTTCTATCTCAAAGATCAAGATTTGAATTTGAATTTCATCAAGTCCAATGGTCTCGGGACCATCTATTACGTTTGAATAAGTTTGACCAACTTTAATTAAACTTTGACCGCGCCTCTCTCCGTTTGATTGTGACCATAATTTAAGAGAATTAAACTTTCATTGCACTCTTTAAATCCAACGGTTAGATTTCAAATCTAAGTATGGTGTGTTATAGACATATGTTGTGCGCCTATATGGCCATGTTCTCTCAATCTGACCATCAATTTGGTCTCAAATTTCATCAACACCAATATGTCGCCATACTCTTAAATGCCAATAACCAAGATTTGAATATGAATTTCACCAAGGCTAGTGGTCTTAAAGAACATCTGTTAAGTTTGACTGGATTTGACCAAATTTAACTAAATTTTGACCATGCCTTTCTCTAAATCCAACCGTTTGATTGTGACTGTAATTTATGAGAATTAACCTTTCATTACACTCTTCAAATCTGAAGATTAGATTTCAAATCTATGTATGGCGCCTGGTGGACATATGTTGCATACCTGTATGTCTATATGTTCTCTCAATCTGACCATCCATTTGGTCTTAAATTTCACCAACACCAATCTGTCACCATACTCTTCTATCTCAATGATCAAGATTTGAATTTGAATTTCATCAAGTCCAGTGGTCTCGGGACCATCTATTAAGTTTGAATGAGTTTGACCAACTTTAACTAAACTTTGACCGCGCCTCTCTCCGTTTGATTGTGACCATAATTTACGAGAATTAAACTTTCATTGCACTCTTTAAATCCAACGGTTAGATTTCAAATCTAAGTATGGTGTGTTATAGACATGTGTTGTGTGCCTATATGGCTATGTTCTCTCAATCTGACCATCTATTTGGTCTCAAATTTCATCAACACCAATATGTCACCATACTCTTCAATCCCAATAACCAAGATTTGAATATGAATTTCACCAAGTCTAGTGGTCTTAAGAACATCTATTAAGTTTGACTGGATTTGACCAAATTTAACTAAATTTTGACCATGCCTTTCTCTAAATCCATTCGTTTGATTGTAACCATAATTTATGAGAATTAACCTTTCATTACACTCTTCAAATCTGATGGTTAGATTTTAAATCTAAGTATGGCGCGTGATGGACATAAGTTATGTACCTGTATGACTATGTTCTCTCAATTTCACCATCCATTTGGTCTTAAATTTTACCAACACCAATACCAATATGTCACCACACTCTTCTATCTCAATGATCATGATTTGAATTTGAAGTTCATCAAGTCCAGTGGTCTTGGGACCATCTATTAAGTTTGAATGAGTTTGACCAATTTTAACTAAACTTTGACCGCGCCTCTCTCCGTTTGATGGTGACCATAATTTACGAGAATTAAACTTTTATTGCACTCTTTAAATCCAACGGTTAGATTTCAAATCTAAGTATTGTGTGTTATAGACATATGTTGTGTGTCTATATGGCTATGTTCTCTCAATCTAACCATCAATTTGGTCTCAAATTTCATAAACACCAATATGTCGCCATACTCTTCAATCCCAATAACCAAAATTTGAATATGAATTTCACCAAGTCTAGTGGTCTTAAGAACATCTATTAAGTTTGATTGGATTTGACCAAATTTAACTAAATTTTGACCATGCCTTTCTCTAAATCCAACCGTTTGATTGTGACCGTAATTTATGAGAATTAACCTTTCATTACACTCTTCAAATCTGACGATTAGATTTCAAATCTAAGTATGGCGCATGGTGGACATATGTTGCGAACCTGTATGACTATATGTTCTCTCAATCTGACCATCCATTTGGTCTTAAATTTCACCAACACCAACACCAATATGTCACCATACTCTTCTATCTCAATGATCAAGATTTGAATTTGAATTTCATCAAGTCCAGTGGTCTCGGGACCATCTATTAAGTTTGAATGAGTTTGACCAATTTTAACTAAACTTTGACCGCGCCTCTCTCCGTTTGATGGTGACCATAACTTACGAGAATTAAACTTTCATTGCACTCTTTAAATCCAACGGTTAGATTTCAAATCTAAGTATGGTGTGTTATAGACATATGTTGTGCGCCTATATGGCCATGTTCTCTCAATCTGACCATCAATTTGGTCTCAAATTTCATCAACACCAATATGTCGCCATACTCTTAAATGCCAATAACCAAGATTTGAATATGAATTTCACCAAGGCTAGTGGTCTTAAAGAACATCTGTTAAGTTTGACTGGATTTGACCAAATTTAACTAAATTTTGACCATGCCATTCTCTAAATCCAACCGTTTGATTGTGACTGTAATTTATGAGAATTAACCTTTCATTACACTCTTCAAATCTGAAGATTAGATTTCAAATCTATGTATGGCGCCTGGTGGACATATGTTGCATACCTGTATGACTATATGTTCTCTCAATCTGAGCATCCATTTGGTCTTAAATTTCACCAACACCAATATGTCACCATACTCTTCTATCTCAATGATCAAGATTTGAATTTGAATTTCATCAAGTCCAGTGGTCTCGAGACCATCTATTACGTTTGAATGAGTTTGACCAACTTTAACTAAACTTTGACCGCGCCTCTCTCCGTTTGATTGTGACCATAATTTACGAGAATTAAACTTTCATTGCACTCTTTAAATCCAACGGTTAGATTTCAAATCTAAGTATGGTGTGTTATAGACATGTGTTGTGTGCCTATATGGCTATGTTCTCTCAATCTGACCATCTATTTGGTCTCAAATTTCATCAACACCAATATGTCGCCATACTCTTCAATCCCAATAACCAAGATTTGAATATGAATTTCACCAAGTCTAGTGGTCTTAAGAACATCTATTAAGTTTGACTGGATTTGACAAAATTTAACTAAATTTTGACCATGCCTTTCTCTAAATCCATTCGTTTGATTGTAACCATAATTTATGAGAATTAACCTTTCATTACACTCTTCAAATCTGATGGTTAGATTTCAAATCTAAGTATGGCGCGTGATGGACATAAGTTATGTACCTGTATGACTATGTTCTCTCAATTTCACCATCCATTTGGTCTTAAATTTTACCAACACCAATAACAATATGTCACCATACTCTTCTATCTCAATGATCATGATTTGAATTTGATGTTCATCAAGTCCAGCGGTCTTGGGACCATCTATTAAGTTTGAATGAGTATGACCAATTTTAACTAAACTTTGACCGCGCCTCTCTCCGTTTGATGGTGACCATAATTTACGAGAATTAAACTTTCATTGCACTCTTTAAATCCAACGGTTAGATTTCAAATCTAAGTATGGTGTGTTATAGACATGTGTTGTGTGCCTATATGGCTATGTTCTCTCAATCTGACCATCTATTTGGTCTCAAATTTCATCAACACCAATATGTCGCCATACTCTTCAATCCCAATAACCAAAATTTGAATATGAATTTCACCAAGTCTAGTGGTCTTAAGAACATCTGTTAAATTTGATTGGATTTGACCAAATTTAACTAAATTTTGACCATGCCTTTCTCTAAATCCAACCGTTTGATTGCGACCGTAATTTATGAGAATTAACCTTTCATTACACTCTTCAAATCTGGCGATTAGATTTGAAATCTAAGTATGGCGCATGGTGGACATATGTTGCATACCTGTATGACTATACGTTCTCTCAATCTGACCATCCATTTGGTCTTAAATTTCACCAACACCAATATGTCACCATACTCTTCTATCTCTAAGATCAAGATTTGAATTTGAGTTTCATCAAGTCCAATGGTCTCGGGACCATCTATTAAGTTTGAATAAGTTTGACCAACTTTAACTAAACTTTGACCGCGCCTCTCTCCGTTTGATTGTGACCATAATTTAAGAGAATTAAACTTTCATTGCACTCTTTAAATCCAACGGTTAGATTTCAAATCTAAGTATGGTGTGTTATAGACATATGTTGTGTGCCTATATGGCCATGTTCTCTCAATCTGACCATCAATTTGGTCTCAAATTTCATCAACACCAATATGTCGCCATACTCTTAAATCCCAATAACCAATATTTGAATATGAATTTCACCAAGTCCAGTGGTCTTAAGAACATCTATTAAGTTTGATTGGATTTGACCAAATTTAACTAAATTTTGACCATGCCTTTCTCTAAATCCAACCGTTTGATTGTGACCGTAATTTATGAGAATTAACCTTTCATTACACTCTTCAAATCTGACGATTAGATTTCAAATCTAAGTATGGCGCACGGTGGACATATGTTGCGTACCTGTATGACTATATGTTCTCTCAATCTGACCATCCAATTTGTCTTAAATTTCACCAACACCAACACCAATATGTCACCATACTCTTCTATCTCAATGATCAAGATTTGAATTTGAATTTCATCAAGTCTAGTGGTCTCGGGACCATCTATTAAGTTTGAATGAGTTTGACCAACTTTAACTAAACTTTGACCGCGCCTCTCTCCGTTTGATTGTGACCATAATTTACGAGAATTAAACTTTCATTGCACTCTTTAAATCCAACGGTTAGATTTAAAATCTATGTATGGTGTGTTATAGACATGTGTTGTGTGCCTATATGGCCATGTTCTCTCAATCTGACCATCAATTTGGTCTAAAATTTCATCCACACCAACATGTCGACATACTCTTTAATCCCAATAACCAAGATTTGAATATGAATTTCACCAGGTCTAGTGGTCTTAAGAACATCTATTAAGTTTGATTGGATTTGACCAAATTTAACTAAATTTTGACCATGCCTTTCTCTAAATCCAACCGTTTGATTGTGACTGTAATTTATGAGAATTAACCTTTCATTACACTCTTCAAATCTGAAGATTAGATTTCAAATCTATGTATGGCGCCTGGTGGACATATGTTGCATACCTGTATGACTATATGTTCTCTCAATCTGAGCATCCATTTGGTCTTAAATTTCACCAACACCAATATGTCACCATACTCTTCTATCTCAATGATCAAGATTTGAATTTGAATTTCATCAAGTCCAGTGGTCTCGAGACCATCTATTAAGTTTGAATGAGTTTGACCAACTTTAACTAAACTTTGACCGCGCCTCTCTCCGTTTGGTTGTGACCATAATTTACGAGAATTAAACTTTCATTGCACTCTTTAAATCCAACGGTTAGATTTCAAATCTAAATATGGTGTGTTATAGACATGTGTTGTGTGCCTATATGGCTATGTTCTCTCAATCTGACCATCTATTTGGTCTCAAATTTCATCAACACCAATATGTCACCATACTCTTCAATCCCAATAACCAAGATTTGAATATGAATTTCACCAAGTCTAGTGGTCTTAAGAACATCTATTAAGTTTGACTGGATTTGACAAAATTTAACTAAATTTTGACCATGCCTTTCTCTAAATCCATTCGTTTGATTGTAAACATAATTTATGAGAATTAACCTTTCATTACACTCTTCAAATCTGATGGTTAGATTTCAAATCTAAGTATGGCGCGTGATGGACATAAGTTATGTACCTGTATGACTATGTTCTCTCAATTTCACCATCCATTTGGTCTTAAATTTTACCAACACCAATACCAATATGTCACCATACTCTTCTATCTCAATGATCATGATTTGAATTTGATGTTCATCAAGTCCAGCGGTCTTGGGACCATCTATTAAGTTTGAATGAGTTTGACCAATTTTAACTAAACTTTGACCGCGCCTCTCTCCGTTTGATGGTGACCATAATTTACGAGAATTAAACTTTCATTGCACTCTTTAAATCCAACGGTTAGATTTCAAATCTAAGTATGGTGTGTTATAGACATGTGTTGTGTGCCTATATGGCTATGTTCTCTCAATCTGACCATCTATTTGGTCTCAAATTTCATCAACACCAATATGTCGCCATACTCTTCAATCCCAATAACCAAAATTTGAATATGAATTTCACCACGTCTAGTGGTCTTAAGAACATCTGTTAAATTTGATTGGATTTGACCAAATTTAACTAAATTTTGACCATGCCTTTCTCTAAATCCAACCGTTTGATTGCGACCGTAATTTATGAGAATTAACCTTTCATTACCCTCTTCAAATCTGGCGATTAGATTTGAAATCTAAGTATGGCGCATGGTGGACATATGTTGCATACCTGTATGACTATACGTTCTCTCAATCTGACCATCCATTTGGTCTTAAATTTCACCAACACCAATATGTCACCATACTCTTCTATCTCTAAGATCAAGATTTGAATTTGAGTTTCATCAAGTCCAATGGTCTCGGGACCATCTATTAAGTTTGAATAAGTTTGACCAACTTTAACTAAACTTTGACCGCGCCTCTCTCCGTTTGATTGTGACCATAATTTAAGAGAATTAAACTTTCATTGCACTCTTTAAATCCAACGGTTAGATTTCAAATCTAAGTATGGTGTGTTATAGACATATGTTGTGTGCCTATATGGCCATGTTCTCTCAATCTGACCATCAATTTGGTCTCAAATTTCATCAACACCAATATGTCGCCATACTCTTAAATCCCAATAACCAATATTTGAATATGAATTTCACCAAGTCCAGTGGTCTTAAGAACATCTATTAAGTTTGATTGGATTTGACCAAATTTAACTAAATTTTGACCATGCCTTTCTCTAAATCCAACCGTTTGATTGTGACCGTAATTTATGAGACTTAACCTTTCATTACACTCTTCAAATCTGACGATTAGATTTCAAATCTAAGTATGGCGCACGGTGGACATATGTTGCGTACCTGTATGACTATATGTTCTCTCAATCTGAGTATCCATTTGGTCTTAAATTTCACCAACACCAATATGTCACCATACTCTTCTATCTCAATGATCAAGATTTGAATTTGAATTTCATCAAGTCCAGTGGTCTCGAGACCATCTATTAAGTTTGAATGAGTTTGACCAACTTTAACTAAACTTTGACCGCGCCTCTCTCCGTTTGGTTGTGACCATAATTTACGAGAATTAAACTTTCATTGCACTCTTTAAATCCAACGGTTAGATTTCAAATCTAAATATGGTGTGTTATAGACATGTGTTGTGTGCCTATATGGCTATGTTCTCTCAATCTGACCATCTATTTGGTCTCAAATTTCATCAACACCAATATGTCACCATACTCTTCAATCCCAATAACCAAGATTTGAATATGAATTTCACCAAGTCTAGTGGTCTTAAGAACATCTATTAAGTTTGACTGGATTTGACAAAATTCAAATTTAACTAAATTTTGACCATGCCTTTCTCTAAATCCATTCGTTTGATTGTAACCATAATTTATGAGAATTAACCTTTCATTACACTCTTCAAATCTGATGGTTAGATTTCAAATCTAAGTATGGCGCGTGATGGACATAAGTTATGTACCTGTATGACTATGTTCTCTCAATTTCACCATCCATTTGGTCTTAAATTTTACCAACACCAATACCAATATGTCACCATACTCTTCTATCTCAATGATCATGATTTGAATTTGATGTTCATCAAGTCCAGCGGTCTTGGGACCATCTATTAAGTTTGAATGAGTTTGACCAATTTTAACTAAACTTTGACCGCGCCTCTCTCCGTTTGATGGTGACCATAATTTACGAGAATTAAACTTTCATTGCACTCTTTAAATCCAACGGTTAGATTTCAAATCTAAGTATGGTGTGTTATAGACATGTGTTGTGTGCCTATATGGCTATGTTCTCTCAAGCTGACCATCTATTTGGTCTCAAATTTCATCAACACCAATATGTCGCCATACTCTTCAATCCCAATAACCAAAATTTGAATATGAATTTCACCAAGTCTAGTGGTCTTAAGAACATCTGTTAAATTTGATTGGATTTGACCAAATTTAACTAAATTTTGACCATGCCTTTCTCTAAATCCAACCGTTTGATTGCGACCGTAATTTATGAGAATTAACCTTTCATTACCCTCTTCAAATCTGGCGATTAGATTTGAAATCTAAGTATGGCGCATGGTGGACATATGTTGCATACCTGTATGACTATACGTTCTCTCAATCTGACCATCCATTTGGTCTTAAATTTCACCAACACCAATATGTCACCATACTCTTCTATCTCTAAGATCAAGATTTGAATTTGAGTTTCATCAAGTCCAATGGTCTCGGGACCTTCTATTAAGTTTGAATAAGTTTGACCAACTTTAACTAAACTTTGACCGCGCCTCTCTCCGTTTGATTGTGACCATAATTTAAGAGAATTAAACTTTCATTGCACTCTTTAAATCCAACGGTTAGATTTCAAATCTAAGTATGGTGTGTTATAGACATATGTTGTGTGCCTATATGGCCATGTTCTCTCAATCTGACCATCAATTTGGTCTCAAATTTCATCAACACCAATATGTCGCCATACTCTTAAATCCCAATAACCAAGATTTGAATATGAATTTCACCAAGTCCAGTGGTCTTAAGAACATCTATTAAGTTTGATTGGATTTGACCAAATTTAACTAAATTTTGACCATGCCTTTCTCTAAATCCAACCGTTTGATTGTGACCGTAATTTATGAGAATTAACCTTTCATTACACTCTTCAAATCTGACGATTAGATTTCAAATCTAAGTATGGTGCATGGTGGACATATGTTGCATACCTGTATGACTATACGTTCTCTCAATCTGACCATCCATTTGGTCTTAAATTTCACCAACACCAATATGTCACCATACTCTTCTATCTCTAAGATCAAGATTTGAATTTGAGTTTCATCAAGTCCAATGGTCTCGGGACCATCTATTAAGTTTGAATAAGTTTGACCAACTTTAACTAAACTTTGACCGCGCCTCTCTCCGTTTGATGGTGACCATAATTTACGAGAATTAAACTTTTATTGCACTCTTTAAATCCAACGGTTAGATTTCAAATCTAAGTATTGTGTGTTATAGACATATGTTGTGTGCCTATATGGCTATGTTCTCTCAATCTAACCATCAATTTGGTCTCAAATTTCATAAACACCAATATGTCGCCATACTCTTCAATCCCAATAACCAAAATTTGATTATGAATTTGACCAAGTCTAGTGGTCTTAAGAACATCTATTAAGTTTGATTGGATTTGACCAAATCTAACTAAATTTTGACCATGCCTTTCTCTAAATCCAACCGTTTGATTGTGACCGTAATTTATGAGAATTAACCTTTCATTACACTCTTCAAATCTGACGATTAGATTTCAAATCTAAGTATGGCGCACGGTGGACATATGTTGCGTACCAGTATGACTATATGTTCTCTCAATCTGACCATCCAATTTGTCTTAAATTTCACCAACACCAACACCAATATGTCACCATACTCTTCTATCTCAATGATCAAGATTTGAATTTGAATTTCATCAAGTCTAGTGGTCTCGGGACCATCTATTAAGTTTGAATGAGTTTGACCAACTTTAACTAAACTTTGACCGCGCCTCTCTCTGTTTGATTGTGACCATAATTTACGAGAATTAAACTTTCATTGCACTCTTTAAATCCAACGGTTAGATTTCAAATCTATGTATGGTGTGTTATAGACATGTGTTGTGTGCCTATATGGCCATGTTCTCTCAATCTGACCATCAATTTGGTCTAAAATTTCATCCACACCAATATGTCGCCATACTCTTTAATCCCAATAACCAAGATTTGAATATGAATTTCACCAGGTCTAGTGGTCTTAAGAACATCTATTAAGTTTGATTGGATTTGACCAAATTTAACTAAATTTTGACCATGCCTTTCTCTAAATCCAACCGTTTGATTGTGACCGTAATTTTTGAGAATTAACCTTTCATTACACTCTTCAAATCTGACGATTAGATTTCAAATCTAAGTATGGCGCATGGTGGACATATGTTGCATACCTGTATGACTATACGTTCTCTCAATCTGACCATCCTTTTGGTCTTAAATTTCACCAACACCAATATGTCACCATAGTCTTCTATCTCAAAGATCAAGATTTGAATTTCAATTTCATCAAGTCCAGTGGTCTCGGGACCATCTATTAAGTTTGAATGAGTTTGACTAACTTTAACTAAACTTTGACCGCGCCTCTCTCCGTTTGATTGTGACCATAATTTACGAGAATTAAACTTTCAATGCACTCTTTAAATCCAACGGTTAGATTTCAAATCTAAGTATGGTGTGTTATAGACATCTGTTGTGTGCCTATATGGCTATGTTCTCTCAATCTGACCATCCATTGGGTCTTAAATTTCACCAACACCAATATGTCACCACACTGTTCTATCTCAATGATTAAGATTTGAATTTGAATTTCATCAAGTCCAGTGGTCTCAGGACCATCTATTAAGTTTGAATGAGTTTGACCAACTTTAACTAAACTTTGACCGCGCCTCCCTCCGTTTCATTGTGACCATAATTTACGAGAATTAAACTTTCATTGCACTCTTTAAATCCAACGGTCAGATTTCAAATCTAAGTATGGTGTGTTATAGACATATGTTGTGTGCCTATATGGCTATGTTCTCTCAATCTGACCATCAATTTGGTCTCAAATTTCATCAACACCAATATGTCGCCATACTCTTCAATCCCAATAACCAAGACTTGAATACGAATTTCACCAAGTCTAGTGGTCTTAAGAACATCTTTTAAGTTTGATTGGACTTGACAAAATTTAACTAAATTTTGTCCATGCCTTTCTCTAGATCCAACTGTTTGATTGTGTTCGTAATTTATGAGAATTAACCTTTCATTACACTCTTCAAATCTGACGATTAGATTTCAAATCTATGTATGGCGCACGGTGGACATATGTTGCGTACCTGTATGACTACAAGTTCTCTCAATCTGACCATCCATTTGGTCTTAAATTTCACAAACACCAACACCAATAAGTCTGGTGGTCTTCTATCTCAATGATCCAGATTTGAATTTGAATTTCATCAAGTCCAGTGGTCTCGGGACCATCTATTAAGTTTGAATGAGTTTGCCCAACTTTAACTAAACTTTGACCTCGGCTCTCTCCGTTTGATTGTTACCATAATTTACGAGAAGTAAACTTTCATTGCACTCTTTAAATCCAACGGTTAGATTTCAAATCTAAGTATGGTGTGTTATAGACACATGTTGTGTGCCTATATGGCTATGTTCTCTCAATCTGACCATCCATTTGGTCTTAAATTTCACCAACACCAATATGTCACCATACTCTTCTATCTCAATGATCAAGATTTGAATTAGAATTTCATCAAGTCCAGTGGTCTCGGGACCATCTATTAAGTTTGAATGAGTTTGACTAACTTTAACTAAACTTTGACCGCCCCTCCCTCCGTTTGATTGTGACCATAATTTACGAGAATTAAACTTTCATTGCACTCTTTAAATCCAACGGTTAGATTTCAAATCTAAGTATGGTGTGTTATAGACATGTGTTGTGTGCCTATATGGCTATGTTCTCTCAATCTGACCATCAATTTGGTCTCAAATTTCATCAACACCAATATGTCGCCATACTCTTCAATCCCAATAACCAAGATTTCAATATGAATTTCACCAAGTCTAGTGGTCTTAAGAACATCTTTTAAGTTTGATTGGACTTGACAAAATTTAACTAAATTTTGTCCATGCCTTTCTCTAGATCCAACTGTTTGATTGTGTTCGTAATTTATGAGAATTAACCTTTCATTACACTCTTCAAATCTGACGATTAGATTTCAAATCTATGTATGGCGCACGGTGGACATATGTTGCGTACCTGTATGACTACAAGTTCTCTCAATCTGACCATCCATTTGGTCTTAAATTTCACAAACACCAACACCAATAAGTCTGGTGGTCTTCTATCTCAATGATCCAGATTTGAATTTGAATTTCATCAAGTCCAGTGGTCTCGGGACCATCTATTAAGTTTGAATGAGTTTGACCAACTTTAACTAAACTTTGACCTCGGCTCTCTCCGTTTGATTGTTACCATAATTTACGAGAAGTAAACTTTCATTGCACTCTTTAAATCCAACGGTTAGATTTCAAATCTAAGTATGGTGTGTTATAGACACATGTTGTGTGCCTATATGGCTATGTTCTCTCAATCTGACCATCCATTTGGTCTTAAATTTCACCAACACCAATATGTCACCATACTCTTCTATCTCAATGATCAAGATTTGAATTAGAATTTCATCAAGTCCAGTGGTCTCGGGACCATCTATTAAGTTTGAATGAGTTTGACTAACTTTAACTAAACTTTGACCGCCCCTCCCTCCGTTTGATTGTGACCATAATTTACGAGAATTAAACTTTCATTGCACTCTTTAAATCCAACGGTTAGATTTCAAATCTAAATATGGTGTGTTATAGACATATGTTGTGTGCCTATATGGTCATGTTCTCTCAATCTGACCATCAATTTGGTCTCAAATTTCATAACACCAATATGTCGCCATACTCTTCAATCCCAGTAATCAAGATTTGAATATGAATTTCACCATGTCTAGTGGTCTTAAGAACATCTATTAAGTTTGATTGGATTTGACCAAATTTAACTAAATTTTGACCATGCCTCTCTCTAAATCCAACCGTTTGATTGTGACCGAAATTTATGAGAATTAACCTTTCATTACACTCTTCAAATCTGACGATTAGATTTCAAATCTAGGTATGGCGCATGGTGGACATATGTTGCGAACCTGTATGACTATATGTTCCCCCAATCTGACCATCCATTTGGTCTTAAATTTCACCAACACCAACACCAATATGTCACCATACTCTTCTATCTCAATGATCAAGATTTGAATTTGAATTTCATCAAGTCCAGTGGTCTCGGGACCATCTATTAATTTTGAATGAGTTTGACCAACTTTAACTAAACTTTGACCGCGCCTCTCTCTGTTTTATTGTGACCATAATTTTCGAGAATTAAACTTTCATTGCACTCTTTAAATCCAACGGTTAGATTTCAAATCTATGTATGGTGTGTTATAGACATGTGTTTTGTGCCTATATGGCCATGTTCTCTCAATCTGACAATCAATTTGGTCTAAAATTTCATCCACACCAATATGTCGCCATACTCTTTAATCCCAATAACCAAGATTTGAATATGAATTTCACCAAGTCTAGTGGTCTTAAGAACATCTTTTAAGCTTGATTGGACTTGACAAAATTTATCTAAATTTTGTCCATGCCTTTCTCTAGATCCAACCGTTTGATTGTGACCGTAATTTATGAGAATTAACCTTTCATTACACTCTTCAAATCTGACGATTAGATTTCAAATCTAAATATGGCGCATGGTGGACATATGTTGCGTACTTGTATGACTACATGTTCTCTCAATCTGACCATCCATTTGGTCTTAAATTTCACAAACACCAACACCAATATGTCACCATACTCTTCTATCTCAATGATCAAGATTTGAATTTGAATTTCATCAAGTCCAGTGGTCTCGGGACCATCTATTAAGTTTGAATTAGTTTGACCAACTTTAACTAAACTTTGACTGCGCCTCTCTCCGTTTGATTGTGACCATAATTTACGAGAATTAAACTTTCATTGCACTCTTTAAATCCAACGGTTAGATTTCAAATCTAAGTATGGTGTGTTATAGACATGTGTTGTGTGCCTATATGGCTATGTTCTCTCAATCTGACCATCAATTTGGTCTCAAACTTCATCAACACCAATATGTCGCCATACTCTTCAATCCCAATAACCAAGATTTCAATATGAATTTCACCAAGTCTAGTGGTCTTAAGAACATCTTTTAAGTTTGATTGGATTTGACCAAATTTAACTAAATTATGACCATGCCTTTCTCTAAATCCAACCGTTTGATTGTGACCGTAATTTATGAGAATTAACCTTTCATTACACTCTTCAAATCTGGCGATTAGATTTCAAATCTAAGTATGGCGCATGGTGGACATATGTTGCATACCTGTATGACTATATTATCTCTCAATCTGACCATCCATTTGGTCTTAAATTTCACCAACACCAATATGTCACCATACTCTTCTATCTTAAAGATCAAGATTTGAATTTGAATTTCATCAAGTCCAGTGGTCTCGGGACCATCTATTAAGTTTGAATGAGTTTGACCAACTTTAACTAAACTTTGACCGCTCCTCTCTCCGTTTGATTGTGACCATAATTTTCGAGAATTAAACTTTCATTGCACTCTTTAAATCCAACGGTTAGATTTCAAATCTAAGTATGGTGTGTTATAGACATATGTTGTGTGGCTATATGGTCATGTTCTCTCAATCTGACCATCAATTTGGTCTCAAATTTCATAACACCAATATGTCGCCATACTCTTCAATCCCAGTAATCAAGATTTGAATATGAATTTCACCATGTCTAGTGGTCTTAAGAACATCTATTAAGTTTGATTGGATTTGACCAAATTTAACTAAATTTTGACCATGCCTCTCTCTAAATCCAACCGTTTGATTGTGACCGAAATTTATGAGAATTAACCTTTCATTACACTCTTCAAATCTGACGATTAGATTTCAAATCTAGGTCTGGCGCATGGTGGACATATGTTGCGAACCTGTATGACTATATGTTCCCCCAATCTGACCATCCATTTGGTCTTAAATTTCACCAACACCAACACCAATATGTCACCATACTCTTCTATCTCAATGATCAAGATTTGAATTTGAATTTCATCAAGTCCAGTGGTCTCGGGACCATCTATTAATTTTGAATGAGTTTGACCAACTTTAACTAAACTTTGACCGCGCCTCTCTCTGTTTTATTGTGACCATAATTTTCGAGAATTAAACTTTCATTGCACTCTTTAAATCCAACGGTTAGATTTCAAATCTATGTATGGTGTGTTATAGACATGTGTTGTGTGCCTATATGGCCATGTTCTCTCAATCTGACAATCAATTTGGTCTAAAATTTCATCCACACCAATATGTCGCCATACTCTTTAATCCCAATAACCAAGATTTGAATATGAATTTCACCAAGTCTAGTGGTCTTAAGAACATCTTTTAAGCTTGATTGGACTTGACAAAAATTTATCTAAATTTTGTCCATGCCTTTCTCTAGATCCAACCGTTTGATTGTGACCGTAATTTACGAGAATTAACCTTTCATTACACTCTTCAAATCTGACGATTAGATTTCAAATCTAAGTATGGCGCATGGTGGACATATGTTGCGTACTTGTATGACTACATGTTCTCTCAATCTGACCATCCATTTGGTCTTAAATTTCACAAACACCAACACCAATATGTCACCATACTCTTCTATCTCAATGATCAAGATTTGAATTTGAATTTCATCAAGTCCAGTGGTCTCGGGACCATCTATTAAGTTTGAATTAGTTTGACCAACTTTAACTAAACTTTGACTGCGCCTCTCTCCGTTTGATTGTGACCATAATTTACGAGAATTAAACTTTCATTGCACTCTTTAAATCCAACGGTTAGATTTCAAATCTAAGTATGGTGTGTTATAGACATATGTTGTTTGCCTATATGGCTATGTTCTCTCAATCTGACCATCAATTTGGTCTAAAATTTCATCAACACCAATATGTCGCCATACTCTTCAATCCCAATAACCAAGATTTCAATATGAATTTCACCAAGTCTAGTGGTCTTAAGAACATCTTTTAAGTTTGATTGGATTTGACCAAATTCAACTAAATTATGACCATGCCTTTCTCTATATCCAACCGTTTGATTGTGACCGGAATTTATGAGAATTAACCCTTCATTACACTCTTCAAATCTAGCGATTAGATTTCAAATCTAAGTATGGCGCATGGTGGACATATGTTGCATACCTGTATGACTATATTATCTCTCAATATGACCATCCATTTGGTCTTAAATTTCACCAACGCCAATATGTCACCATACTCTTCTATCTCAAAGATCAAGATTTGAATTTGAATTTCATCAAGTCCAGTGGTCTCGGGACCATCTATTAAGTTTGAATGAGTTTGACCAACTTTAACTAAACTTTGACCGCGCCTCTCTCCGTTTGATTGTGACCATAATTTACGAGAATTAAACTTTCATTGCACTCTTTAAATCCAACGGTTAGATTTCAAATCTAAGTATGGTGTGTTATAGACATATGTTGTGTGCCTATATGGTCATGTTCTCTAAATCTGACCATCAATTTGGTCTCAAATTTCATAACACCAATATGTCGCCATACTCTTCAATCCCAGTAACCAAGATTTGAATATGAATTTCACCATGTCTAGTGGTCTTAAGAACATCTATTAAGTTTGTTTGGATTTGACCAAATTTAACTAAATTTTGACCATGCCTTTCTCTAAATCCAACCGTTTGATTGTGACCGAAATTTATGAGAATTAACCTTTCATTACACTCTTCAAATCTGACGATTAGATTTCAAATCTAAGTATGGCGCATGGTGGACATATGTTGCGAACCTGTATGACTATATGTTCTCTCAATCTGACCATCCATTTGGTCTTAAATTTCACCAACACCAACACCAATATGTCAACATACTCTTCTATCTCAATGATCAAGATTTGAATTTGAATTTCATCAAGTCCAGTTGTCTCGGGACCATCGATTAAGTTTGAATGAGTTTGACCAACTTTAACTAAACTTTGACCGCGCCTCTCTCTGTTTGATTGTGACCATAATTTTCGAGAATTAAACTTTCATTGCACACTTTAAATCCAACGGTTAGATTTCAAATCTATGTATGGTGTGTTATAGACATGTGTTGTGTGCCTATATGGCCATGTTCTCTCAATCTGACCATCAATTTGGTCTAAAATTTCATCCACACCAATATGTCGCCATACTCTTTAATCCCAATAACCAAGATTTGAATATGAATTTCACCAAGTCTAGTGGTCTTAAGAACATCTTTTAAGTTTGATTGAACTTGACAAAATTTAACTAAATTTTGTCCATGCCTTTCTCTAGATCCAACCGTTTGATTGTGACCGTAATTTATGAGAATTAACCTTTCATTACACTCTTCAAATCTGACGATTAGATTTCAAATCTAAGTATGGTGCATGGTGGACATATGTTGCGAACCTGTATGACTATATGTTCTCTCAATCTGACCATCCATTTGGTCTTAAATTTCACCAACACTAACACCAATATGTCACCATACTCTTCTATCTCAATGATCAAGATTTGAATTTGAATTTCATCAAGTCCAGTGGTCTCGGGACCATCTATTAAGTTTGAATGAGTTTGACCAACTTTAACTAAACTTTGACCGCCCCTCTCTCTGTTTGATTGTGAGCATAATTTACGAGAAATAAACTTTCATTGCACTCTTTAAATCCAACGGTTAGATTTCAAATCTATGTATGGTGTGTTATAGACATGTGTTGTGTGCCTATATGGCCATGTTCTCTCAATCTGGCCATCAATTTGGTCTAAAATTTCATCCACACCAATATGTCGCCATACTCTTTAATCCCAATAACCAAGATTTGAATATGAATTTCACCAAGTCTAGTGGTCTTAAGTACATCTTTCAAGTTTGATTGGACTTGACAAAATTTCACTAAATTTTGTCCATGCCTTTCTCTAGATCCAACCGTTTGATTGTGACCGTAATTTATGGGAATTAACCTTTCATTACACTCTTCAAATCTGACGATTAGATTTCAAATCTAAGTATGGCGCATGGTGGACATATGTTGCGCACTTGTATGACTACATGTTCTCTCAATCTGACCATCCATTTGGTCTTAAATTTCACAAACACCAACACCAATATGTCACCATACTCTTCTATCTCAATGATCAAGATTTGAATTTGAATTTCATCAAGTCCAGTGGTCTCGGGACCATCTATTAAGTTTGAATGAGTTTGACTAACTTTAACTAAACTTTAACGCGCCTCTCTCCGTTTGATTGTGACCATAATTTACGAGAATTAAACTTTCATTGCACTCTTTAAATCCAGCGGTTAGATTTCAAATCTAAGTATGGTGTGTTATAGACATATGTTGTGTGCCGATGTGGCTATGTTCTCTCAATCTGACCATCAATTTGGTCTCAAATTTCATCAACACCAATATGTCGCCATACTCTTCAATCCCAATAACCAAGATTTGAATATGACTTTCACCAAGTCTAGTGGTCTCGGGACCATCTATTAAGTTTGAATGAGTTTGACCAACTTTAACTAAACTTTGACCGCGCCTCTCTCCGTTTGATTGTGACCATAATTGACAAGAATTAAACTTTCATTGCACTCTTTAAATCCAACGGTTAGATTTCAAATCTATGTATGGTGTGTTATAGACATGTGTTGTGTGCCTATATGGCCATGTTCTCTCAATCTGACCATCAATTTGGTCTAAAATTTCATCCACACCAATATGTCGCCATACTCTTTAATCCCAATAACCAAGATTTGAATATGAATTTTACCAAGTCTAGTGGTCTTAAGAACATCTTTTAAGTTTGATTGGACTTGACAAAATTTAACTAAATTTTGTCCATGCCTTTCTCTAGATCCAACCGTTTGATTGTGACCGTAATTTATGAGAATTAACCTTTCATTACACTCTTCAAATCTGACGATTAGATTTCAAATCTAAGTATGGCGCATGGTGGACATATGTTGCGAACCTGTATGACTATATGTTCTCTCAATCTGACCATCCATTTGGTCTTAAATTTCACCAACACTAACACCAATATGTCACCATACTCTTCTATCTCAATGATCAAGATTTGAATTTGAATTTCATCAAGTCCAGTGGTCTCGGGACCATCTATTAAGTTTGAATGAGTTTTACCAACTTTAACTAAACTTTGACCGCGCCTCTCTCTGTTTGATTGTGAGCATAATTTACGAGAATTAAACTTTCATTGCACTCTTTAAATCCAACGGTTAGATTTCAAATCTATGTATGGTGTGTTATAGACATGTGTTGTGTGCCTATATGGCCATGTTCTCTCAATCTGGCCATCAATTTGGTCTAAAATTTCATCCACACCAATATGTCGCCATACTCTTTAATCCCAATAACCAAGATTTGAATATGAATTTCACCAAGTCTAGTGGTCTTAAGAACATCTTTCAAGTTTGATTGGACTTGACAAAATTTCACTAAATTTTGTCCATGCCTTTCTCTAGATCCAACCGTTTGATTGTGACCATAATTTATGGGAACTAACCTTTCATTACACTCTTCAAATCTGACGATTAGATTTCAAATCTAAGTATGGCGCATGGTGGACATATGTTGCGAACCTGTATGACTACATGTTCTCTCAATCTGACCATCCATTTGGTCTTAAATTTCACAAACACCAACACCAATATGTCACCATACTCTTCTATCTCAATGATCAAGATTTGAATTTGAATTTCATCAAGTCCAGTGGTCTCGGGACCATCTATTAAGTTTGAATGAGTTTGACCAACTTTAACTAAACTTTGACTGCGCCTCTCTCCGTTTGATTGTGACCATAATTTACGAGAATTAAACTTTCATTGCACTCTTTAAATCCAGCGGTTAGATTTCAAATCTAAGTATGGTGTGTTATAGACATATGTTGTGTGCCGATGTGGCTATGTTCTCTCAATCTGACCATCAATTTGGTCTCAAATTTCATCAACACCAATATGTCGCCATACTATTCAATCCCAATAACCAAGATTTGAATATGACTTTCACCAAGTCTAGTGGTCTCGGGACCATCTATTAAGTTTGAATGAGTTTGACCAACTTTAACTAAACTTTGACCGCGCCTCTCTCCGTTTGATTGTGACCATAACTGACAAGAATTAAACTTTCATTGCACTCTTTAAATCCAACGGTTAGATTTCAAGTCTAAGTATGGTGTGTTATAGACATGTGTTGTGTGCCTATATGGCTATGTTCTCTCAATCTGACCATCAATTTGGTCTCAAATTTCATCAACACCAATATGTCGCCATACTCTTCAATCCCAATAACCAAGATTTGAATATGAATTTCACCAAGTCTAGTGGTCTTAAGTACATCTTTTAAGTTTGATTGGATTTGACCAAATTTAACTAAATTTTGACCATGCCTTTCTCTAAATCCAACCGTTTGATTGTGACTGTAATTTATGAGAATTAACCTTTCATTACACTCTTCAAATTTGGCGATTAGATTTCAAATCTAAGTATGGCGCATGGTGGGCATATGTTGCATACCTGTATGACTATATGTTCTCTCAATCTGACCATCCATTTGGTCTTAAA
The DNA here is from genome assembly GCA_023055345.1 of Quercus wislizeni. Taxonomy (NCBI): domain Eukaryota; kingdom Viridiplantae; phylum Streptophyta; class Magnoliopsida; order Fagales; family Fagaceae; genus Quercus; species Quercus wislizeni. The sequence continues at coordinate 3,101,599 of JALGQJ010000017.1, read as the reverse complement.
TTTCACCAACACCAATATGTCACCATACCCTTCAATCTCAATGATCAAGATTTGAATTTGAATTTCATCAAGTCCAGTGGTCTCGGGACCATCTTTTAAGTTTGAATGAGTTTGACCAACTTTAACTAAACTTTGACCGCGCCTCTCTCCGTTTGATTGTGACCATAATTTACGAGAATTAAACTTTCATTGCACTCTTTAAATCCAACGGTTAGATTTCAAATCTAAGTATGGTGTGTTATAAACATATGGTGTGTGCCTATATGGTCATGTTCTCTCAATCTGACCATCAATTTGTCTCAAATTTCATCAACACCAGTATGTCGCCATACTCTTCAATCCCAATAACCAAGATTTGAATATGAATTTCACCAAGTCTAGTGGTCTTAAGAACATCTATTAAGTTAGATCGGATTTGACCAAATTTAACTAAATTTTGACCATGCCTTTCTCTAAATCCAACCGTTTGATTGTGACCGTAATTTATGAGAATTAACCTTTCATTACACTCTTCAAATCTAGCGATTAGATTTCAAATGTAAGTATGGCGCATGGTGGACATATGTTGCAAACCTGTATGACTATATGTTCTCTCAATCTGACCATCCATTTGGTCTTAAATTTCACCAACACCAACACCAATATGGCACCATACTCTTCTATCTCAATGATCAAGATTTGAATTTGAATTTCATCAAGTGCAGAGGTCTCGGGACCATCTATTAAGTTTGAATGAGTTTGACCAACTTTAACTAAACTTCGATCGCGCCTCTCTCTGTTTGATTGTGACCATAATTTACGAGAATTAAACTTTCATTGCACTCTTTAAATCCAACGGTTAGATTTCAAATCTATGTATGGTGTGTTATAGACATGTGTTGTGTGCCTATATGGCCATGTTCTCTCAATCTGACCATCAATTTGGTCTAAAATTTCATCCACACCAATATGTCGCCATACTCTTTAATCCCAATAACCAACATTTGAATATGAATTTCACCAAGTCTAGTGGTCTTAAGAACATCTTTTAAGTTTGATTGGATTTGACCAAATTTAACTAAATTTTGACCATGCCTTTCTCTAAATCCAACCGTTTGATTGTGACCGTAATTTATGAGAATTAACCTTTCTTTACACTCTTAAAATCTGACGATTAGATTTGAAATCTAAGTATGGCACATGGTGGACATATGTTGCGTACCTGTATGACTATAATTTCTCTCAATCTGACCATCCATTTGGTCTTAAATTTCACCAACACCAATATGTCACCATACTCTTCAATCTCAATGATCAAGATTTGAATTTGAATTTCATCAAGTCCAGTGGTCTCGGGACCATCTATTAAGTTTGAATGAGTTTGACCAACTTTAACTAAACTTTGACCGCGCCTCTCTCCGTTTGATTGTGACCATAATTTACGAGAATTAAACTTTCATTGCACTCTTTAAATCCAACGATTAGATTTCAAATCATAGTATGATGTGTTATAGACATATGTTGTGTGCCTATATGGCTATGTTCTCTCAATCTGACCATCAATTTGGTCTCAAATATCATCAACACCAATATGTCGCCATACTCGTCAATCCCAATAACCAAGATATTCTATATGAATTTCACCAAGTCTAGTGGTCTTCAGAACATCTGTTATGTTTGATTGGATTTGACCAAATTTCAGTAAATTTTGACCATGCCTTTCTCTAAATCCAACCGTTTGATTGTGACTGTAATTTATGAGAATTAACCTTTCATTACACTCTTCAAATCTGACGATTAGATTTCAAATCTAAGTATGGCGCATGGAGGACATATGTTGCATACCTGTATGACTATATGTTCTCTCAATCTGACCATCCATTTGGTCTTAAATTTAACCAACACCAATATGTCACCATACTTTTCTATCTCAAAGATCAAGACTTGAATTTGAATTTCATCAAGTCCAGTGGTCTCGGGACCATCGATTAAGTTTGAATGAGTTTGACTAACTTTAACTAAACTTTAACGTGCCTCTCTCCGTTTGATTGTGACCATAATTTACGAGAATTAAACTTTCATTGCACTCTTTAAATCCAACGGTTAGATTTCAAATCTAAGTATGGTGTGTTATAGACATCTGTTGTGTGCCTATATGGCTATGTTCTCTCAATCTGACCATCCATTTGGTCTTAAATTTCACCAACACCAATATGTCACCATACACTTCTATCTCAATGATCAAGATTTGAATTTGAATTTCATCAAGCCCAGTGGTCTCGGGACCATCTATTAAGTTTGAATGAGTTTGACCAACTTTAACTAAACTTTGACCGCGCCTCTCTCCGTTTGATTGTGACCATAATTGACGAGAATTAAACTTTCATTGCACTCTTTAAATCCAACGGTTAGATTTCAAATCTAAGTATGGTGTGTTATAGACATCTGTTGTGTGCCTATATGGCTATGGTCTCTCAATCTGACCATCAATTTGGTCCCAAATTTCATCAACCCCAATATGTCGCCATACTCTTCAATCCCAATAACCAAGATTTGAATATGAATTTCACCAAGTCTAGTGGTCTTAAGAACATCTATTAAGTTTGATTGGACTTGACCAAATTTAACTAAATTTTGACCATGCCTTTCTCTAAATCCAATCGTTTGATTGTGACCGTAATTTATGAGAATTAACCTTTCATTACACTTTTCAAATCTGACGATTAGATTTCAAATCTAAGTATGGCGCATGGTGGACATATGTTGCATACCTGTATGAGTATATATTCTCTCAATCTGACCATCCATTTGGTCTTAAATTTCACCAACACCAATATGTCGCCATACTCTTCTATCTCAATGATCAAGATTTGAATTTGAATTTCATCAAATCCAGTGGTCTCGGGACCATCTATTAAGTTTGAATGAGTTTGACCAACTTTAACTAAACTTTGACCGCGCCTCTCTCCGTTTGATTGTGACCATAATTTATGAGAATTAAGCTTTCATTGCAGTCTTTAAATCCAACGGTTAGATTTCAAATCTAAGTATGGTGTGTTATAGACATGTGTTGTGTGCCTATATGGCTATGTTCTCTCAATCTGACCATCTATTTGGTCTTAAATTTCATCAACACCAATATGTCACCATACTCTTCAATCCCAATAACCAAGACTTGAATATGAATTTCAACAAGTCTAGTGGTCCTAAGAACATCTATTAAGTTTGATTGGATTTGACCAAATTTAACTAAATTTTGACCATGCCTTTCACTAAATCCAATCGTTTGATTGTAACCATAATTTATGAGAATTAACCTTTCATTACACTCTTCAAATCTGATGGTTAGATTTCAAATCTAAGTATGGCGCGTGATGGACATATGTTGTGTACCTGTATGACTATGTTCTCTCAATTTGACCATCCATTTGGTCTTAAATTTCACCAACACCAACACCAATATGTCACCATACTCTTCTATCTCAATGATCAAGATTTGAATTTGAATTTCATCAAATCCAGTGGTCTCGGGACCATCTATTAAGTTTGAATGAGTTTTACCAACTTTAACTAAACTTTGACCGCGCCTCTCTCCGTTTGATTGTGACCATAATTTACGAGAATTAAGCTTTCATTGCAGTCTTTAAATCCAACGGTTAGATTTCAAATCTAAGTATGGTGTGTTATAGACATGTGTTGTGTGCCTATATGGCTATGTTCTCTCAATCTGACCATCTATTTGGTCTCAAATTTCATCAACACCAATATGTCACCATACTCTTCAATCCATATAACCAAGACTTGAATATGAATTTCTCCAAGTCTAGTGGTCTTAAGAACATCTATTAAGTTTGACTGGATTTGACCAAATTTAACTAAATTTTAACCATGTCTTTCTCTAAATACAATCGTTTGATTGTAACCATAATTTGTGAGAATTAACCTTTCATTACACTCTTCAAATCTGATGGTTAGATTTGAAATCTAAGTATGGCGCGTGATGGACATAAGTTGTGTACCTGTATGACTATGTTCTCTCAATTTGACCATCCATTTGGTCTTAAATTTCATCAAGACCAATATGTCACCATACTCTTCAATCTCAATGATCAAGATTTGAATTTGAATTTCATCAAGTCCAGTGGTCTCGGGACCATCTATTAAGTTTGAATGAGTTTGACCAACTTTAACTAAACTTTGACCGTGCCTCTCTCCGTTTGATTATGACCATAATTTACGAGAATTAAACTTTCATTGCACTCTTTAAATCCAACGGTCAGATTTCAAATCTACGTATGGTGTGTTATAGACATATGTTGTGTGCCTATATGGCTATGTTCTCTCAATCTGACCATCAATTTGGTCTCAAATTTCATCAACACCAATATGTCACCATACTCTTCAATCCGAATAACCAAGATTTGAATATGAATTTCCCCAAATCTAGTGGTCTTAAGAACATCTATTAAGTTTGATTGGACTTGACCAAATTTAACTAAATTTTGACCACGCCTTTCTCTAAATCCAACCGTTTGATTGTGACCGTAATTTATGAGAATTATCCTTTCATTACACTCTTCAAATCTGACGATTAGATTTCAAATCTAAGTATGGCGCATGGTGGACATATGTTGCATACCTGCATGAGTATATATTCTCTCAATCTGACCATCCATTTGGTCTTAAATTTCACCAACACCAATATGTCACTATACTCTTCTATCTCAATGATCAAGATTTGAATTTGAATTTCATCAAGTCCAGTGGTCTCGGGACCATCTATTAAGTTTGAATGAGTTTGACCAACTTTAACTAAACTTTGACCGCGCCTCTCTCCGTTTGATTGTGACCATAACTTACGAGAATTAAAATTTCATTGCACTCTTTAAATCCAACGGTTAGATTTCAAATCTAAGTATGGTGTGTTATAGACATATGTTGTGAGCTTATATGGCTATGGTCTCTAAATCTGACCATCAATTTGGTCCCAAATTTCATCGACACCAATATGTCGCCATACTCTTCAATCCCAATAACCAAGATTTGAATATGAATTTCACCAAGTCTAGTGGTCTTAAGAACATCTATTAAGTTTGATTGGACTTGACCAAATTTAACTAAATTTTGACCATGCCTTTCTGTAAATCCAACCGTTTGATTGTGACCGTAATTTATGAGAATTAACCTTTCATTACACTCTTCAAATCTGACGATTAGATTTCAAATCTAAGTATGGCGCATGGTGGACATATGTTGCGTACCTGTATGACTGTATGTTCTCTCAATCTAACCATCCATTTGGTCTTAAATTTCACCAACACCAACACCAATATGTCAGCATACTCTTCTATCTTAATGATCAAGATTTGAATTTGAATTTCATCAAATCCAGTGGTCTCGGGACCATCTATTAAGTTTGAATGAGTTTGACCAACTTTAACTAAACTTTGACCGCGCCTCTCTCCGTTTGATTGTGACCATAATTTACGAGAATTAAGCTTTCAGTGCACTCTTTAAATCCAACGGTTAGATTTCAAATCTAAGTATGGTGTGTTATAGACATGTGTTGTGCGCCTATATGGCTATGATCTCTCAATCTGACCATCAATTTGGTCCCAAATTTCATCAACACCACTATGTCGCCATACTCATCAATCCCAATAACCAAGATTTGAATATGAATTTCACCAAGTCTAGTGGTCTTAAGAACATCTATTAAGTTTGATTGGACTTGACCAAATTTAACTAAATTTTGACCATGCCTTTCTCTAAATCCAACCGTTTGATTGTGACCGTAATTTATGAGAAATAACCTTTCATTACACTCTTTAAATCTGTCGATTAGATTTCAAATCTAAGTATGGCGCATGGTGGACATATGTTGCATACCTGTATGAGTATATATTCTCTCAATCTGACCATCCATTTGGTCTTAAATTTCACCAACACCAATATGTCACCATACTCTTCTATCTCAATGATCAAGATTTGAATTTGAATTTCATCAAATCCAGTGGTCTCGGGACCATCTATTAAGTTTGAATGAGTTTGACCAACTTTAACTAAACTTTGACCGCGCCTCTCTCCGTTTGATTGTGACCATAATTTACGAGAATTAAGCTTTCATTGCAGTCTTTAAATCCAACGGTTAGATTTCAAATCTCAGTATGGTGTGTTATAGACATGTGTTTTGTGCCTATATGGCTATGTTCTCTCAATCTGACCATCTATTTGGTCTCAAATTTCATCAACACCAATATGTCACCATACTCTTCAATCCCAATAACCAAGATTTGAATATGAATTTCAACAAGTCTAGCGGTCTTAAGAACATCTATTAAGTTCGACTGGATTTGACCAAATTTAACTAAATTTGGACCATGCCTTTCTCTAAATACAATCGTTTGATTGTAACCATAATTTATGAGAATTAACCTTTCATTACACTCTTCAAATCTGATGGTTAGATTTGAAATCTAAGTATGGCGCGTGATGGACATAAGTTGTGTACCTGTATGACTATGTTCTCTCGATTTGACCATCCATTTGGTCTTAAATTTCATCAACACCAATATGTCACCATACTCTTCAATCTCAATGATCAAGATTTGAATTTGAATTTCATCAAGTCCAGTGGTCTCGGGACCATCTATTAAGTTTGAATGAGTTTGACCAACTTTAACTAAACTTTGACCGCGCCTCTCTCCGTTTGATTGTGACCATAATTTACGAGAATTAAACTTTCATTGCACTCTTTAAATCCAACGGTTAGATTTCAAATCTAAGTATGGTGTGTTATAGACATATGTTGTGTGCCTATATGGCTATGGTCTCTAAATGTGACCATCAATTTGGTCCCAAATTTCATCGACACCAATATGTCGCCATACTCTTCAATCCCAATAACCAAGATTTGAATATGAATTTCACCAAGTCTAGTGGTCTTAAGAACATCTATTAAGTTTGATTGGACTTGACCAAATTTAACTAAATTTTGATCATGCCTTTCTCTAAATCCAACCGTTTGATTGTGACCGTAATTTATGAGAATTAACCTTTCATTACACTCTTCAAATCTGACGATTAGATTTCAAATCTAAGTATGGCGCATGGTGGACATATGTTGCGTACCTGTATGACTGTATGTTCTCTCAATCTGACAATCCATTTGGTCTTAAATTTCACCAACACCAACACCAATATGTCAGCATACTCTTCTATCTTAATGATCAAGATTTGAATTTGAATTTCATCAAATCCAGTGGTCTCGGGACCATCTATTAAGTTTGAATGAGTTTGACCAACTTTAACTAAACTTTGACCGCGCCTCTCTCCGTTTGATTGTGACCATAATTTACGAGAATTAATCTTTCAGTGCACTCGTTAAATCCAACGGTTAGATTTCAAATCTAAGTATGGTGTGTTATAGACATGTGTTGTGTGCCTATATGGCTATGATCTCTCAATCTGACCATCAATTTGGTCCCAAATTTCAACAACACCAATATGTCGCCATACTCTTCAATCCCAATAACCAAGATTTGAATATGAATTTCACCAAGTCTAGTGGTCTTAAGAACATCTATTAAGTTTGATTGGACTTGACCAAATTTAACTAAATTTTGACCATGCCTTTCTCTAAATCCAACCGTTTGATTGTGACCGTAATTTATGAGAATTAACCTTTCATTACACTCTTCAAATCTGACGATTAGATTTCAAATCTAAGTATGGCGCATGGTGGACATATGTTGCATACTTGTATGAGTATATATTCTCTCAATCTGACCATCCATTTGGTCTTAAATTTCACCAACACCAATATGTCACCATACTCTTCTATCTCAATGATCAAGATTTGAATTTGAATTTCATCAAATCCAGTGGTCTCGGGACCATCTATTAAGTTTGAATGAGTTTGACCAACTTTAACTAAACTTTGACCGCGCCTCTCTCCGTTTGATTGTGACCATAATTTACGAGAATTAAGCTTTCATCGCAGTCTTTCAATCCAACGGTTAGATTTCAAATCTAAGTATGCTGTGTTATAGACATGTGTTGTGTGCCTATATGGCTATGTTCTCTCAATCTGACCATCTATTTGGTCTCAAATTTCATCAACACCAATATGTCACCATACTCTTCAATCCCAATAACCAAGATTTGAATATGAATTTCAACAAGTCTAGTGGTCTTAAGAACAACTATTAAGTTTGACTGGATTTGACCAAATTTAACTAAATTTTGACCATGCCTTTCTCTAAATCCAATCGTTTGATTGTAACCATAATTTATGAGAATTAACCTTTCATTACACTCTTCAAATCTGATGGTTAGATTTCAAATCTAAGTATGGCGCATGATGGACATAAGTTGTGTACCTGTATGACTATGTTCTCTCAATTTGACCATCCATTTGGTCTTAAATTTCACCAACACCAACACCAATATGTCCCCATACTCTTCTATCTCAATGATCAAGATTTGAATTTGAATTTCATCAAGTCCAGTGGTCTCGGGACCATCTATTAAGTTTGAATGAGTTTTACCAACTTTAACTAAACTTTGACCGCGACTCTCTCCGTTTGATTGTGACCATAATTTACGAGAATTAAACTTTCATTGCACTCTTTAAATCCAACGGTCAGATTTCAAATCTACGTATGGTGTGTTATAGACATATGTTGTGTGCCTATATGGCTATGTTCTCTCAATCTGACCATCAATTTGGTCTCAAATTTCATCAACACCAATATGTCGCCATACTCTTCAATCCCAATAACCAAGATTTGAATATGAATTTCACTAAGTCTAGTGGTCTTAAGAACATCTATTAAGTTTGATTGGACCTGACCAAATTTAACTAAATTTTGACCACGCCTTTCTCTAAATCCAACCGTTTGATTGGGACCGTAATTTATGAGAATTAACCTTTCATTACACTCTTCAAATCTGACTATTAGATTTCAAATCTAAGTATGGCGCATGGTGGACATATGTTGCATACCTGTATGAGTATACATTCTCTCAATCTGACCATCCATTTGGTCTTAAATTTCACCAACACCAATATGTCACTATACTCTTCTATCTCAATGATCAAGATTTGAATTTTAATTTCATCAAGTCCAGTGGTCTCGGGACCATCTATTAAGTTTGAATGAGTTTGACCAGCTTTAACTAAACTTTGACCGCGCCTCTCTCCGTTTGATTGTGACCATAATTTACAAGAATTAAACTTTCATTGCACTCTTTAAATCCAACGGTTAGATTTCAAATCTAAGTATGGTGTGTTATAGACATATGTTGTGTGCCTATATGGCTATGTTCTCTCAATCTGACCATCAATTTGGTCTCAAATTTCATCAACACCAATATGTCGCCATACTCGTCAATCCCAATAACCAAGATTTGAATATGAATTTCACCAAGTCTAGTGGTCTTAAGAACATCTGTTATGTTTGATTGGATTTGAACAATTTTAACTAAATTTTGACCATGCCTTTCTCTAAATCCAACCGTTTGATTGTGACCGTAATTTATGAGAATTAACCCTTCATTACACTCTTCAAATCTGACAATTAGATTTCAAATCTAAGTATGGCGCATGGTGGACATATGTTGCATACCTGTATGAGTATATATTCTCTCAATCTGACCATCCATTTGGTCTTAAATTTCACCAACACCAATATGTCACCATACTCTTCTATCTCAATGATCAAGATTTGAATTTGAATTTCATCAAGTCCAGTGGTCTCGGGACCATCTATTAAGTTTGAATGAGTTTGACCAACTTTAACTAAACTTTGACCGCGCCTCTCTCCGTTTGATTGTGACCATAATTTACGAGAATTAAACTTTCATTGCACTCTTTAAATCCAACGGTTTGATTTCAAATCTAAGTATGGTGTGTTATAGACATGTGTTGTGTGCCTATATGGCTATGTTCTGTCAATCTGACCATCTATTTGGTCTCAAATTTCATCAACACCAATATGTCACCATACTCTTCAATCCCAATAACCAAGATTTGAATATGAATTTCACCAAGTCTAGTGGTCTTAAGAACATCTATTAAGTTTGACTGGATTTGACCAAATTTAACTAAATTTTGACCATGCCTTTCTCTAAATACAATCGTTTGATTGTAACCATAATTTATGAGAATTAACCTTTCATTACACTCTTCAAATCTGATGGTTAGATTTGAAATCTAAGTATGGCGCGTGATGGACATAAGTTGTGTACCTGTATGACTATGTTCTCTCAATTTGACCATCCATTTGGTCTTAAATTTCATCAAGACCAATATGTCACCATACTCTTCAATCTCAATGATCAAGATTTGAATTTGAATTTCATCAAGTCCAGTGGTCTCGGGACCATCTATTAAGTTTGAATGAGTTTGACCAACTTTAACTAAACTTTGACCGCGCCTCTCTCCGTTTGATTGTGACCATAATTTACGAGAATTAAACTTTCATTGCACTCTTTAAATCCAACGGTTAGATTTCAAATCTAAGTATGGTGTGTTATAGACATATGTTGTGTGCCTATATGGCTATGGTCTCTCAATCTGACCATCAATTTGGTCCCAAATTTCATCAACACCAATATGTCGCCATACTCTTCAATCCCAATAACCAAGATTTGAATATGAATTTCACCAAGTCTAGTGGTCTTAAGAACATCTATTAAGTTTGATTGGATTTGACCAAATTTAACAAAATTTTGACCATGCCTTTCTCTAAATCCAACCGTTTGATTGTGACCGTAATTTATGAGAATTAACCTTTCATTACACTCTTCAAATCTGACAATTAGATTTGAAATCTAAGTATGGCGCATGGTGGACATATGTTGCGTACCTGTATGACTATATGTTCTCTCAATCTGACCATCCATTTGGTCTTAAATTTCACCAACACCAACACCAATATGTCAGCATACTCTTCTATCTTAATGATCAAGATTTGAATTTGAATTTCATCAAATCCAGTGGTCTCGGGACCATCTATTAAGTTTGAATGAGTTTGACAAACTTTAACTAAACTTTGACCGCGCCTCTCTCCATTTGATTGTGACCATAATTTACGAGAATTAAGCTTTCAGTGCACTCTTTAAATCCAACGGTTAGATTTCAAATCTAAGTATGGTGTGTTATAGACATGTGTTGTGTGCCTATATGGCTATGTTCTCTCAATCTGACCATCAATTTGGTCCCAAATTTCATCAACACCAATATGTCGCCATACTCTTCAATCCCAATAACCAAGATTTGAATATGAATTTCACCAAGTCTAGTGGTCTTAAGAACATCTATTAAGTTTGATTGGACTTGACCAAATTTAACTAAATTTTGACCATGCCTTTCTCTAAATCCAACCGTTTGATTGTGACCGTAATTTATGAGAATTAACCTTTCATTACACTCTTCAAATCTGACGATTAGATTTCAAATCTAAGTATGGCGCATGGTGGACATATGTTGCATACCTGTATGAGTATATATTCTCTCAATCTGACCATCCATTTGGTCTTAAATTTCACCAACACCAATATGTCACTATACTCTTCTATCTCAATGATCAAGATTTGAATTTTAATTTCATCAAGTCCAGTGGTCTCGGGACCATCTATTAAGTTTGAATGAGTTTGACCAGCTTTAACTAAACTTTGACCGCGCCTCTCTCCGTTTGATTGTGACCATAATTTACAAGAATTAAACTTTCATTGCACTCTTTAAATCAAACGGTTAGATTTCAAATCTAAGTATGGTGTGTTATAGACATATGTTGTGTGCCTATATGGCTATGTTCTCTCAATCTGACCATCAATTTGGTCTCAAATTTCATCAACACCAATATGTCGCCATACTCGTCAATCCCAATAACCAAGATTTGAATATGAATTTCACCAAGTCTAGTGGTCTTAAGAACATCTGTTATGTTTGATTGGATTTGAACAAATTTAACTAAATTTTGACCATGCCTTTCTGTAAATCCAACCGTTTGATTGTGACCGTAATTTATGAGAATTAACCTTTCATTACACTCTTCAAATCTGACGATTAGATTTCAAATCTCAGTATGGCGCATGGAGGACATATGTTGCATACCTGTATGACTATATGTTCTCTCAATCTGACCATCCATTTGGTCTTAAATTTCACCAACACCATTATGTCACCATACTTTTCTATCTCAATGATCAAGATTTGAATTTGAATTTCATCAAGTCCAGTGGTCTCGGGACCATCTATTAAGTTTGAATGAGTTTGACTAACTTTAACTAAACTTTAACGCGCCTCTCTCCGTTTGATTGTGACCATAATTTACGAGAATTAAACTTTCATTGCACTCTTTAAATCCAACGGTTAGATTTCAAATCTAAGTATGGTGTGTTATAGACATCTGTTGTGTGCCTATATGGCTATGTTCTCTCAATCTGACCACCCATTTGGTCTTAAATTTCACCAACACCAATATGTCACCATACTCTTCTATTTCAATGATCAAGATTTGAATTTGAATTTCATCAAGTCCAGTGGTCTCGGGACCATCTATTAAGTTTGAATGAGTTTGACCAACTTTAACTAAACTTTGACCGCGCCTCCCTCCGTTTCATTGTGACCATAATTTACGAGAATTAAACTTTCATTGCACTCTTTAAATCCAACGGTTTGATTTCAAATCTAAGTATGGTGTGTTATAGACATGTGTTGTGTGCCTATATGGCTATGTTCTCTCAATCTGACCATCTATTTGGTCCTAAATTTCATCAACACCAATATGTCACCATACTCTTCAATCCCAATAACCAAGATTTGAATATGAATTTCACCAAGTCTAGTGGTCTTAAGAACATCTATTAAGTTTGACTGGATTTGACCAAATTTAACTAAATTTTGACCATGTCTTTCTCTAAATACAATCGTTTGATTGTAACCATAATTTGTGAGAATTAACCTTTCATTACACTCTTCAAATCCGATGGTTAGATTTGAAATCTAAGTATGGCGCGTGATAGACATAAGTTGTGTACCTGTATGACTATGTTCTCTCAATTTGACCATCCATTTGGTCTTAAATTTCATCAACACCAATATGTCACCATACTCTTCAATCTCAATGATCAAGATTTGAATTTGAATTTCATCAAGTCCAGTGGTCTCGGGACCATCTATTAAGTTTGAATGAGTTTGACCAACTTTAACTAAACTTTGACCGCGCCTCTCTCCGTTTCATTGTGACCATAATTTACGAGAATTAAACTTTCATTGCACTCTTTAAATCCAACGGTTTGATTTCAAATCTAAGTATGGTGTGTTATAGACATGTGTTGTGTGCCTATATGGCTATGTTCTGTCAATCTGACCATCTATTTGGTCTCAAATTTCATCAACACCAATATGTCACCATACTCTTCAATCCCAATAACCAAGATTTGAATATGAATTTCACCAAGTCTAGTGGTCTTAAGAACATCTATTAAGTTTGACTGGATTTGACCAAATTTAACTAAATTTTGACCATGCCTTTCTCTAAATACAATCGTTTGATTGTAACCATAATTTATGAGAATTAACCTTTCATTACACTCTTCAAATCTGATGGTTAGATTTGAAATCTAAGTATGGCGCGTGATGGACATAAGTTGTGTACCTGTATGACTATGTTCTCTCAATTTGACCATCCATTTGGTCTTAAATTTCATCAAGACCAATATGTCACCATACTCTTCAATCTCAATGATCAAGATTTGAATTTGAATTTCATCAAGTCCAGTGGTCTCGGGACCATCTATTAAGTTTGAATGAGTTTGACCAACTTTAACTAAACTTTGACCGCGCCTCTCTCCGTTTGATTGTGACCATAATTTACGAGAATTAAACTTTCATTGCACTCTTTAAATCCAACGGTTAGATTTCAAATCTAAGTATGGTGTGTTATAGACATATGTTGTGTGCCTATATGGCTATGGTCTCTCAATCTGACCATCAATTTGGTCCCAAATTTCATCAACACCAATATGTCGCCATACTCTTCAATCCCAATAACCAAGATTTGAATATGAATTTCACCAAGTCTAGTGGTCTTAAGAACATCTATTAAGTTTGATTGGATTTGACCAAATTTAACAAAATTTTGACCATGCCTTTCTCTAAATCCAACCGTTTGATTGTGACCGTAATTTATGAGAATTAACCATTCATTACACTCTTCAAATCTGACAATTAGATTTCAAATCTAAGTATGGCGCATGGTGGACATATGTTGCGTACCTGTATGACTATATGTTCTCTCAATCTGACCATCCATTTGGTCTTAAATTTCACCAACACCAACACCAATATGTCAGCATACTCTTCTATCTTAATGATCAAGATTTGAATTTGAATTTCATCAAATCCAGTGGTCTCGGGACCATCTATTAAGTTTGAATGAGTTTGACAAACTTTAACTAAACTTTGACCGCGCCTCTCTCCATTTGATTGTGACCATAATTTACGAGAATTAAGCTTTCAGTGCACTCTTTAAATCCAACGGTTAGATTTCAAATCTAAGTATGGTGTGTTATAGACATGTGTTGTGTGCCTATATGGCTATGTTCTCTCAATCTGACCATCAATTTGGTCCCAAATTTCATCAACACCAATATGTCGCCATACTCTTCAATCCCAATAACCAAGATTTGAATATGAATTTCACCAAGTCTAGTGGTCTTAAGAACATCTATTAAGTTTGATTGGACTTGACCAAATTTAACTAAATTTTGACCATGCCTTTCTCTAAATCCAACCGTTTGATTGTGACCGTAATTTATGAGAATTAACCTTTCATTACACTCTTCAAATCTGACGATTAGATTTCAAATCTAAGTATGGCGCATGGTGGACATATGTTGCATACCTGTATGAGTATATATTCTCTCAATCTGACCATCCATTTGGTCTTAAATTTCACCAACACCAATATGTCACTATACTCTTCTATCTCAATGATCAAGATTTGAATTTTAATTTCATCAAGTCCAGTGGTCTCGGGACCATCTATTAAGTTTGAATGAGTTTGACCAGCTTTAACTAAACTTTGACCGCGCCTCTCTCCGTTTGATTGTGACCATAATTTACAAGAATTAAACTTTCATTGCACTCTTTAAATCAAACGGTTAGATTTCAAATCTAAGTATGGTGTGTTATAGACATATGTTGTGTGCCTATATGGCTATGTTCTCTCAATCCGACCATCAATTTGGTCTCAAATTTCATCAACACCAATATGTCGCCATACTCGTCAATCCCAATAACCAAGATTTGAATATGAATTTCACCAAGTCTAGTGGTCTTAAGAACATCTGTTATGTTTGATTGGATTTGAACAAATTTAACTAAATTTTGACCATGCCTTTCTGTAAATCCAACCGTTTGATTGTGACCGTAATTTATGAGAATTAACCTTTCATTACACTCTTCAAATCTGACGATTAGATTTCAAATCTCAGTATGGCGCATGGAGGACATATGTTGCATACCTGTATGACTATATGTTCTCTCAATCTGACCATCCATTTGGTCTTAAATTTCACCAACACCATTATGTCACCATACTTTTCTATCTCAATGATCAAGATTTGAATTTGAATTTCATCAAGTCCAGTGGTCTCGGGACCATCTATTAAGTTTGAATGAGTTTGACTAACTTTAACTAAACTTTAACGCGCCTCTCTCCGTTTGATTGTGACCATAATTTACGAGAATTAAACTTTCATTGCACTCTTTAAATCCAACGGTTAGATTTCAAATCTAAGTATGGTGTGTTATAGACATCTGTTGTGTGCCTATATGGCTATGTTCTCTCAATCTGACCACCCATTTGGTCTTAAATTTCACCAACACCAATATGTCACCATACTCTTCTATTTCAATGATCAAGATTTGAATTTGAATTTCATCAAGTCCAGTGGTCTCGGGACCATCTATTAAGTTTGAATGAGTTTGACCAACTTTAACTAAACTTTGACCGCGCCTCCCTCCGTTTCATTGTGACCATAATTTACGAGAATTAAACTTTCATTGCACTCTTTAAATCCAACGGTTTGATTTCAAATCTAAGTATGGTGTGTTATAGACATGTGTTGTGTGCCTATATGGCTATGTTCTCTCAATCTGACCATCTATTTGGTCCTAAATTTCATCAACACCAATATGTCACCATACTCTTCAATCCCAATAACCAAGATTTGAATATGAATTTCACCAAGTCTAGTGGTCTTAAGAACATCTATTAAGTTTGACTGGATTTGACCAAATTTAACTAAATTTTGACCATGTCTTTCTCTAAATACAATCGTTTGATTGTAACCATAATTTGTGAGAATTAACCTTTCATTACACTCTTCAAATCTGATGGTTAGATTTGAAATCTAAGTATGGCGCGTGATAGACATAAGTTGTGTACCTGTATGACTATGTTCTCTCAATTTGACCATCCATTTGGTCTTAAATTTCATCAACACCAATATGTCACCATACTCTTCAATCTCAATGATCAAGATTTGAATTTGAATTTCATCAAGTCCAGTGGTCTCGGGACCATCTATTAAGTTTGAATGAGTTTGACCAACTTTAACTAAACTTTGACCGTGCCTCTCTCCGTTCGATTATGACCATAATTTACGAGAATTAAACTTTCATTGCACTCTTTAAATCCAACGGTCAGATTTCAAATCTACGTATGGTGTGTTATAGACATATGTTGTGTGCCTATATGGCTATGTTCTCTCAATCTGACCATCAATTTGGTCTCAAATTTCATCAACACCAATATGTCGCCATACTCTTCAATCCCAATAACCAAGATTTGAATATGAATTTCACCAAGTCTAGTGGTCTTAAGAACATCTATTAAGTTTGATTGGACTTGACCAAATTTAACTAAATTTTGACCACGCCTTTCTCTAAATCCAACCGTTTGATTGGGACCGTAATTTATGAGAATTAACCTTTCATTACACTCTTCAAATCTGACTATTAGATTTCAAATCTAAGTATGGCGCATGGTGGACATATGTTGCATACCTGTACGAGTATATATTCTCTCAATCTGACCATCCATTTGGTCTTAAATTTCACCAACACCAATATGTCACTATACTCTTCTATCTCAATGATCAAGATTTGAATTTTAATTTCATCAAGTCCAGTGGTCTCGGGACCATCTATTAAGTTTGAATGAGTTTGACCAGCTTTAACTAAACTTTGACCGCGCCTCTCTCCGTTTGATTGTGACCATAATTTACAAGAATTAAACTTTCATTGCACACTTTAAATCAAACGGTTAGATTTCAAATCTAAGTATGGTGTGTTATAGACATATGTTGTGTGCCTATATGGCTATGTTCTCTCAATCTGACCATCAATTTGGTCTCAAATTTCATCAACACCAATATGTCGCCATACTCGTCAATCCCAATAACCAAGATTTGAATATGAATTTCACCAAGTCTAGTGGTCTTAAGAACATCTGTTATGTTTGATTGGATTTGAACAATTTTAACTAAATTTTGACCATGCCTTTCTCTAAATCCAACCGTTTGATTGTGACCGTAATTTATGAGAATTAACCTTTCATTACACTCTTCAAATCTGACAATTAGATTTCAAATCTAAGTTTGGCGCATGGTGGACATATGTTGCATACCTGTATGAGTATATATTCTCTCAATCTGACCATCCATTTGGTCTTAAATTTCACCAACACCAATATGTCACCATACTCTTCTATCTCAATGATCAAGATTTGAATTTGAATTTCATCAAGTCCAGTGGTCTCGGGACCATCTATTAAGTTTGAATGAGTTTGACCAAATTTAACTAAATTTTGACCATGCCTTTCTCTAAATCCAACCGTTTGATTGTGACCGTAATTTATGAGAATTAACCTTTCATTACACTCTTCAAATCTGACGATTAGATTTCAAATCTAAGTATGGCGCATGGTGGACATATGTTGCGTACCTGTATGACTATATGTTCTCTCAATCTGACCATCCATTTGGTCTTAAATTTCACCAACACCAACACCAATATGTCAGCATACTCTTCTATCTTAATGATCAAGATTTGAATTTGAATTTCATCAAATCCAGTGGTCTCGGGACCATCTATTAAGTTTGAATGAGTTTGACAAACTTTAACTAAACTTTGACCGCGCCTCTCTCCGTTTGATTGTGACCATAATTTACGAGAATTAAGCTTTCAGTGCACTCTTTAAATCCAACGGTTAGATTTCAAATCTAAGTATGGTGTGTTATAGACATGTGTTGTGTGCCTATATGGCTATGTTCTCTCAATCTGACCATCAATTTGGTCCCAAATTTCATCAACACCAATATGTTGCCATACTCTTCAATCCCAATAACCAAGATTTGAATATGAATTTCACCAAGTCTAGTGGTCTTAAGAACATCCATTAAGTTTGATTGGACTTGACCAAATTTAACTAAATTTTGACCATGCCTTTCTCTAAATCCAACCGTTTGATTGTGACCGTAATTTATGAGAATTAACCTTTCATTACACTCTTCAAATCTGACGATTAGATTTCAAATCTAAGTATGGCGCATGGTGGACATATGTTGCATACCTGTATGAGTATATATTCTCTCAATCTGACCATCCATTTGGTCTTAAATTTCACCAACACCAATATGTCACCATACTCTTCTATCGCAATGATCAAGATTTGAATTTGAATTTCATCAAATCCAGTGGTCTCGGGACCATCTATTAAGTTTGAATGAGTTTGACCAACTTTAACTAAACTTTGACCGCACCTCTCTCCGTTTGATTGTGACCATAATTTACGAGAATTAAGCTTTCATTGCACTCTTTAAATCCAACGGTTAGATTTCAAATCTAAGTATGGTGTGTTATAGACATGTGTTGTGTGCCTATATGTCTATGTTCTCTCAATCTGACCATCAATTTGGTCCCAAATTTCATCAACACCAATATGTCGCCATACTCTTCAATCCCAATAACCAAGATTTGAATATGAATTTCACCAAGTCTAGTGGTCTAAAAACATCTATTAAGTTTGATTGGACTTGACCAAATTTAACTAAATTTTGACCATGCCTTTCTCTTAATCCAACCGTTTGATTGTGACCGTAATTTATGAGAATTAACCTTTCATTACACTCTTCAAATCTGACGATTAGATTTCAAATCTAAGTATGGCGCATGGTGGACATATGTTGCATACCTGTATGAGTATATATTCTCTCAATCTGACCATCCATTTGGTCTTAAATTTCACCAACACCAATATGTCACCATACTCTTCTATCGCAATGATCAAGATTTGAATTTGAATTTCATCAAATCCAGTGGTCTCGGGACCATCTATTAAGTTTGAATGAGTTTGACCAACTTTAACTAAACTTTGACCGCACCTCTCTCCGTTTGATTGTGACCATAATTTACGAGAATTAAGCTTTCATTGCACTCTTTAAATCCAACGGTTAGATTTCAAATCTAAGTATGGTGTGTTATAGACATGTGTTGTGTGCCTATATGGCTATGTTCTCTCAATCTGACCATCTATTTGGTCTCAAATTTCATCAACACCAATATGTCACCATACTCTTCAATCCCAATAACCAAGATTTGAATATGAATTTCACCAAGTCTAGTGGTCTTAAGAACATCTATTAAGTTTGACTGGATTTGACCAAATTTAACTAAATTTTGACCATGCCTTTCTCTAAATCCAATCGTTTGATTGTAACCATAATTTATGAGAATTAACCTTTCATTACACTCTTCAAATCTGATGGTTAGATTTGAAATCTAAGTGTGGCGCGTGATGGACATAAGTTGTGTACCTGTATGACTATGTTCTCTCAATTTGACCATCCATTTGGTCTTAAATTTCACCAACACCAACACCAATATGTCCCCATACTCTTCTATCTCAATGATCAAGATTTGAATTTGAATTTCATCAAGTCCAGTGGTCTCGGGACCATCTATTAAGTTTGAATGAGTTTTACCAACTTTAACTAAACTTTGACCGCGCCTCTCTCCGTTTGATTGTGACCATAATTTACGAGAATTAAACTTTCATTGCACTCTTTAAATCCAACGGTTAGATTTCAAATCTAAGTATGGTGTGTTATAGACATATGTTGTGTGCCTATATGACTATGTTCTCTCAATTTGTCCATCAATTTGGTCTCAAATTTCATCAACACCAATATGTCGCCATACTCTTTAATCCCAATAACCAAAATTTGAATATGAATTTCACCAAGTCTAGTGGTCTTAAGAACATCTATTGAGTTTGATTGGATTTGACCAAATTTAACTAAATTTTGACCATGCCTTTCTCTAAATCCAACCGTTTGATTGTGACCGTGATTTATGAGAATTAACCTTTCATTACACTCTTCAAATCTGACGATTAGATTTCAAATCTAAGTATGGTGCATGGTGGACATATGTTGCGTACCTGTATGACTATATGTTCTCTCAATCTGACCATCCATTTGGTCTTAAATTTCACTAACAGCAATATGTCACCGTACTCTTCTATCTCAATGATCAAGATTTGAATTTGAATTTCATCAAGTCTAGTGGTCTCAGAACCATCTGTTAAGTTTGATTGGGTTTGACCAACTTTAACCGAACTTTGACCACACCTTTCTCTAAATCCAACCGTTTGAGAATTAATTTTTCATTACACTCTTCAAATCTAACAGATATATTTCAAATCTAAATATGGTTGTGATGGAAATGTATTATGTACCCGTACGACTATATTATCTCAATCTAACCATCTAATTGATCTCAAATTTCACCAACACCAATATGTTGCCATACTCTTCAATCCCAATGATCTAGATTTGAATATGAATTTCACCAAGTCCAGTGGTCTCAGAACTATGTATTAAGTTTGACTGGGTTTAACCAACTTTAACTAAACTTTGACCGCATCTCTCTCTAAATCCAACCATTTGATTGTGACCATAATTTATGAGAATTAAACTTTCATTGCACTCTTTAAATCCAACAGTTAGATTTCAAATCTAAGTATGATATGTTATGGACATGTGTTGTGTGCCTATATGGGTATATTCTCTCAATCTGACCAAATAATTGGTCTCAAAATTCATCAACACCAATATGTCACCATACTCTTCAATCCCAATAACTAAGATTTGAATATGAATTTCACCAAATCCAGTGGTATCGAGACCATCCATTAATTTTGACTGGATTTGACCAACTTTAACTAAACTTTGACCATGTCTTTCGCAAAATCCAACCGTTTGATTGTAATTATAATTCACCAAAATTAACCTTTCATTACACTCTTCAAATCCAATAGTTAGATTCCAAATCTAAGTATGGCGCGTGATGGAAATGTGTTGTGTACCTATATCTTGTATCGTAAGATACACAAATACTTAATAAAATTATGGATATACATATATGAATGGTATATTCTTTGAAAAATCATAATATATTCAACTAATAACCAATTTAATCATC
Source organism: Quercus wislizeni (assembly GCA_023055345.1). NCBI lineage: Eukaryota > Viridiplantae > Streptophyta > Magnoliopsida > Fagales > Fagaceae > Quercus > Quercus wislizeni. The sequence continues at coordinate 3,080,058 of JALGQJ010000017.1, read as the reverse complement.
AACTATGTAATAATATTTAGAAAAACTAACTAAATAAATCAAATTAACATATATTTATAACGTGCATATTCAAATTAATTAAAGCCAGAAGTGATAATAGATTATATATGAGCCAAAATAATAAAATTTGTCAATTCACAAATTATTATATCCCCACCAATAAAATTTATTAGCCAAAAAAGAAAAAAACTTTTTGTGATGAAGCATAATAGTTGTCACAATATTGTGTTTCTATGAAGGCAATGTAAATCTTTCATAATGTATGCCCTATTGTGGCAAATGAATGTTACAATAGATTAGTTTTAAGTAATACTACAGCTACAAACTATTTTAAAATATTTTTACAAAATGTTGATGTAGCTAATTTTTTATTGGTTTTCATCAATGTAAATCTTTCATAATATATGCCCTATTGTGACAAATAAATGTCACAATAGATATAGTTTTGAGTAATGCTACAACTACAAATTATTTTATAATATTTTTACAAAATGTTGATGTAGCTAATTTTTTATTGGTTTTCATCTAGACCCACCATTAATATATCATTTTTTCATTTACCAATAATCACTTATCATATCAGCAGTTTATAAATTTTTTTGTAAAATAGTTTGTATCATTATCATTATTATATAGTTTCTGTCAAAATAACTCATGAGATGTAGTTAAAAAAAAAAAAAAAAAAAAAAAAGAGCACTACCTAACGTTACAGATCTGAAGTGCATCATCCTCATATTTTTCTCAGTCACTCAGTTGGTTGTTTTCTCAGCCACTCTTATCTCTTTTGTTTGCTTTTTCAGTTTTTCTTTCCTCTTTAATTCTTCTTCACGTTTATCAAGTTTTGCTTTTCAATTTTTCACCAACTTGATATATAGGTTTGCTGGAAGTCCTACTAGTAGGCCCTAGCCCCTAGGTATGACTTTTCTTCTATATCTTTGTCATTAAATTAATAGATATATAATATGATAAATTAATAAATATGTAAATTCTTTCTTTCTTCTGTACTTCTTCATGTTTATTAAGTTGGTTTGTATTTTTTCTTTCTTTTCTTCTTCATCATGTTTATCAGTTCATCAAGTTGCTTTGTTTTTCAATTTTTTTTACAGATTTGATATTAAGGTCTGCCCCAAGTCCTACAAATGGGCCCTAGGTATAACTTTTCTTCTCTGTTTTTCAATTAATAAATATGTAATATGATAAACCGTAGCTACAGGTACTGCATTTTTTTATGGTAAGATTCAAAACTCCTTAAAAGTTAAAACACAGTTGCAACATAATATGTTTTCATTGATTCTTTTAAGTAAGGTTAAATATCTAATGGAAATTGAATAGTTTTTTTATGTTTGATTTTTTTAATATTATTTTCGTAATTAGGATATATTGAAATAGATTCTCAATACTTAAGAAATGCTTAAAGGATATAGTTTACTTGAACATATATGTGTTTTTATGTGCACCAAATGCCATACTGAAACAAATAATTGTTTTTTTTTTTCAAAAAAATTGTTTGCTTTCAAAAAAAAAAAAAAAAAAAACTATTTATGTGTTGCACATTACATAATGGATTTTGAACGGTGCAAAACTGCAAGTGCACAGTATCGTAGTTTTATAGTAAAGTGATGAGAAAAGTATCATCCTCAGGGATTGGTAACTTACTTTTGACAAATACCAAAATTATGCTAATCTCAATTTTATCTAGAGAAGTCACTAAGGTTTTTGTAACTGGAATTTAAAATAAAATCAAATTAAAAAAAAAATACGCAAAGGAAAAAAGGAGATGTTGCTCAAAAATCAATTTAATGGGAAGAAAACTTTTAGGAAATCGATTTCACCTAATTCCTCACTATGCTTTACTCATCTAGCTAATTTAATTTAACTCTCTCTGTTTGTTAGCAATCTCCAAACTCATCCAAAAGCCTCTTTTGACAGTCAATTGGAAACATTCTTGTTCATCATTTTACACAAGAGTATGTAATTTAATAAAACAAGAAAGCATTAAGACCAACGATTTTAATACTACATACGTTCATATAAGTCTTTCGATCTCTATATTTACCTATGCTTAAATATTCAAGATCTATCCTATAATTCCCTCTTTCGACAGCAAATCACAAGATTAAAATCATCTAATTAATGGCCAGTTAATTAGAAGCAATAAGCTTAGAATAAATCAGACAAACATGAAGAGAATTTGTTCAAATTAACATAGAAAAGCAAGCATAGTTCGGAATTAGATTACATCATTTTTCTAGAATAAAGAAAATTTAGTTCATGCTAAAAATTAAATTCAACATAAACAAATTTACCATCAATTTTCTGAGGAGATTCAAAGGAAAATAAATGCTGAAAATATATCTCGTCTCAGTCCTCCCAGTTCAGCCTCTGTCTTTCAGTTTCAGCCCTCTCTCTTTTCTTCTTTTTTTTCTCCCTACGTTTTTAAAGGCCAGCCCAAAACTTGTTGCAGCCCAGAAATCTCTCTTCAGCCCAAACGTGTTGCTTTTTTAAGTTGAAGTCAAATGGCCTGCTTCAAAACCAAGAGGGACCCGCTTTTCATGCCA